>CM052665.1:16949623-16994754 GCA_028533165.1 Leontopithecus rosalia | reverse complement strand
TCCAAGCATTAGTCAGTAGGGGAACCAAGCCCGTCCACTCTACACGAAGAGCTGCCGCACCGAGACGCCGGCAAAACCGCTGTGCCGGCCACAAGAGTCACGCTGGCGACCCGTGGGGCCCCTCCACTGGGAATCTTCTGGTCCGTGAGTGACGAAAATTCGCCCGAAAGTGTGGCGTCCTCTCGTTCTCTGGGTTTTCTCCGGGAGCTACAATCCCGAGCTGTCAGCGATCAGCCATCTTGGATTAGATCTCTGCTACATGTTCTATAGTGACTGTTATTCAGTAGAGTTCTATATAGTGATTGTTGTTGAATAGGTGCTCTATAGTGTCTGTTTTTGAGCAGGTGCTGGATGGTGACTGTTTTAAGGTAGAATGCTCTATACTGACTGCTGTTGGAAATGTGCTCTATAGTAACTGTTTTTGTTTAGAGTACTCTATAGTGACTGTTGTTGGGTAGGGTTCTTTATAGTGACTTTTTTGGGTGAAGTGTTCTATAGTGACTGTTATTGGATAGGGTGGACTATAGTGACTGTTGTTGGCTAGAGTGCTCCATAGTTACTGTTATTTGGGAGGGTGTTCTATAGTGACGGTTTTGGGTAGAGTGCATTATAGTAAGTGTTGTTGGTAGGGTGCTGTATGGTGGCTGTTTGGTAGATGCTCTATAGTGATTGGTGTTTGGTAAGGTGCTCCATAGCGACTATTGTTGGGTAAAGTGCTATATAGTTACTCCTCTAGTGTGGGGTTCTCTATAGTGACTGTTGTTGTGTAGGGGGCTCTAGATACAGACTATTTTGTTGGGTGCTCTATATTGACTCTTTTTGGGTAGAGTGCTCTACAGTGACTTGTTGGGTTGCTTGCTTTATCTTTTTTTAATAGTGTTCTCTGAAGTGACGGTTTTGGGGTATGATATTCTATAGTGATTGTTGTTGGCTAGGTGCTCTACAGTAACTGTTGTTTGTTATGTTGCTATATAGTGACTGCCCTTGGGTATGGTGCTTTATAATGAGTGCTGTTGTGTGGAGTTCTCTATACTGACTGTTGTTGAGTAGGTGCTCTCTAGTGACTGTTGGTGGGTAGGTGCTCTGTAGTGACTCTTGTTGGGTACAGTGCTCTATAGTGACTGTTGTTAGGTAGAGTGTTCTATAGTGACTTTTGCTGGGTGGGGTGCTCTATAGTGACTCTTGCTAGGTAGAGTGCTCTATAGTGACAGTTCTCTATTAAGCACTTTATAGTGACTGTTGTTGCATAGAGTGCTGTATATTCTCTCATGCTGGGCAGCTGCTCTATAGTGACTGCTGTTAGGTAGGGAGCCTTATGTTGACTGTTGTTGGGTAGGTGCTCTAGAGAGATGTTGCTTCGTAGTGTGCTAAAGAGTGACTTCTGCTGGGTAGAGGGCTCTATAGTGACTGTTGCTGAGTAACATGCTCTATGGTGAATATTGTTGATTAGGGTGCTCTATAGTGACTGTTGTTGGGTAGAGTGCTCTATAGTGACTATTGGTGAATAAGTGCTCTGTATTGACTGTTGCTGTGTAGGTTGCTCTATAGTGACTCCTGTTGAGTGCAGTGCTCCATGGTGACTGTTTCTGTGTAGATTGCTCTATAAGTGACTGTTGTTAAGTGGAGTGCTCTATATAGACTGTTGATGTGTAGAGTGCTTTATAAAGACTGTTGTTCTGTAGAGTGCTCTACAGCGACATTTTGTGTAGCTTGCTCTATACTGACTGTTGTTTGATTGGTGATCTATAGTGACTGTTGTTGGGTATAATGCTCTATAGTGACTATTTTAGCATATGGTGCTATATAGTGACTGTTGCTAAGTGCAGTGCTGTATTGTGACTGTTGCTGGTTAAAATACTCCATAGTGACTGTTGTTTGTAGGGGTGCTCTATAATAACTGCTGTTGGGTAGGGTGCAAGATAGTGAATGCTGGTGGGTGGAGTACTTTAGAGTGTATTTTGTAGGGTAGGGTACTCAATACTGACTGTTGCTGGATGTGGTGCTCTATAGTGACAGTTGTTGAGTAGAGTGCTCTAGATACTGACTGTTGTTAGGTAGGTTCCCCATAGTGATTGTTCTTGGAATCCATGCTCTATAGTGACTGTTGTTGTGTAGGGTGCTCTATAGTGACTTTTGTTATATGGGGTGCTTTATAGTGACTGCTGTTGGTTACAGTTCTTTATAGTTGACTGTTGCTGGGTAGGGTGCACTATAATGTCTGTTGTTGGAGAGGTACTTTATAGTTACTGTTGCTGGGTAGTGGGCTCTATTGTGGCTGGTGTTTGATAGGCTACTCTATAGTGACTCTTGCTGGGTAAAGTACTCTACAGTGACTGTTGTTTGGTAGAGGGCTACATAGTGACTGTTGATGTGTTGGCGATCAATAGTGTCTGTTGTTGGGTAGGTTTCCTACAGTGACTGTTGTTTGGTAGGAGCTCGATTGTGAATGTTTTTGGGTTTGGTGCTCTATGGTGACTGTTATTCATGGTGCTCTATAATTACTGTTGTTAAGTACAGTGTTCTATACTGACTGCTGCTGTGTAGGGTGCTCCATAGTGAGTGTTGCTAAGTGAAGTGCTCTATGCTGACGGTTGCTGGGTAAAGTGCTTTATAGTGACAAATTTTTTAGGTGCTTTATAGTGACTGTTGTATTAGGTGGTCTCTAGTGACTGATGTTCGGTAAGGTGTTCTATATTGACTGCTTTGGATAGACTATACGAACTGTTGTGTAAGGTGTTCTACAGTGATTGTTGTTAGATAGAGTGCGCTATAGTGACTGTTTTCAGGTAGGTGCTCTATAGTGATTTTTTTTTGGTAGGTGCTCTATACTGACTGTTGCTGTATAGGTTGCTCTATAGTGAGTTGTTTTGGATAGAGTGTTCTATAGTGACTGATGTTGTGTAGGGTGTTCTACAGTGACTTTTGTTATGTGGGGTGCTCCATAGTGACTGCTTTTGGTTACAGTGCTCTATAGGTGACTCTTGTTGGTAGTGTGGACTATAATGACTGTTGTTGTGAAGGTACTCTATAGTGACTGTTGCTGCGTATTGGACTCTATTGTGACTGGTGTTCGATAGGGTACTCTATAATGACTGTTGCTGGGTAAATTTATCTACAGTGACTGTTTTTGGTAGAGGGCTCTATAGTGACTGTTGATGTGTTGGTGCACAATAGTGACTGTTGTTGTGTAGGTGCTTTACAGTGACTGCTGTTTGGTAAGAGCTCCATAGTGACTCTGGTTGGGTATGGTGCTCTATAGTGACTATAATTTATGGTGCTCTATAATGACTGTTGTTGAGTGTTCTATACTGACTGTTGCTGTGTAGGGTGCTGCATTTGTGATTGTTGCTAAGTGAAGTGCTCTACACTGACTGTTGCTCGGTAAAGTGCTCTATAGTGACAAATTTTTTGTAGGTGCTTTATAGTGACTGTTGTTTCAGGTGGTCTATGGTGACTTATATTCGGTACGGTGCTCTATAGTGACTGCTTTGAATAGACTGCACTATACTGACTGTTGTGTAAGGTGTTCTACAGTGACTGTAGATAGAGTGCGCTATTGTGACTGTTTTTGGGTAGGTGCTTTATAGTGATTGTTTGTGGGTAGGTGCTCTATACTGACTGTTGCTGGATAGGTTGCTTTATAATGACTTGTTTTGGGTAGAGTACTCTATAGTGACTGTTGTTAGGTTGATTTCTCTATGGTGATTGTTGATGGGTAGGTGCTCTATCGTGACTGTGGTAGGTAGTTGCTCTTTAGTGACAGATGTTAGGTTGTTGGTCTACAGTGTCTGTTGTCGGGCAGTTACTCTATAGTGACTCTTAGGTACGATGCTCTATAGTGACTGTTGTTGGCTGGGGTTCTTTATACTGTTTGTTGCTGAATAATGTGCTCTATAATGACTGTTGATAAGTAGAGGGCTCTATAGTGACTTGTTGAACAGAGTTCTGTATAGTGACTATTGTTGGGTTGGTGCTCTATAGTGACTATTGGTGGGTAGTTGCTCTATAGTGACTATTGCTTCATCAGGTGCTGTATACTGACTGTTGCTGGGTAGGGTGCTCTGTAGTGACTCTTATTGGGTGTGGTGCTGTATGGTGACTGTTCTGTAGAGTGCTGTATAAGGGACTGCTATTTGGTGGACTGCTCTACAGAGACAGTTGTTGTGTAGAGTGCTCTATATTGACTGTTGTTGGGGAGAGTGCTCTACAGTGATTTGTTGGTTAGCTTGATCTATATAGACTGTTGTATGGAAGGTGATCAATACTGACTGTTGTTGGGTACAGTCCTCTATTGTGATGGTTGTTGGGTAGAGTGCTCTATAATGATTGTTTTGGTGTAGGTGACCTATACTGACTGTTGTTGGGTAGGTGCTGTATATTGACTGTTGTTGGTTAGGGTTTTCTATAGTAGTTACAGTTGGGTAAAATGTGCTAGAGTGAATTTGGCTGGGTGGAGTGCTGTATATTGTCTCTGTTTTGGTGGGGTGCTCAATAGTGACTTTTGCTGGGTGGCATGCTCTGTGGAGACTGTTGCTGGTTACAGTGCTATATATCATGATGGTTGCTGGGTAGGTTCTCTGTCATACATGTTGTTGGGTAGGGGGTTCTATAGTGATTGTTGCTGGTCAGGTGGTTGATAAGGACTACTGTTGGGTGAAGTGCTCTATAGTGACTGTTGTTGGGTGGAGTGCTCTGTAGTGACTGTTGTTGAGTAGCCTGCTCTACAGTGACTGTTGCTGGGTAGGGTCCTCTATAGTTATTGTTGCTTTGTAGGGTGCTCTACAGTGACAGTTTTTGGGTAAGGTGCTCTATAGTGACTGTTGTTGGGTGGAGTGCTCTGTAGTGACTGTTGTTGAGTAGCCTGCTCTACAGTGACTGTTGCTGGGTAGGGTCCTCTATAGTTACTGTTGCTTTGTAGGGTGCTCTACAGTGACAGTTTTTGGGTAAGGGGCTCTATAGTGACTGTTGCTGGGTAGGGTGCTCTATACTGACTGTTGTTGGGTGCAGTGCTGTATAAGTGATTGTTGTTTGGTGGAGTGCTCTATAGTGACTGTTGTGTATAGTGCTCTATAGTGACTGCTGTTATAAGGGGCTTAACAATGATTGTTTTTCTTTAGGGTGCTTTATAATGTCTGTTTTTATGTAGGTACTCTATAGTACCCTACTCAACAACAGTCACTGCATAGCTCCTACACATCAACAGTCACTGAAGTGCCCTCCACCCAAAAACAGTCATTAGAGAGAACTGTAACCAAGAACAGTCACTAGAGTGCAACATACCCAACAACAAACTCTATAGGGCATTCTACAGAAAAACAGCCACTATAGAGCATTCTACCCAACAACAGTCACTATAGAGAACTCCATCCAACCACAATCACCTGCAAAGCTCTCTACACAACAACAGTGACTATAGAGGTTCTCACAGAAACAACAGGCACTGTAGAGCACCAACAAGACAGTCACTATAGAGCACACTACCGACCAACAGTAACTATAGAGCACCTACCCAACAACAGTGACTCTAGAGCACCCTACCAAAAACAGTCACTATAGAAGACAGTACCAGACAACAGTCACTATAGAACACTCTGCCAACCAACAGTCAGTATAGAGCACCCCACCAAACAACAGTCACTGTAGAGTTCCTACCGAACATGAGTCATTATAGAGCACTCTACACTGCATCATTCAGTATGGAGCTCACCACTCAACAACTGTCACTATACAGCACCCTACAAAGCAACAGTCACTATAGAGTACACTACCCAGCAAAAGGCACTATAGAGCACTGTACCAAACAAGAGTCTTTATAAAGCACTCTACCCAACAACAGTCACTATAGAGCACCTACCCAACAACAGTCAGTAAAAGCACCCCACCCAACAGCTCTGACGATAGAGCACATACCCAGCAACAGTCACTGTAGAGAACCCTACCAAACAACAGTCACTATGGAGCACTCCCCACAAAAACAGTTACTATAGAACACCCTACCCAAAAACAGTCACTATAGAGCACCTACCAAAAAACAGTCATTAGAGAGAACCTACCGAACAAGAGTCACTATAAAGCTCCGTACCCAACAACAATGATTATAGAGCACCCTACCAAACTACAGTCACTATTGAGCACCTATCCACCAACAGTCACTAAAGAACCCTCTACCCAACAACCATCACTGTAACCCACTCTACTCAACAACAGTCAGTATAGAGCACTCTATCCAACAACAGTTAATAAAGAAAACTGCATCCAACAACACCCTCTGTTAGCACTCTACACTACAGTCGCTATAGAGCACCAACCGAACAAGAGTCACTATATAACACAGTATTCAGCAACAGTTTATATAGGTCACCTACCCAACCTCTGCCATAATAGAGTACACTATTGAGCAACAGTCACTATAGAGAACCCCAAGCAAGAAAAGTCACTATAGAGCACTATACTGAACTACATTTTTATAAATTACCCAGCCAAACAAAAATCACTATAGAGCACCATACATTACAACAGTCATTATAGAGCACCCAACCAAAAACCGTCACTACAGAGAATCCTACCGAAAAAGTCACTATAGAGCACCTACCCAACAATAGTCACTACAGAACACCCTCCCCTAAAGCAGTCACTATAGAGGACCTTCCCAACCACAGTCACTACAGAGGCATCTACAAAAAAAGACTCACTATAGAGCATTGTGACCAAAAACAATCACCATAGAGCACCCTACCCAAGAAGATTTACTATAGTGCACCCTTCCCAAGAACAGTCACTATAGAGAACTCTACCCACAACAGTCACTATAAAGCACGCCAACCAACAACATTTAGTATAGAGGACCCTCTCCAGGCAAACTCACTATAGAGCACCCCACCCAGCCACAGTCACTATAGAGCACTCTACAAAACAACATTCACTATAGATTATCCCATCCACCAAGAGTCACTATAGAGCACCTACAAAACAACAGTCATTCTTGAGCACCCCACCCAACAACAGTTACTATAGAGCACCTACCCATCAGTAGTCACGAAAGAGCACCCTACACAGAAACAGTCACTGTAGAGTACCAGACCCAGCAAAATTCACTATAAAGCACTCTACCAAACAACAGTCACCATAGAACATCCTACTCAGCAACAGTCACTATAGAGCACCTACCCTGCAATCATTTGTTTCGAGCACCTCACCAAAATCCATTACTATACAGTACCTACCCAAAAACAGTCATCATAGAGCACCATACATAGCAACATTTAGTACAGAGCACCTAACCAGCAACAGTCACTATAGAACACTGTACCCAGCCTCTGTGAGTATAGAGCAGTTTACCCAATAGTCACTATAGGGTATCATACCCAACAAGAGCACTCTATCTAGAGCACCTCAAATAAGAGTATCTACAAAACAACAGTCACTCTTGAGCACTTCACCCAAAGACAGTCAGTATAAAGCACCTACCCAATAGTTGTCACCAAAGAGCACCCTATGCAGAATCAGTCACTGTAGATCACCATACCTAGCAACAGTCACTATAGAGCACTCTATTCTTCAACCATCACTGTAGAGCCGCCTTCGCAAAATCAATCACAATAGAGCACCTACTATGCAACCGTCAGTTTAGAGCACACCACCATCACTCATTATACAGCACCTAACCAAAACAGTCACTATACAGCACCCTATTCAGTAACAGTCACTATAAATTACCTATCCAACATCATTCACTATAGAACACTCTATCAAACAACAGTGACTATAATGCACTGTACCAAACGACAGTCACTATAGAGCACCTGGCCAGCAACAGTCAATATAGAACACCTACCCAAAAACAGTCACTATAGAACACCCTACCCAACAATAGTCACTATAGACCACACAATCAAACAGAGTCACTATAGAGCACCCTAACCAACAACAGTCACTATAAAGCACCCTCCCCACCAACAGTCAGTATTGAGCCCTCTACCAAAAACAGTCACTATAGAGCCCTCTACTTAACAACAATCACTATGGAGAACGCTTTCCAACAAGAGTAAATATAAAGTAACCTACCCAGCAACAACTACCATACTACACCCTACCCAGCAATAGTCACTATAGAGCACACTACCCAACAACAGTCACTACAGAGCAGCCTATCTAGTAAGTCACTATAGAGCACTCTACCCAACAACAATCACTATAGAGCACACTATCCAGCAAGTCAATATAGAGCACTTTCCCTAGCAACAGTTACTGTAAAGTACCCTACCCAACAACAGTCACTATAGAGCACCTAACACAACAACAGTCAGAACAGAGCACCCCTCCTAAAAACAATCACTATGAAATACCAACCAAACAACAGTCAGTATGGAGCACTCCACCAAGCAACAGTCATTATCGAGCTCCCCACCCAACAGCAATTAGTTTAGAGCACAGTATCTAGCAGCTTTCAGTATAGAGCACCTACCAAACAACAGTTAGTAAAGTGCACCTACAGAACAACAGACACTATAGAGCACCCTACCCGAAAACAGTTACTATAGAGCACCCTACCCAACAACAGTCACAATGGAGCACCTATTTTACAACAGTCACTATAGAGCCCTCTACCCAATAACTGTCAATATAGAGCACTCTTTTCAACAAAATTTACCGCAGAGCACTATACCCAACAACAGTAACTATAGAGCACACCACCCAGAAATGGTCAGTATTGAGCAGCCCACCCAGCAACAGTCATTATAGAGCACCCTATTTAACAAAAGACACTATATAGCAGCTTACCAGCAACAGTCAATATAGAGCATCCTAACTAACAGCAGCCACGATAGAGCCCTACAAAACTACAGTAAGTATAGAGCACCTACACAACAACAGTGACTATAGAGCATTTTTCCAGTATCAATCACTATAGAGCACCTACACAACAACAGTCACTATAGAGCATTCTACTCAACAGTTAATGTAGAGCAACACATTCTACAGCAGTCACTATTATTACCCTTTCCAACAGTCACTATAGAGTTGCTACAAAACAACAATCACTGTAGAGCACCTCTACAGCAACAGTCACAATAAAGCACCCTACCCAAGAACCGTCACTATAGAGCACCTATGCAAAAATTGTCATAATATAGTACTTTACCCAGCAACAGTCGTATAGAGCAACTACACAAGAGTCACTATGGAGCACCCTATCCAGCAACAGTCACTATATATCACCTACCCAACAACAGTTTCTATAGAGGATTATACCCAAGAACAGTGACTATACAGCTGTTTACTCAGAAGCAGTGACTGAGCACTCTTCCCAACAACAGTCATTATGAAGTATTCTATCCAACATCAGTCAATATAGAGCACCCTACCAACAACAGTCACTAAAGAGGATTCTAACGAACCAAAAGTCACTATAGAGCATCCTATGCAGCAACAGTGAATATAGAGCACTCTACCCAGCAACAATCACTATAAAGCACTGTACCCACCATCAGTCACTATAGAGCATCCTACCAAGAAGCAGTAATTATTAAGCACCCTATACAACAGTCACTATAGAGCACTGAACTTAAAAACAATTGCTATAGAGTACCCTATTAAACAACAGTCACTATAGAGCACCTACACAACAACAGTCACTATGGAGCAGCCTACTCAGGAACAATCACTATAGAAAACTCTTCCCAGCAACTGTCACTATAAAGCACTCTATCCTAAAACAGTCAGTATAGAGCACCCTATGCAAAAAAAGTTACTAAAATGCTCCCTAACCAACAACAGTCACTATACAGCACTGCACCCAACAACAGTCACTATAGATTATTCTACCCCAAAAAAGTCACTATGGAGCACTTTACCCAGCAACAGTCTATATAGAGTACTCTACTCAACAACAGTCACTATAGATCACTCTACACAAAGGCACTATTGAGCACTTCATCCATATACAGTTACCTATGGAGTACTCTGCCTAAGAAGAGTCAGTATAAATCACCACACCCTCAACGGTCAGTATAGAGCACCTACTAAAAAACTGTAGCTATAGAGCAGCCTACCCAGCAACTGTCACTATAAAACAACTACACAACAGTCATTAGAGAGCACCCTCACCAGCAACAGTCACTGCAGAAGACCCCATCCAGCACGTCACTATAAAGCATTCTACCCAGCAACAGTCATTATATAACACCTACCCAACGAATGTCACTATAGACCACCCTACCCATCAAAAGTCCGTATAGATCACCTACCCAATGATGGTTATTATACAGCACCCTACCCAATAATAGTCACTATAGAGCACCTTACTCACAAACAGCCCCTAGAAAGCACTGTATTATACAACAGTCACTAAAGAGAATTCTACCACGCAACAGTCACTATTAAGCAACAACTTTCACTATAAAGCATCCTACCAATCAATAGTCACTACGGAGCATCCTATGCCAAACAGTCACTCTAGAGCACTCTACCCAACAACAGACATTATAGAGCACCACCCCCAACAACAGTCAGTGTAGAGAACCTACCCAACAAAAATCAGTAAACAACGGCCTACCCAGCAACAGTCACTATAGAGAACGCTTCCAACAAAAGTCAATATAGAGCACCCTAACCAACAATAGTCACTATAAAGCACTCTACCCAACAAAAGTCACTACTGAACACCATACACAGCAAGTCATTATAGAGCACCCTATCCAACAACAGTAACTATAGAATTCTTCACCCAACAATAGTCACTATAAAGCAACTACACAACAACAGATACTATAAAGCACCTTCCCAACAACAGACCGTATAGAGCAACTAGCAAACAACTGACACTCTAAAGAAGCCTACAAAACTACAGTCACTATAGAGTACCCTACACAGCAACAGTAACTATAGTGCACTCCACCAAACAACAGTCACTATAGAGAACCTACACAAAAATGACACTATAAAACTCCCTCCCCAGCAAGAGAAACTATAGAGAACCCTACTCAACAACAGTCACTATTAAACACCCTATGCAAAATGAGACAGTATAAAGCACCCTACCCAGTAACCGTCAATATAGAGCAGTCTACAGAACAAGAATCACTACAGAGCACTCTACAAAACAACAGTCACTATAGAGCACTCCACCAAACAACAGTCACCTATAGAGTACTGTATCAAACAACAGTAAGTATAAACCAACACACCCAACAAGAGTCAGTAAATGGAATGTACCCAACAACAGTCACTATAGTGCACCCTAGCCAACAACATTCACTATAGAGCACTCAGCAACAGTCACTGTAGATCTTTCTACCCTCAACAATCAGTATCGAGCATTTTACCCAACAACTGTCACTTAAGAGCACGTATCTAAAAACAGTCACTACAGAGCACCGTTACAAAAAATAGTCACTGATAAGCACCTACCCAGCAACAGTAACTATAGAGTAATCTACCCAGGAAGAGTTACTATAGAGCACTCTACACAGAAACAGTCACTATAGAATACTCCACCAAACAAGTTACCAATGTAGATATCTACCAAACAACAAACACTATTGAACACCCCACCCAACATCAGTCACTATTGAGCAAACTACCGAACAGCAGTCAGTATAGAACACCCTGCCAAACCAAATTTACTTTAGAGTACCTACCAAACAACATTCAGAATAGAGCATATTACGCAGCAACAGTCACTATAGAGCACTCCACCAAACTAGTTACTATAGAGCACTCTACCCAACAACAATCACTATAGAGCACCTTACCCAAAAACATTCATTATTGAGCACCCTACCCAACAACAGTCAGTATAGAGCATTCTATTAAACAACGTTCAATATAGAGCACTCTACCTAACAACAGTCACTATAGAGCACACTACCCAACAACAGTCACTACAGAGCACTCCACCTAAAAACAGACACTATAGAGCAACCTACCAAAAAACTCACTATAGAAAACCCTACCCAACAACAATCACTATAGAACACCTTACCCAAAAACAGTCACTATTGAGCACCATAACCAACAACAGTCAGTATAGAGCACTCTACCAAACAACATTCACTATAGAGCACTCTACCCAACAACGGTCACTATGGAGCACCTATCCTACAACAATCAATATAGAGCACCAAACCCAACAACAGTCACTATAAAGCACCTACCAAACTACAGTCACTACAGAGCACCTACCCAACAAGATTCTCTGTAAGGCACCTACCCAACAACAGTCAATAGAATGGATCCTACCCATCATCACATTGTATAAAGCACCTTCCAAACAAAAGTCACTCTAGAGAAACCTACCAAAAAACATCACTATACAGCTCTCTACCCATCAAATATTACTATAGAGAACTCTACCCAACAACAGTCACAATAGAACGCCCAACTTAAAAACAGTCACTATAGAGCACTCTATTTAACATCAGTCACTATAGAGCACACTACCAAAAAACAGTCACTACAGAGAACTCCACCCAACAGCAGTCACTGTAGATCACCCTACCCAACAAGTCACTAGAGAGCACACTTTCCAACAACAGTCACTATAGACCACTTACAAACAACAATCACTATACAATACCTACCCACGAACACTCACTATAGAAAACTATATCCAAATACAGTCAGTATAAAGCACCATACCCAGCAACAGTCACAATAAAGTAAGCTATTCTACATCAGTCACTATGGAGAACCTACCCAACAACAATCAAAATATAGCACCTACCCAACAATTGCCACTATAAAGTTTCTTCCCAACAATTACTATAGAACATCATTCCCAACAACAGTCATTTTAAAGCACACTATTCAAAAACAGTCACTATAAAACACCTACCCATCAACGGTCACATGAAAGCCATTTACACAACATCAGTCACTATAGAGCACTCTACCCAGCAAGAGTCAATGTAAAGCACCCCACTTCACAACAGTTGCTTTAGGGCACCATACTCAGCAAGAGTCACTAAAGAGCACCTATCGAGCAACAGTCTCTTTGAAGCACCCTACCCATTACCAGTCACTACCTAGAGGACTCTACAAAACAAGTCACTATAGAGCACTCTAAGTAAAGACAGTTGCTATAGAGCAACTACACAACGACAGTCACTATACAGCACCCTACCGTACAACAGTCACTATAGAGCACTGTACTCAATAACAGTCACTCTAGAGCACTGTACCAAACAACAGTGATTATACAGCACCCTACCAAGCAACAGTCACTAAGGAGCACCCTACCCATCAAGAGTGACTATAGAGCACTCTACCCATCAACTGTCACTATTGAGCACCCTACCAGGCAACAGTGATTATACAGCACACAACCCAACAACAGTCACTATAGAGCACCCTACCAAACTATGGTTACTATCAATCACCCTCCTTAAGAAAATTTACTATACAATACTCCACCCAACATCAGTCATTATGGAGCACTTTTCCTACAAGAGACACTATAGAGCACCTACCAAAAAGAAGAGGCTATAGAGCACGCTACCCAAAAACAGTCACTGTAGGTGACCCTACGTTACAATACTCATGTTAGAGCACTTTACTAAACAAGAGTCACTAAATATAGAGCGCCTAAGAAACAACAGATGCTGTTTCACTCTACTCAACAACAGTCACCATACAGCAAGTACCCAAAAACAGTCACTATAGAGCACCCCCAAACAACAGTCACTATAGAGCACTAACCCAACCACAGTCACTATAGAGCACCCTACCAACCAACAGTCACCATAGAGCACCTACCCAAAAACAGTCACTAAAGAGCCCTCTATGCAGTAACTGTCACTATAGAGAACTCCACACAAGAAAAGTCACTATAGAGCAACCTAACCAACAACAGTCACTATAGAGCACCTATCCAAGAGTCACTTGTGAGCATCCCACCCAATAAAAGGCAATATAAAGCACCTACCCAACAAGAGTCACTATAAAGCACCATACCTAACAACCGTCTCTAGAGAACACCATCCCCAACAACATTTGCTATAGAGAAACCTAGGCAACAACAGTCATTATAGAGCACCTTAGCCAGCAACAGTCATTATAGAACATTGTACCCAACAGCTGTTACTGTTAAGTGTCGTACCCAACAACAATCTTTATAGAGCACCCTACACACCCACAGTGACTATAGAGAACCCCACCAGCAACAGTCACTATAGAACACACTACTTAACAACAGTCATTATACAGCCACCTACTCAACAACAGTTACTATCGAAAACCCCACTAATTAACAGTCACTATAGAGCACCCTACACAACAGTAGTCACTATAGAGCACTCTACACAGCAGTAACTACAGAACACTCTACCCAACAACAATTAACTATAGAGCACTCTACCCAACAAGAGTCACTATAGACCACTCTACCCAGCAACAATCACCTAAGAGTACCCTTCCCAATAACAGTCACTACATAGCCCTCTACCGAACAACATTCACTATAGAACACGCTAACCAACAACAGACAGTATAGAGCATTCCACTCAACAACAGACATTATTGTGCACCCTTCCCAACAACAGTAACTATAGACAAACTTACCCAACAACAGTCACAATAGAGCACCTACACAACAGAAACTATAGAGTTTCTACCCAACAACTGTCAATATTGAGCACTCTACGCAGCAACAGTCAGTATAGAGCACCCAATTCAACAACAGTCACCATAGAGCACTCCACCCAGCAACAGTCTCTATAAAGCGCCCTATACTACAACAGTCACTATAGATCACCTGACTGGAAAATAGACACTATAGAGCTTCCTACAAGCATCTGTAACTATATAGCAACCTACCCAACAACAGTCACTTTAGTACACCTACCTCAAAACAGTGACTATATATCACCTGCCCAAGAAGAGTCACCATAGAGTACCTATGCAACAACAGTCACTATAGTGCACTCTACGCAATAACCATTACAATAAAGCACCATACCCAGCAACAGTCACTATGAGCACCCTACCAAACAACAGTCACTATGGAGCACCTACCCATCAACAGTCAGTATAGAGCACCCTACCTGAAAACAGCCAGTATGGAGCACATAAACCAAAAGAGTCACTATACACTACTCTACTCATCAACATTCACAATACAGCACCCAACCCAGCAACAGTCACTATAGATTACTCTACCTGGCAACAGTCACTATAGAGAACCATACCAATCAACAGTCACTATAGGAAACCCTACATTACAACAGTCACTATTGAGCACCCTACCAACAACAGTATAGAGCATTCTACACAAAAACAGTCACTATAGAGCACCAATGCAACAAAATATGGAGCACCTACCCAACAACCATAGACCACCTTTTCAACAAAAGTCACAATGGAGAACCTACCAAACAATGGTCGTTATAGAGCACCTACCCAAAAACTTTCACTATAGAGTACTTTTCCAAATTACTGTCACTACAGAGCACCATACGCAACAACAGTCACTACAGAACTCCTATCCAAAAACGGTCACTATAGAGCACCCAATCCAACCATAATTATTATAGAGCACTTCACCAAGCAACAGTCACTATAGAATACCTACCAAACAGTAATCACTATAGAGCACTCTACCCAGAAATAGTCACTGTGGAGCACACGATGCAACAACCATCATTATAGGGCACGCTACTCAACAACAGTCAGTATAGAGCACAGTATCTAATAACAGTCACTATAGAGCACCACCCCAATGACAGACATTATAGAGCACCAGAGTCAACAACAGTCACTATAGACCACCTATGCAAGAGTACCATATGGAGCAACAGTCACTGTGGATCACTCTACCCAAAAACAGTCTATAGAGCACTGTGCCCAGAAACAGTCACTTTAGAGCACCTACCCAGCAACCATCAGTTTAAAGAACCCCACAAACAGTCATTATACAGCACCTACTCAAAAACAGTCAGTATAGAGCACCATACCCAGCAGCAGACAATATAGAGCTTCTACCCAACAACAGTCACTACGGAGGAACCTACCCTGCAACAGTCACTATAGAGCTTTCTACCCAGCAACAGTCAATCTAGAAAACCCCACCCTACAACCATCAGTATAGAGCATTGTACCCAGCAACAGTCACTATACAGCACCCTAGCAACAAAAGTCAGTATACAGCACTGCACGTGGAAACATTTATTATAGAGCAACATACCCAACAACAGTTACTCTAGAGAACTTTACTCCAAAGCAGTCACTATAAACCACTCTCCCTAACAACTGTGACTTATAAAGCACTCTACAGAAAAACATTCTCTATGGGGCACTCTACACAACAACAGCCACTATGAAGTCTCCAGCCAACAACAGTCACCTATAGAGCACTGTACAAAACAACAGCCATCACAGAGCACCCTACCCCACAACAGTCATTATAAAGCACCTACACAAAAACAATCACTATAGAGCACCCTGCCAAAGCAACAGTCACTATAGAGCACGTACATAACATCAGTCACTATAGAGCACTGTACCGAGCAACAGTTAGTATAGAACTCCCCACTCACAACAGCCACTAGAGAGCACTCTTCCCAGCAACAGTCACTATCGAGCACCTAACCAAAAACAGTCACTATAGACTACCCTAACCAACAACAGTAAGTATAGAAGACCCTACCCAACAACAGTCACTATAGAGCCCCCTAACCAGAAAATGTGACTATAGAGCACCCTATGCAGCAACAGTCACTATAGAGTACTCTACCCAATAGAGTACTCTACCCAGCTACAGTCACTGTAGAGCACCCTACACAACAGTCAGTATAGAGTACAGAACCAAGCAACAGTCACTATAGAGCACCCTACACAAAAACCGTCACTATAGAGCACATACCCCAAAACAGCAAGTATAAAGCACCTACCCAACAACAGTCACTATAGAGCACTCTACCCAACAAGAGTCACTATAATGCACTCTACCCAACAACAATCACTATTAGAGCACCTTACCGAAAAACAGTCACTTTAGAGCACATGACCCAACAAAACTCACTAAAGAGCACCTATGCAGCAACAGTCATTATAGGGCACATACCCAACAACAGTCACTATAGAGCACCCGACCCAACAACACTCAATATACAGCACCCTACCCAACAACAGTCACTATGGAGCACTTTACCCAACAAGAGACACACAGGCACACAACACGAAAGAGATATTTTGCAGTGCAGACACTTCACACAAAAACCCCACTCACCACAAACACACATAGCACAGTGAACACACCTCACAAAGACACACACTACAGATGACACACACATTTCACAGTGCACACACCTCACACAGTCAGACCAACTCAATACAAATACTTAACAAACACACTCCGTATAGCACACACATCACAAAGAAACAAAACTCACCACACACACATTCTCCAGTGTACACATCTGACACAGACCTACATCGCTTATAACAAAAAGCCCACAGTGCACACATCTCACAGACACACACAAAACTCACTACACACACACCCTCAGTGCACATACATCACACAGACACATCACGCAGTCCACTAACTCCACACATAATCCACAGTGCAAATACCTCAGATACACACTACTCATCACACCGAAACTCCACAGCACACACTTCACAGCGACACACAGCTCACACCACACAAATTCCGCACACATACACCACATTGCACATACATCACACAGAGACACACCACCCGCCTCACACACTATACACAATGCAGGCACCTCATGCTGTCACACATGACTCACCACACACACACCCTCCATGGTGCACACATTTTACACAAACCCACAAGATTCACCACACACATTTCACAGTGCACAAACCTCACACAGACATACAACACCCACCACACACACACTCTGCACAGTTGAAAAACCTCACACAGACACACGTCACTCACCACAGACACTCCACAGTGCACACACCTCACAGAGACACACACCATTCACCGCACACCTGCACTCCGCAGTGCACACACCTTTCAGGGGCATGCATCTATAAGTACACACACATTACACAATGCACACACCTCACACAGATGCACAAAGTTTACCACACACACTCCAGTGTGCACAAACCTCACACAGACATACACCACCCACCATACACACACTCTCCACACTGCACACAACTCACAAAGACACACACCACTCACACACACCCTCCAGAGTGCAGACACCAAGAACAGAGACACACAACTCACCACACACATTGCAAACTCACACTCCACAGTGCATACATCTCACACAGAAGCACACCACTCATCACATGCATACTACACGGTGCACACACATTATACAGGCACACATCACTCACCACACACACACTCTGCAGTGCAGACACCTCACACATACACACCAGTCACCACACACACTCACCAAAAATACAGTGCACAGAACTTAAACAGACATGCACCACTCACACATTAAAGAGTGCACACAACTCACATAGACAAACCACTGACCACACACATAACACTCCACAGTTCACACATTTCAGAGAAACACTACTCACGACACACACACTTTAAAGTGAAGACATCTCAGACACATCCGTCTGACCACACACACTATGCAGTAAACACACTTCTAACAGACACCCCACACTCACTACGCACACATTCAGCAGAGCAGACACCTCACACAGGCACAGACCACTCACCAAAGCCACACTCCACAGTTCACACAACTCACACAGACACAATGCAGTCACCACACATTTCATAGTGCACACAACTCACACACACAAAACTCATGACACTCACACTCCTCATTAAATAAACTTCATACATACACACGACTGACCACACAGTACAAAGTAAATACATTTCACGCAGACACACAAAACACACATACATTCCGCAGTGCATACATTTTACACAGGCACGCCACTTACTACAAATTCACACTGCACAGTTAACACACCTCACAAAGGCATGTACCACTGACAACACACACACCACAGTGCACACACCTCACACAGACACACACCACACCACACACAAACACACACTAATTGCACAGTGCACACATATTACCAAAACACACACCACACAACTTACACACACACACTACACAATGCACACAACTCACACATACACACACCACTCACCAAACACACAATCCACAGTGCAGTCACCAAACACCATCATACCACTTACCACACACACTACACAGTGTACTCACTTAACAAGACACACACCACCCACTGCACACACAATTTAAAGTACAGACACTCCACACAGACACACACCACTCACCACACGCACTCAACACACACTCCATTGTAAATACACCTCAAACAGATACACATAACTTAATACAAACTTCTCGCACACACTCCACATAGCACAAACCTCACAAAGACAAAAATCTCAACACACACACTCTACACATTTCACGCACCTCACACAGACCCACAACACTCATCAAAAAAAATCCCAAGTTTACATAACTCACTAATGCTCACAACTCATCACACACACACCCTCCACAGTGCACACAGCTTACACAGAGGCACGCCATGCACTCCACACACTGCACACAGAATCTACAGTATACATACCTCAGACTTAAACTGCTCACCACACTGTTATGCCTCACACAAACTCCACAAACACACACCAATGCACACACATTATATAGACAAACAGCAATCGCCTAACACATTATCCACAATGCAGACACCTCACAGTGTCACACACCAGTCGTGACACACACTCAACACACACTTGGTGCACACATTTCACACAGACACACACCACTCAGCAAACACACTGTGCAGTGCACACACCTCAGAAAGACACACACAATTGACCAGACACAAACGTCACAGTGCACACACCTTACACATTAACACACCACTCACCACACAAACACACACAAACTGCACAGTGGAAACACCTCACACAAACACACACCACTAAAAATACACAAAATACATAGTTCACACACCATACACAGACGGACAATGATATCTAAACACACACTTTAGAGTATAGACACCTAACACAGACATATGAATCACCACCACACTAAACAGTGCACTCATTTAACCCAGACACACACCAGTCACCACACACACAGTTCAAAGGCAGACACTCCACACACCAGTCACCACACACACTCCACCCAGACTTCACTGTGCACCCACCTGAAACAGACATACACCACTCAAAACAGAAACACACTCAAACTGCACAGTGCACACACATCACACAGACACACCCCACTCAACACAAACACACACACTGCACTGTGCACACACCTATCCCAAAAGATACCACTCACCATATTCACACACTACACAGTGCACATAAATCACACACACAAGATTCACCACAAAAATATTCCACAGTGAACAAACCTCACACAAACACCACTCACCACACACACACTCTGCAAAGTGCAAAAGCCTCAAACATACACAAGTCACTCACAGCAGACACTCTTCACAGTGCACACATCTCACACAAACACACACTGTAGAACACACACACTACACAGTGCACTCTCCTCACACAGACATACACCACATATGCATATAGATTCCACAGTGCACACAACTCACACAGACACACAGCACTCACACACACTCCACAGTGCACAAACCTCAGACAGTACTCAAGACACACACACTTTACAGTAAAGACACCTCACACAGACACAAGACTGACCCACACACACTACAGAGTAAACACAACTAACACAGACACACAACACTCATAACACCCACATTCTGCAGTACACACACCTCACACAGGCACACACCTCTCACCAAACACACACTCCACAGTGCAGACACCTGACACAGACATAACACACAGCACACACACTGCACTCACTTCACACAGACACACACCACTCACCACCACAGAATCTAAAGTGCAGACACTCCACAGAGACACAAACCACTCACCACACCAAACCCACACATAGTGGGTTTCCCATAGTGCACACACCTCACATAGACACACACCACTCATTACACACAAACTTCACAGTGCACACACCTCATAGGGACACAAAACAATCAGCACACACACACTCCACCATGCACACTGCTCACGCAGACACACACCACTTAGCACACAAGCACTCTACACACTGCTCACACCTCACACAGACACAAATGCAACACAAACGCTCCATAGTGTGGACACCTAGCACAAACACACACCACTTACCACACACACTGCACACTCACACTCTGCTGTGCATATATCTCACTCAGACACACACCACTTATCAAACACATACTAAACAGGCGTACACACCTCATACAGGCATACCCCACTCACCACACACACACTCAAAAGAGCAGACATCTTACACAGACACACACCCTTCACCACACACTCTGTACACATAATGCACAGTGCACACATCTTAAACAGACACGCACAACTCACACATTAAAGAGTGTACACAACTCACACAGACACATTAATAACCACACATAAAACACTCCACATTGCACAAATTTCACACAGACACATGCCACTCAACAAACGCACACTCCACAGTTTACACAACTCACACAGACACACAGCAGTTACCACACATACTCCAGAGAGCACACACTTCGCACACACACCACTCACAATGCACACATATTATATTGAAAAAACATCATACAGACAGACGACTGACCACACAAACTACACAGTAAATACATCTTACAAAGACACACAACACTCACTACACACACATTTTGCAGTCTAGACACCTCACACAGGCAACCACTCACCACAAAAACAATCTGCGCAGTAAACACACCTCACAAAGACACACACTGCTGACCACCCAATTACACATTACAGTGCACACACCTCTCACAGACACACAACACTTACCTCACAAACACACACAAACTGCACAGTGCACACCCCTCACAAAAACCCACACCACTCATACACAAACTACACAGTGCACACAGCTCACACAGACACACATCACTCACCAAACACAATCCACTGTGCAGACACCAAACACAGAGATACCCCTCACCACACACACTAGAGTGCATTCACCTCACACAGACAAACAACATCCACTTTACACATAATCCAAAGTGCAGACACTCCACACAGACACACCACACTTACCACACACACTCTGCACACACTCCACTGTGCATACACCTGACAGAGACAGACACCACTTAATACACACTTCTCACACATCATTTAATACAAACACTTCAGTCACACACTCCACATAGCACAAACCACACAGAGACACAAAACTCAACACACACACTCCACAGTCCACACACCTCCCACATTCACACATCTCACCACACACAACCTTCACAGTGCACACACCTTACACAGAGACACACCATGCACTCCACACACTCCACACACAATCCACAGTGCACATGTTTTAGACATACGCCACTCACCACACTCACACACACTCCAGAGTACACACCTCAAAGATACACAGCATGCACCACAGAATCTTCACAAACACACAACACAATGCACACACATCACACAAACACCTATTACATGACATCTTATCCACAATGCAGACACCACACACTGTCACACACAAGTCAATGCACAGACTCAACACACACACTCAGTGTATCCGTTCCACACATACACCACTCAGCACACACACTTTACACACCTCACAGAAATACACACTGTAGAACATGCACGCACTACACAGTGCACACACCTTACAGAGTCACAAAGCACTCACCAGACACACACTCCAGAGTGGACACACCACATATAGGCAAACAGCACTCACCATATACAAACACTCCACAGTGCACACAGCTCAAACAGACACACACTTCTCACGACACACACACTTTACTGTGAAGACACCTCACAGAGACACAAGACTGACCATACACACTACACAATAAAAACACCTCATACAGACAGAACACTCATCACACATACTGCAGTGCAGGTACCTCAAACAGGCACACAACTCACATGTAAAACACACTTCACAGTGCGCACACCTCACAAAGACACACACCACTGACCATACCCACACTTCTCAGTGCACACATCACACACAGAAGCACAACACAAACCACACATACATACACACTGCACTGTGTACACATCTGACCCAAACATACACCACTCACCACACACACACACTACACAGTGCATACAACTCACAAAGACACCCAAGAATCTCCACACACACACTCCACAGTTCACAAACCTCACACGAAAACATACAACTCACTTCACACACACTCTGAACAGTGCAAAAATCTTACACAGACACAAGTCACTCACCACACACACTCTTCACAGTGCACCCACCTCACACAGGCACACACTACTCAAGTCACACACTTTACAGTGAAGACACCTCAAACAGACATATGACTGACCACACACACTACACAGTAAACACACCACACACAAACAACATTCACCATACCCATATTCTGCAGTGCATACACCTCACAAGGCCTACACTGCTCAGCAACACACACTCCACAGTTTATAAAACTCACACAGACACACAGCAGTAACCACAGACACACTCCATAGCTCACACACTTCACAAACACAACACTCACGACACAAACGCTCCACGTGGAAGGAACCTTATACAGACACACGAATGACCACACACACTGTGCAGTAAATACGTTTCATAGAGACACACAACACTCACCACAAAGACATTTTGCATTGCAGACACCTCACACAGGCACACCACTCACCAAAAACACACAAAGCTCAGTGAACACACCTTGCAAAGTCACTATATAGCACCCTACCAATAACAGTCACTAAAGAGCACTTCACACAACAGTCACTATAGAGCACCTACTCAGCAACAGTCACTATAAGGCACCCTATGCAGTAACATACACTGTAGAGCACTGCACCCAACAAGTTACTATAGAGCACCCTAACCAAAAACAGACCCTATAGGGCACGTACACAACCACAGTCAATATAGAGCACCCCACCCAGTAACAGTCACTATAGAGGACCTAACAAACAACAGTCACTATAGAGCATACTACCCAACAACAGTCGGTATAGAGAACCCCAACCAACAACAGTCACTATGGAGCACCCTACTCAACAACAGTCAGTATAGAGAACCCTACCCAGCAAGAGACACTACATAGCACTTTACCAAACAACAGTCACAATAAAGCACCCTACCCAAGAAAAGTATCTAGAGAGAACCGTACCCAACAAGAGTCACTATAGAGCACTGTATCCAACAACAGTCACCATAGAACACCATACTCAAGAAGAGTCACTGTAGAACATCCTACCAAAAAGCAATCACTACAGAGGACCCTACACTATTGTATAGAATGCTCTACAGTGACAGTTGTTGGGTAGGGTGCTCTATAGTGACTGGTGCTGGGTAGGGTGCTTTATAGTGACTGTTGTTTCATAGGGGGCTTTATAGTGACTTTTGTTGGGTAGGTGCTCTATAGTGACTGTTGCTGGGTAGTGTGCTCTATAGTGACTATTGTTGTGTGGTTGCTTTAGGGTCACTGTTGCTGGGTAGAGTGCTCTATAGTGATGGTTGTTGGGTATGTGCTCTATAGTGATGGTTGCTTGGTATGGGGCTCTATAGTGAGTGTTGTTGGATAGGTGGTCTATAGGGACTGTTGTTGGTTGGGGTGCTCTATAATGACTGCTGATAATTAGACTGCTGTAGAGGTAAATGTTATGGGGCGGAGTTGTCTATAGTGACAGTTGTTGCGTAGAGTGTTCTATACTGACAGTTGGGTAGTGTTTTCGGTAGTGACTGTTGTTGAATAGGGTGCTTTATGGTGACTGTGGTTTGGTTGGTGCTCTATAGTGACTGTTGTTGGGTGTGATGCTCTATAGTGACTTTTCTAGGGTAGGGTGCTCTATAGTAACTGTTGTTGGGTTGAGTACTCAATAGTGATTATTTTTGGGTAGGTGCTCTATACTGACTGTTGTTGGTTTGCGGTGCTCTCTAGTGACTGTTGATGGATAGAGTGCTCTATACGTGCCTTCGTTTGGTGGATTTCTCTATACTGACTGTTGTGCTGTAGAGTGTTTTATAGTGACTGTTTTTGGGTAGAATGCTCTATAGTGAAAGTTGTTGGGTAGGCTGCTCTATAGTGACTAGTTGTTGGTAGGATGCTCTACAGTGACTGATGGGTACGTTGATCTATAGTAACTGATGTTTCGTAGAGTGCTCTATAGTTACTGTTGATGGGTAGGTGTTGCATAGTGACTGTTGTTGGGTAGGGTGCTCTATAGTGACTATTTTGGGTAGATTATCTTATAGTGACTGATGTTGTGTAGTTGCTCTATAGTGACTGTTGTTAAGTTGGGTTCTCCATAGTGACTGTTGTTGTGTAGAGGGCTCTTTAGTGACTGTTGTTGGAAAAGAAGCTCTATAGTGACCATGGTTTGGTGGGGTGCTTTATACTGACTGTTGGTAGGTGGGGAGCTCTATAGTAACTGTTGTTGGGTATAGTGCTCTAGACAGTTACAGTTGCTTACTGGAGTTCTGCATAGTGACTGTTGTTAGTACAGTGTTCTAAATACTGACTGTTGTTTGCTAGGGTGCTCTATAGTGAGTGTTGTTGGGTTGACTGCTGTATAGTGATTGTTGAGTGGAGTGCTCTATAGTGACTGTTTTACGGTAGGGTGCTCTATAGTGACTGTTGTTGGTTAGAATGCTCTACATATTGACTGTTGTTGAGTAGGGTGCTTTTTACTTACTGTTGATGCGTGGAGTTCTCTATAGTAACTGACGTTTCGTAGGGTGCTCTAGAGTGACTTTTACAGGGTAGGGTGCTCTATAGTGACTGTGGTTGGGTAGAGTTATCAATACTCACTGTTGCTGCATAGGGTGTTCTATGGTGACTGTTGCTGGGTGGAGTGTTCTATAGTGAGTGTTTTTCGCTAGGGTGCTCTATAATGACTGTTATTGTTAGTGTGTTCTATAGTGACTGTTGGGTAGGGTGCTCCATAGTGACTGTTATTGGTAGGGTGCTCTATGGTGACTGCTGTAAGGTAGGGTGTTCTATAATGACTCTTGCTGGGTAGGGTGCTCTATAGTGATTGTTGCTGGGTGAAGTGCTCTATAGTGACTGTTGCTTGGTAGAGTGCCCTATAATGACTGTTGCTGAGTAGGTACTCCAGAGTGACTGCTGTTCTGTGAAGTGCTCTATAATTACTGATGTTAGGCAGGGTGTTCAATCGTGACTGTGTTTCGGTATGTACTCTACAGTGATTGTTGTTGGGTGTGGAGCTCGATAGTGACTGTTGCTGGGTAGGGTGCCCTGTAGTGACTGTTATTGTGTAGGTGCTATGTTGTGACTGTTGCTGGGCAGCGTGATCAATATTGACTGTTGTTGGGTAGGGTGATCTATAGTGACTCTTGTTGGGTAGGTGCTCTACACTGACTGTTGTTGGGTAGAGTGCTCTATAGTGTCTGTTGCATGGTAGAAATCTCTATAGTGAATGTTGTTGCATAGAATAGTTTATAGTGACTTTTGCTGGGTAGGTGCTTAGTAGTGACTGTAGTTGGTTAGTATGCTTTATAGTGACTGTTTTTGGGTAGGGTGCTCTATGATGACTGTTGCTTGGTTGATTACTTTACAGTAATATTAGTTGGGTAGGTACTGTATAGTGAGGGTAGCTCAGTAAGGAGCTCTATAGTGACTGCTTTTGGAAACGTTGCCTATAGTGACTGATATTGGTTGGGTTGCTCTATAATGACTTTTGTTGGTTAGAGTGCTGTATAAAGGACTGTTGTAAGGTGGAGTTCTCTACAGTGACTATGTTTGTTTAGAGTGTTCTACAGTGACTCTTGTTGGGTAGAGTTCTCTGTAGTGACTGCGGATAGGAAGGTGATCTACAGTGACTGTTGTTGGGTAGGGTGCTCTATAGTGACTGATGATGGGCAAGGTGCTCCATAGTGAATGCTGTTTTGTAGGTGCTCTATAATGACTGTTGTTGGGTGGCTGCTAGTTGTTTTGTTGGTGCTTTATAGTGAATGTTTTTTGGTAGGTGCTCCATAATGACTGTTGGTGGGTGACTGCTCTATAATGATTGTTGTTAGGTAGGGTGCTTTATAGTGACTGTTGTTCTGTAGGTGATCTATAGTGACTGTTACTGGGTAAAGGTCACTATAGTGACTATTGTGGTGTACGTGCTGTATAGTGACTCTTTTTGGGTAGGAAGCTCTATAGTTCCTGTTGTAGGGTAGAGGGCTCAATAGTGACTGTTGTTGCATAATTGCTCTTTACTGACTGTTGTTGGGTGAAAAGCTCTATAGTGACTTTTCTTGGTTAGGGTTCTCCATAGTGATTCTTTTTGGGTAGAGGGCTTGATAGTGACTGTTATTGGTTAGGGTGCTCTATTGTGATTGTTGTTGGGTCGAGTGCTCTAGATAGTGACTGTTGCTGTGTGCGGTACTCTATTGTGACTGTTGTTGTGTACAGTGCTCTACATAGTGACTGTTGTTGGGTAGTGTGCTCTATCGTGACTGTTGCTAGGTAGTGTGCTCTATAGGACTGCAATTGGGTCAAGAGTTCTATACTGACTGTTGTTTAGAGTGCTCTATAGTGACTGCCGTTGAGTAGGTATTGTATAGTGACTATTGTTGGTTAGGATACTCTTAAGTGAGTGTTTTTGGGTAGGTGCTCTATAGTGACTTTTGTTGGGTAGGTGCTCTATAGTGACTGTTACTGGTTAGGGTGCTCTATAATGACTGTTGTTCGGTAGGTGGACTATAGTGACTGTTGCTGGGTAGGGTAATCTACAGTGACTGTTTTTGGGTAGGTGCTCTATGGTGACTTGTTAAATGGGTTGCTCTGTAGTGAATGTTGTTCTTTAAAGTGCAATATAGGTGACTGTTGTTGGGTGGAGTGCTTTATAGAGGCTGTTGTTGTGTAGAGTGCTCTATAGTGACTATTGTTGTGTACAGTACTGTATAAATATGGCTGTTGCCTAGAGTGCTCTGTAGTGACTGTTGTTGGGTAGGAGCTCTATAGTGACAGTTGTTGGGTAGGAATCTCAATAAGACTTAAAAAAGTGCTCTACAGTGACTGTTGTTGGGTTGCGTGCTCTATAGTGACTGCTTCTGGGTAGGGTGCTCTATTGTGACTGTTGGTGGGTAGGTTGTTCTATAGTGACTTGCTGTGTAAATTGCTCTGTAGTGACTGTTCTTGTGTATTGTGCTTTATAGTGAATGTTGCTGGATTAAGTTCTGTATAGTGACTGTTTTTTGGGTTGCTCTATAGTGACTGTTTTTTGGTAGGGGCTGTGTAGTGACTGTTGCTAGGTAGAGTGCTTTATAGTGACTGTTGCTGTGTATTTTGCTCCATAGTGAATGTTGTTGTATTAAGTTCTGTATAGTGACTACTGTTTCTTGGGATGCTCTATAGTGATTGATGTTGGGTAGGTGCTCAATAGTGACTGATGCTTTATAGGTACTCTATAGTAACTGTTGGTGGTAGAGTGCTATATATTGACTTTTTTAAAGCACAGTGCTCTGTACTGACTGTTGCTGGGTAGGTTACTCTATAGAGATTGTTGCTGTGTGAAGTGCTCTACAGTTACTCTTGTTGAGTAAAGTGCTGTATACTGACTGTTGTTGCGTAGATACTCTATAGTGACTGTTGTTGGGTAGGGTGCACCCTACTGACTGTTGTTGGATAGGGTCCTCTATAGTGACTGTTTCAGTGTACAATGCTCTATAGTGTATGTTGCTGAGAGGGTGTTCTATAGAGACTGTTGTGTAAAGTACTCTATATGTTTCCGTTTTTTGTTGGAGTTCTCTATAATGACTATTGTTGTGTAGAGTGCTCTATAGTGACTGTTGTTGGGTACTGTGCTTTATAGTGACTGTTGAGGGGTAAGGTGCTTTATAGGGACTGTTTTTACATATGGTGCTCTATAGCGACGATTTTTGGTAGGTTTCTCTATAGTGACTGTTGTTGGTATCGTGTTCTATGGTGACTGTTGCTGCGGAGGGTGCTTTATAGTGTTGGTTTTGTGGTAGGTGCTCTATATTGATTGTTGTTTGGTAGGGTTCTTTATACTGACTGTTTTTGGTATCATGCTCTATATTAAATGTTGGTGTGTATAATGCTATATAGTGACTGTTGTTGGGTAGGTTCTCCATTGTGATCATTTGTGGTAGGTTCTCTACAGGTACTCTTGTTCGGTAGGTGCTGTATAGTGACTGTTGTCGGGAAAGTGGCTCTGTAGGGTCTGTTGTTGTGTAGGGATGTCTAAAGTGACTATAGTTGAATAGGTGCTCTATACTGACTGTTGTTGAGTAAAGTGACCTCTAGTGACTGTGGTTCTAGGGTACTCTATAGTGACTCTTGCTGTGTTAAGTGCTCTATATTTACTGTTATTTGGTAGAGTGCTCTATAGTGACTGTTGATGGATAGGTTCTCTATAGTTACTGTTGTTGGGTAGGTACTCTATAGTGACTGTTGTTGGTAGAGTGCTATATAGTGAGTGTTGTTAAGCAATGTGCTCTATACTAACTGTTGCTGTGTAGGAGGCTCCATACTAATTATTGCTCTATGAAGGGCTCTAAGGTAGCTCTTACTGAGTACAGTGCTCTAAGGTAAGTCTTGTTGAGTAGGTCATCTATAGTGTCTGTTGTTGGTTAGGTTTCTCCATACTGACTGTTGTTTGGTAGGGTCTTTCTTTGTGACTGACTTTTGGTACAGTGCTATATAGTGAGTGTTGCTGGGTAGTGACTGTTGTTAGGTAGAGTGCTCTATAATGAATGTTGGTGTTTAGGGTGCTCTATAATGACTGTTGTTCAGTAGGGGTTCTATAGTGACTGTTATTTGGTAGAATTATATATACTGACTGTGGGTATTGTGCTCTATAGTGACTGTTGCTGAGTAGGATGCTCTATATTGACTGTTTTTCTGTAGGTGCTATATAGTGATTATTGTTTAGTAGGGTTCTCTATAGTGACTGTAGTTGGTACTGTGCTCTATAATTGTTATTTGGTTGAGTGCTCTATAGTGACTGTTCTTGGTTAAGTGCTATATAGTGACTGTTGTTAGTTAGGTGCTATATTTTGACTATTTTTGGTAGGTTTATTATAGTGACTCTTTTTGTGTAGGGGCTCTATAGTGACTGTTTGGTAGGTTGCTCTGTAGTGACTGTTGTTGTGTAGGTGCTCTACAGTGACTGTTGTTAAGTAGGGTGTGGTACAGTGACTGTTTTTGGTTAGAGTGCTCTACACTAACAGTTTTGGATAGAGTGCTCTATTGTGACTGTTCTTGAATAGGGTTCTTTACAGTGACTGTTGTTGTGTACAGTGCTCTACAGTGCCTGAAGTTTGGTACAGTGCTCTATAGTAACTCTTCTTGGGTGGAGTGCTGAATGGTAACTGTTTTCTGGTAGGTGATCTGTAGTAACTATTGCTGGGTGCCATGCTCTATAGTATCTCTTCATGGGTGGGTACTCTATAGTGACTGTTGTAATGTAGGGTGCTCTATAGTGACTGTTTTTTGGTAAAGGGATTTATAGTGACTGATGTTTGCTAGGGTGCTCTTTATTGACTGTTTTTTGTGGAGTGTTCTATAGTGACTGTTGTTGGGTAGAGTGTTCTATAGTGACTGTTGTTGGGTAGAGGGCTCTGCAGTGACTGTTGGTTGGAAGTTATTCTACCATGACTGTTGTTGGGTATGGTTCTTTATTGTGACTGTTTTTGGGTAAAGTGCTTTATAGTGACTGTTGTTGGGTAGGTGCTCTATACTGACTGTTGTTGGGTAGGTGCTCTATAGTGACTGTTGCTGGGTATGGTGCTGTATTATAACTGTTGTTGGGTAGGTACTCTATAGTGTCTGTTTTTGAATAAGGTGCTCTAAAGTACCGGTTGTTTGATAGTGTGTGGTACACTGACTGTTCTTGGGTGGAGTGTTTTATAGTGTCTGTTTTGGGGTAATGTTCTCAATACTTATTGTTGGTAGGTAGGAGGCTCTATCGTGACTGTTGCTGGATAGAGTTTTTATAGTGACTTTCTGGTTAGGGTGCTCTATAGTCAGTGTTGCTGGGTAGGGTGCTCTATAGTGACTATTGTTGGGTAGGGTGCTCTATAGTGACGTTTCCTGTGTAGAGTGCTGTACAGTGAGTGTTTGGTAGGTGCTTTACTGTGACTGTTGTAGGGTAGGGGCTCTAGATAATGACTGTTATTGTGTATAGTTCTCTATGGTGACTTTTGTTGGGTAGAGTGCTCTATAGTGATTGTTTTTGGGTAGAGGGCTTTATAGTGACTGTTGTGTAGGGCTCTATAGTGACTGCTTTTGTTTAAGTACTTTATATTGACTGATGTTAGGTGGAGTGCTCTATAGTGACTGTTGTTTGGTAGGGTGCTCTATAGTGACTGTTGCTGAGTAGGGTGCTCTAGAATGACTGTTTTCGGGTGGAGTGCTTCATAGTGACTTTTCCTGAGTAGAGGGCTCTACAGAGACTGTTGTTGGGTAGGAGCTCCATAGTGTCTGTTGTTTTTTATGGTCCTCTATAGTGACTGTTATTTGTAAGGACTCTTTTTGAGTAAAGGGCTCTATAGTGACTGTTGTTGGGTAGGTGCTCTATAGTGACTGTTGCTGAGTAGGGTGCTCTAGAGTGACTGTTTTCGGGTGGAGTGCTTCATAGTGACTTTTCCTGAGTAGAGGGCTCTACAGATACTGTTGTTGGGTAGGAGCTCCATAGTGACTGGTTTTTTTTAGGGTCCTCTATAGTGACTGTTATTTGTAAGGACTCTTTTTGAGTAAAGGGCTCTAAAGTGACTGTTGTTGGGTAGGTGCTCTATAGTGACTGTTGCTGGTAGGTGCTTTATAGTGAAAGTTGTTGAGTAGGTGCTTTATAGTGTCTGTTGTAGGGCAGGTGTTTTTTACTTACTGTTTTTGGCAGGGTGCTCTATAGTGACTGTTGTGGAGTAGGGTGCTGCATATTGACTTGTTGAGTAGGGTACTGTATACTCACTGTTGTTTGGTAGGGTGCTCTATAGTAAATGTTTGGTATTGTGAGCTATAGTGACTGTTCTTGGTTGGAGTGCTCCATAGTGTCTGTTGTTTGATAGGAAGCTCTATAATGACTGTTGCTAGGTAATGTGCTCTATAGTGCTTTATTTTTGGTAGAGTTTTCTCGATACTGACTGTTACAGAGAATGCCCCGTATACTGATTGTTGTATGGTAGGGTGCTTTATAGAAACTGTTGTTGAGTAGAATGCTCTGTAGTGACAGATGTTGTGTGGGGTTCTTCATAGTGACTGCTGTTGTGTAGAGTTATCTATAAGTGACTATTGTTGGGAGCAGTGTTCTATAGTGACTATTTTGTAGATGGCTTTATATGACTGTTGTTGGGTTAAGTGCTCTCTAATGAAGGCTTTTGGGTAGGTGTCTGATAGTGACTGTTGATGGATAGGGGCTCTATTTACTGACTGTTATTGTTTAGGGTGCTGTATAGTGATTCTTGTTTGGTAGAGTGCTCTATAGTGACTCTTTGAGTAGATGGCTCTGTGGTAATTCATGATGGGTAGAATACTCTATAGTGACTTTTGCTGGGTGAAGTGCATTATAATAATTATTGCTGGGTAAAGTGCTCTCTAGTGACTGTTTTTTGGTTGGTATTCTATAGTGACTTTTGTTGAGTGAGGTGCTCTATAGTGACTTTTGATCAGTAGGGCGCTCTATAGTGACTGTTGTTGAGTAGAGTGCTTCCTAGTGCCTTTTTTGTGCAGCGTGTTCTGTAGTGAATGTTTTTGAATAGTGTGCTCCATAGTGACTGCTGTTAGTTATGGTGTTCTATAGTGATTGTTGTTGCATAGAGTGCTCAATAGTGAGAGTTTTAGGGTAGATCCTCTATAGTGATACTGTTGGGTAGGTGCTCCATAGTGACTGTTGTTGGGTAGGTTGCTCTATACGGACTCTTGTTGAGTAGGTGCTCTATAGTGACTGTTGCTGGTAGGTGCTTTATAGTGAAAGTTGTTGAGTAGGTGCTTTATAGTGTCTGTTGTAGGGCAGGTGTTTTTTACTTACTGTTTTTGGCAGGGTGCTCTATAGTGACTGTTGTGGAGTAGGGTGCTGCATATTGACTGTTGTTGAGTAGGGTACTGTATATTCACTGTTGTTAAGTAGGGTGCTCTATAGTGACTTTTGTGAATTGGAGTGCTCTATAGTGATTGTTGTTGAGTAGAGTGCTTCCTAGTGACTGTTTTTGTGTAGCGTGTTCTATACTAAATGTTGTTGAATAGTGAGCTCCATACTGACTGTTGTTGGGTATGGTGTTCTATAGTGATTGCTGTTGGGTAGAGTGCTCAATAGGGACTTTTTTGGGTAGATTCCATATAGTGATTGTTGTTGGGGAGGTGCTCTATCATTACTGTTGTTAGGTAGTTACTCTATAGTGATTCTTTATGGGAACAGGGCTTTATAGGGACTTTTGTAGGGTAGGTGCGCTATTGTGACTGTTGGTGGGTAGGTGCTCTATGGTGCCAGTTGTTGAGTAGGTGCTCTATAGTGTCTGTTGTTGGGCAGGTGTTTTATAGTGACTGTTTTTTGGTAGTTTGCAATTCAGTGGCTGTTGCGGGCAGGGTGCTCTATAGTGACTGTTGTTGAGTAGGGTGCTGTATATTGACTGTTGTTGCATAGAGTTTAATATAGTGACTCTTCTTGGGTAAGGTGTTTTATAGTGACTATTGTTGGGTAGAGTACTCAATATGGGCTCTTTTTGGGTATAGTGCTATATAGTAACTGTTGTCTGGTAGAGGGCTCTAAATTGACTGTTATTGTGTAGGTGATCCATAGTGACTGTTGTTGGGTAGGGTGCTCTATACTGACTGTTGCTTCATATGGTGCTTTAGAGTGACTGTTGTTGGGTAGAGTGTTCTATAATGACTGTTGCAGCATAAAGTGCTCTATACTAACTATTCCATGGTAGAGTATTACATAGTGACTGTTGTTGGGTACGGTGCTCAATTGTGACTGTTGTTAAGTAGGGTGCTCTATAGTGACTATTGTTGAATAAGTGCACTTTAGAGACTGTTGCTGGGTAGGGTGCTCTACAGTGATTGTTTTTGGGTGTGTGGCTCTATAGTGACTGTTGCTTGGCTGTGGGTTCCATAGTGACTGTTGTGCAGAGTTCTCTATAGTGACTGTTCTTGGGTAGAATACTCTATAGTGACTGTTTTTAGGAAGGGTGTTCTATAGTTACTGTTGTTGGGTGCAGTGCTCTATAAGTGACTATTGTTGGGTGGAGTGCTTAGTAATGACTGTTATGGTTTAGAGTGCTCAATAATGACTGTTGATGAATAGGTGCTGTTTAGTGTCTGTTGGGTACAGTTCTATATAATGTCTGTTGCTGGGTAGGTACTTTATAGTACCTACTCAACAAAACTCACTGCAGAGCGCCAACCCAACAACAGTCACTGTAGAGCCCTCTACCAAACAACAGTCACTTATGGAGCACTGAACCCAACAACAGTCACCATAGTGCACCATACCCAAGAACAGACTTTATAGAGCCTTCTACCGCACAACAGACACTATAAAAAACCTACCCAACAACAGTCAGTATAAAGCACCCCACCCACCAACAGTCACTATAGACTTCCTCTCCAACAGCAGTTACTATAGGGCACCCTACCCAGCAATAGTCACCATACAGCACCTAACCAAATACAGTCACTATAGAGCACCCTACCCAGCAAAAGTCAATATAGAGCAAATAGCCAACAACAGTCACTATAGAGAACCCACCCAGCAACAGTCACTATAGAGTACTTTTCCCAGCCACAGTAACTAGAGAAAACCCCACCCAACAACAGTCTGTATAAAGCACTTTACACAGCAACAGTCACTATAGAGCACCTTATCAACAAGAGTCAGTATAGAGCACTCTCCCAGAAACAGTCATTATAGATGATTGTACCCAACAACAGTCTTTATAAAGAACCCTACCCAACAAAAGTAACTAAAAAGCACTCCACCAAACACCAGTCACCTATAGGGCACTGAACCAAAGAACAGTCACTATAGAGAAACCTACCAATAACAGTCACTATAGAGTACACTACATGACAACAGTCATTATAGATCATGTATGCAACACAAAAAACTCTAAAGCAACAACCCAACAACAGTCAGTATAAATCACCCTACCCAACAACAGTCAGTATAGACCACCTGCCTAACAATAGTCACTATAGAGCACCACACCTATCAACAGTCACTATAGAGTTCCATTCCAGCACCGTCAGTTTAGGGCACCCCACCAACAACAGTCGCTATTCAGCAGCTATTAAATAAAAGTCACTATAGAGCACCTTACCCAGCAACTGTAAGTATAGAGCACGAACCCAACAACACTGACTATAGAGAGCCCTACACAGGAGAGTCACCATAGAGCACTTTATTCAGCAACAGTCACTATAGAACACCTCACCCAACAACAGTCACTACAAAGCACCCTACACAGAAACAGTCATTATATTGCACCTACCCAAAAATAGTCAGTACAGATCACCTGACCCAACAGCAGTCACTATAGAGCACCCGACACACAAAAGTCACTCTAAAGAACCTACCCAACAAAAATAACTATAGAGCACTCTAACCAACAACAGTCACTATAGAACCCTCTGTACAATAGTCACTGTGAAACACTCCACCCAACATCACCTATATAGCCCTCTACCCAACAACCATCACCATCGAGCACCGCACACAACACTCACTATAGAGCATCCTCACCAACTAGAGTCACTATACAGCACCCTATCCAACAATAGTCAATATAGAGCACCTACCCAACAACAGTCACTATAAAGCCATCTACAAAAAAGTCACTACAGAGCACTGTACCAAGCAGCAGTCACTACTGAGCACCCTAACAACAGTCATTATTTAGAACAATCTACCCAACAACACTCACTACACTGAAGTCCCCACAACAATACTCAGTATAGTACACCATACCCAACAACAGTCTTAATAAAGCATTCTACCCAACAACAGTCACTATAGAGTACCTACTCTACAACAGTCACAATAGAGCATCATAACAAGCAACACTTATTATAGAGTACTATACCCAACAACAGTCACTATAGGGCACCTTACCCAACAGCAGTCATTGTAGAACACCTACCCAACAACAGTCACTATAAAGCCCTCTAGAAAAACGTCACTATAGAGCACTCTACTGAACAACAGTCCCTATAGAGCACCCTGCCCAAGAACAGTCATTATAGAGAACTCTACGCAGCAACACTCAATCTGGAGCAATCTTCCCAACAGCAGTCACTATCTTGAGCACTCTATGAACAAGAATAACTATATAGAACTCCACACAACAACATTCACTATAGTGCATTGTACCCTACAGCAGACTCTATAGAGCATTCTACCAAACAACAGTAAGTATAGTGCACCTACCCAACAACAGTCACTATAAAGCACCCCACCTATTCATTACCTACCCAGGAAAATTACTATAGAGCACCCTACCCAATAACAGTCAGTATAGAGCAAGCCACCCAACACTTTCAGTGTAGAACACTGTACCATGCAACAGTTATTATGGAGCACCCTACCTAGCTACAGTCACTATAGAGTACCCCACCCAAGAACAGTCTCTTTGGAGCACCTATTAAACAATAGTCACCAAGGAGCATTATACCCAGCAATAGTCACTGTAGGACGCCATAGCCAAAAACACTCACTATACAGCACCCTACCAAAAAACAGTCACTATAGAGCTCCCCACACAAAAACAGTTAATAGAGAGCACCTACCCAAGAGTAGTCACCAAAGATCACATTACCTAGCATCAGTTACTGTAGAGCACCATACCCAGTAACTGTCACTATGAAGCACTCTATACAACAACGGTCACTACAGGGAACCCTACTCTGCAACACTCAGTGTACAGTACCTACCCAACAACCGTCAATTTAGAGAAACTCACCAGCACCACTCACTATACAGCACCTACACAAAAACAGTCACTATAGAGCACCTACCCAGTAAAAGTTACTATGGAAAACCTATCCATAAACATTCACTATAGACCACTCTACAGATCAACAATGAGCATACAGCACCATACCCAACAACAGTCACTATAGAGAACCACCCCAACAACAGACACTATAGAGAACCTACCTATCAACAGTCAATATAGAGCACCTTACCAAAAACTTTCACTATAGAACTCTCTACCAATAAACAGTCAGTATACAGCACCATAACCAACAACAGTCACTATAGAGCACCTCCCCAACAACAGTCACTGTAGAGCAGTTACCAAAAACAGTAACTATAGAGCACCTAATCAACAACAGTCACTATAGAGCACCCCACCCAACAACTGTCACCATAGAGAATGTTCCCAATTGCAGTCACTATAGAGCACCTTACCCAGCAACAGTCACTATAGAGCACCTACACAACATCAGTCACTAGAGAGCACTCTACCCAGCAACAGTCAATATAGAGAACCCAACACAACCTCAGTCACCTATAGATCACTCTACCCAACCACAGATACTATAGAGCACTCTATCCAACAGCAGTCACTATAGCGCAATCTATAGAACAATAGTCATTATACTAAACTCCACCCATCAACAGTCAAGTATAAGGCACTCTGCCCAAGAACAGTTTCTATAGAACACCCCAAGAAACAAGCCAGTATAGAGCATCCTACTCAACATCAGTCACTGTAGAGCACGTACCCAACACCAGTCAGTGTAGACTCCTCTACCCAACAACAATAACTACAGAGCACTTTACCCAAAAATACTCACTATACAGAACCCTATGCAAAAACAGTCACTATAGAGCACTCCATCCAACAACAAGCAGAGTAGCACACACTAACCAACAACAGTCATTATAGAGAACCTACCCAACGATAGTCAGTATAGGGCACATACCCAAAAACAGTCACTGTAGAGCACCCTACCCAGCAACAGTCAGTATAGAGCACTCTACAGAACAACCGTCATTATACAGCACCCTACCCAGCAAGAGTCACTATACAGCACCTACAGAACAACTGATAGTTTACAACACCCTTCCAGCAACAGTAACTATGCCACACCTACCCAAAAACAGTGACTCTAGAGTTCCCTACCAAGCAACATTCATTATAGAGTATATACCAAGAAACAGTCACTATAGAGCATGCTACTCAGCAACAGTCAATATAGAGCACTTTACCCAGCAACGGTCACTATAGAGAACCCCATTCAACAAGTGTCACCATAGAGCAACTCATCCAAAATTATTCGCTATAGAGACGCCTACCAACAACAGTCACTATAGAGCACTCTAGCAAGCAACAGTCATTATAGAGCAACATAGTCAACAACAGTCACTATAGAGCACTCTACACAACAGCCAGTATAACGCACTCCACCCAAAAACAGTCACATATAGAGCACTCCAAACAACAGTCACTGATTATTTACCCAACAAGGGTCAGTATAGAGCATTACCCAACAACAGTCATTTTAGAGCACCTTAACAATCCATAATCACTATAGAGAACATACCCATCATCAGTCACTATAGAACACTCTATTCAGAAACCGTCACTATAAAACACCCAAACAACAACAGTCACTATAGAGCACTGTACACTCCAACAGTCGCTATAAAGCACGTATAAAACACCTAACATACAACAGTCATTATAAAGTCCCTACAAAACAACAGTCACTATAGAGCACTCAACCCAACAACAGTAACTATAGAGCCCCATACCCAAAAACACTCACTATGAGCACCCTACCCATCAACAGTAACTACAGTGCAACTATGCAACAACAATCAGTATGGAACCCATTACCCAACAGCAGTGTTTATGCAGCACTCTACCCAGTAACAGTCACTGTAGAGAACTCTACCCGATAACAATCACCTATGGAGCACTCTACACAACAGCAGTCAGTATAGTGCATTCTATGTAACAACAGTTAGTATAGAGCACCGTAGTCAATAACAGTCACTATAAGCACCCTACAAAGTGACAGTCACTATAAAGCACTTACCAAAAAATAGTCACTGTTCAGAACCTACAAAATAACAGTCACTATAGAGCACCATAACTACGAAGAGTCATTATGGAGCACCTACCAAACAACAGTCAATATACAGTACTCTACACAGCAACAGTCACTATACAGCACCTGACAAACAACAGTTACTATAGAGCAACCTACCAAGCAATAGTCACTATACAGCACCCTACCCAACAACAGTCACTATATAGCACCTTACCAAACACAGTCACTATAGAGCACTTATCCAGAAACTGTAATTTTAGAGCACTTTCTAACGAACAGTCACTATAATGAACCCTACGTAACAACAGTAATTGTGGATCACCTATGCAACAACAGTCACTATAGAGCACCCCACTCAAAATGATCACTATAGAGCTCTGTACCCATCAACAGTCAGAAAAATGCCCTCTACCCAACAACAGTCACTCTATAGCTCTCCACATAGCACCATTCAGTATAGAGCAATCCAACCAAAACAGTCACTATGAAGAACACTACCCAGCAACAGTCACTGTAGAGCACCTACATAACAACAGACATTATAGGGCACCCACACAACAGACTCTATAGAGCACCATACCAAACAACAATCACTATAGAGCACTTTTCCAAATAACCGTCATTATAGAGCACCCTATCAGCAAGAGTCACTATAGAGAATCTTACCCAACTAAAGTCACTATAGAGCACCAAAACAAGAACAGTAACTATAGAGCACCCTACCCAAAAAAGGCACTATAAATAACCTACCCAGCAACAGTCAGTATAGATTATCCTAACCAGTAAGAGTCACTGTAGAGCACTCTACACAATAGTCACTATAGAGCACTCCACCCAATAACAGTCAACTACAGAGCACTCTACCCAACTACCGTCACTATCAAGCACCCCACTCAAAATCAGTCACTATAGAGCACCCTACCCTATAACAGTTACTGCAGAGTACCCTCTCAAACAACAGTCAGTAAAGAGCACCTACTCCACTACAGTCACTATGGAGCCCTCTACAAAACAGCAGTTACTGTAGAGCACTCTTGTCAGCAACAGTCACTATTGAACACCCTACCCAGGAATAGTCATTATAGGGCACTATACCCAACACAGTCACTGTAGAGTATCTCACCCATTAACAGTCACTATAGAGGACCTAAACAACAGTCACTATAAATCATCTACCCAGAAATAGTCCCTAAAAAGCACCATACCCAGTAAGAGTCACTATATAGCACTCTATTCAGCAACAGTCAAAATAGAGCACTCTACACAACAACAGTCACTATAGAGCACCCAAGTAGCCACAGTCAGTACACATCACCATACCCAGCAACAGTCACTAAAGATTACCTATCCAACAAGAGTCACTATAGAGCACTCTAAACTGCAACAGTCACTACAGAGCACTTCACCAAAAAGAGTCACTATAGAGCACCCTAACCAGCGGCAGTCACTAAAGAGCCCCTACACAACAACAGTCACTATAGGAAGTCCTACCCAGCAACAATCAGTATAGAGGACCCTAATCAACAACAGTCACTATAGAGCAACTTACCAAGCAACAGTAATAATAAAGCACAACACTCAGCAACAGTCACTATAGAGCATCCTACCCAACATCATTCACTGTATATCACACTACCATGTAAGAATCACTATAGGGCACCCTACACCACATCAGTCACTATGGAGAACTACAACAAACAACAGTCACTATAAAGTACACAACCCAACAACAGTCAGTAAAAATCACCTATCCTTCAAGAGTCACTATAAAGCACCCACTCAACGACAGTCACTATAAAGCACCCTACACAACAACATTTAGTATAGAGCACCTACCCTACAACAGTCACTATAAAGCACCCTACCAAACAACATTTACTATAAAGACCCTAACCAACAATAGTTACTATGAAGAATTCTAACAAAAACCAGTCACTATAGAGCACCCTACCCAGCAACAGTGACTATAGAGCACCTTATACAGCAACAGGGACCATAGAAAACTCTATCCATCAATGATCACTATAGAGTACCCTACCCAACAACAGTCATTATATAGAATTAAACCAAACCAACAGTCACTATAGAGCACCCTACCACGTAAAATTGACTATAGAGCATCCTAACCAGCAACAATCACTATAGAACACTCTAACCAACATCAGTCACAATAAAGCACCATAACTGGCAATATTTATTATAGAGCATTCTATGCAAAAACAGTCACTGATGAGCACTGCACACAAAAACAGTCACTATAGAGCTCCCTACCCAACAACAGTCACTGTGGAGCACTTAACCAACAACAGGCTGTATAGAGAACCCTACCCAACAACAGTCACTATAGAGCACCTAACCAACAACAGTCACTGTATAGCCCTCTACTCAGAAACAGTCACTAGTAAGCACTCTACCCAGCAACAGTCACTACAGAGCACCTTACACAAGAACAGTCACTATTGAGCATTGTACCCAATATCAGTAACTATAGAGCACCCTAACCAACAACAGTCATTATAGAGCAGCTACCCAGCAACAGTCAGTATCGAACACCATACCCAACAACAGTCACTATATATCACCTACCCACCAACATTGAATATAAAGCACTTTACCCAAAAATAGTCACTTTAGAGAACCATGCGAAACAACAGTCATGATAGAGCACCCTACTCAACAACAGTCACTATAAAGCACCTACATATCTGTAGTCAGTATACAGCACATACCCAAAATCTTTACCTATAGAGCACCCTACCCAGCGAGAGTCACTTTAGACTACCTACCAAAAAAACATTTATAATAGAGAACCCTACCCAGCAACTGTCACTGTAGAGCCCTCTTTTCAACTACATTAAATATTCAACATCCTACTGAACAACAGTCAGTATGGAGCTCTCTATCCAACAAAAATCACAATAGAGTACTTTAGCAAACAATTACCATACAACACTCCACGCAACAACAGTTACTATACATTATTCTACCCAGCAACAGTCACTATAGAGCACCCAACCCAAGAACAGTCATTATAGCACCTTCTAACCAACAACAGTAACTAGAGAGAAACTTACCCAGCAACAGTCATTAAGAGCAATCTACCCAACAACATTCAATATAGAGCACCCTTCCAAACAACACTCACGATAAACAATCTATCCAACAACAGTCACCATAGAGCACTCTAAGCAAAAAACGTCACTATAGAGTAGTCTACATAATAGTCCATATAAAACACTTCACCCAGAGCAGTCAGTGTAGAGCACCACATCCACCAACAGTCACTATAGAAATATTACTCAAAAGCAGTCCCTTTAGATCACTCTAACCAGCAATAGTTACCATGGAGCAACCTACACAATAACAGTCACTATAGATCACCTTACCAACAACAGTCACTATAGAGCACTCTACCAAACAACAGTAACTATGAGCATCATACCCAACAACCATCACTATAAAAGACCTTACTGAACAACAGTCACTATAGAAAACTCCACCCAACAGCCATCACCTATAGAGCACTCTACTCAAGAAGAGTTACTGTAGAACACTCTACCCAACAGCAGTCACTATAGAGCAACTCACCAAAAAACAGTCTCTATAGGGCACCGACACAACAGCGGTCACTATAGACCATCCTACCCAGCAACAGTCTTTTGATATCACGTACCCAACCTCAATCACAATAGAGCATCATACCCAGCAACAGTCACTATAGAGCAGCCTAGAAAACATCAGTCACTATTGATCACCCTACCCAGCAACAGTCAGTATAGAAAACCCTATGCAACAACAGTCAGTACAGAGCACTCCACCCAAAAATGTCAGTATAGTACACCCTACCCTTCAACAGCCACTGTAGAACCCTCTGCCCAACATCAGTCACTATACAACACCCACCCAAGAACAGTCACAACTAAGCATGCAAAACAAGCAACAGTCACTATAGAGCACCCTACACAACAACAGTCACTGTAGAGCACCTACCCAACAACAGTCACTATAAAGCACCACACCCAACAACAGTCACAATGAAGTACCTACCAACAATGCTCACAATAGAGCACCCTACCAAGTAACACTCATTATAGTGCATGCTACCCAACAACAGTCACTAGAGACCACCCCACCAGAAACACTCACTATAGAGGACTCTACCCAACAACAGTAACTATAGAGCACTTAACAAACAACAGTCACTATAGAGCACCCCACCAAAAAACAGTCACTATAAAATACTTTTCAAACAAAAGTCACTATAGAGCACTCTACCCAGCAACATTCAGTATAGAGCACACTACACAACAACTATCACTATAAAGCACCCTACCCAGCAACAGTCACTATAGAGTATACTATCTAGCAACAGGCACTGTAGAACACTCTACGCAACAAGACTCACTAAAGGGCAACCTACTGAACAACAGACACTATGGAGCACCTACCCAAAAACAATCACTATAAGCACCCCACCCAACAACGTTCACGATAGGGCATGTACCCAGCAAAATTCACTATAGAGCGTCTTACAGAGCAACAGTCACTGTAGAGCACCCTACCCAGCAAAAGTCACTATAGAGCACTCCATGCAGCAACAGTCACTATAGAGTAACTTACCCAACAAAAGTCACTATAGATCACATACCCTACAACATTTACTATAAAACACCCTACCCAACAACAGTGACTACAGAGCACCCTACCCAAACTTGGTCAGTATAGAGCACCTTCCCGCCAACAGTCACTAAAGAGCCCTCTACCAAGCATCAGTCACTGCAAATCACTCTACCCATCAACAGTCACTATAAAACACCCTGTGTAAGAAGAGTAACCTTAGAGCACTCTACTGAAAAGTCACAATAGAGCACCCTACCCAACAATAGTCACCATAGAACACCCCACCAATAAACAGTCATTATAAAGTACCTACTCAACAACAGTCACTATAGAGCACTGTACACAGCAACAATCACAATGGAGCATTCTACTTAGCAATAGTCAGTATACAGCATTGCACTTAACAGTCACTATAGAGCACCCTACCAATACCAATCAACATAGAGGAACCTATGAAACAACAATCACCATCTAAAACACTTTATCCAACAAGAGTCACTATAGAGCACCTTACCCAGCAAGAGTCTCTATAGAACAACATACCAAACAACAATCTCTATAGAGCACCAACATAATCACAATCACAATCTAGAGCACTCTACCCAAAAACAGTCACTATAGGACACTGTACCCAACAACAGTCACTATAGAGCACCCTACCAAAAAACAGTCACTATAGAGCACTCTACTAACAACAATCACTATGCAGCACCCTACTCAACAGCTCTTATTAAAGATCACCAATCTAAAAACTGTCACTGTAGATTCCTGTATGCAACAAGAGACACTATAGAGCACTCTACCCAACAATAGTCACTATAGAGCACCCTACCTAATCTAGAGCACTCTATGCAACAGGAGTCATAATAGAACACTCCACCGAATAATAGTCACTATAGAGCACCCTTTTGGACAACAGTCAGTATAGAGCACCTACCCAATAACAGTTTCTATTTAGAGCATTCCTCCCAACCACAGTTTCTACAGAGTACCTACAAAAAACAGTTACTATAGAGCACTCTACACTACAACAGTAACTATAGAGCACCGTACACAAGAACCATCGTCATAAAGCACAGGATCCGACAAGTCACTATAGACCACCTACCCATCAACAGTCAGTATAGAGTACCATACCCAATCGTCACTATAGAGCACCCTACAAAACAACAATCACTATAGAACACATACACAACAGCCATCACTATCTAGAGCAAGCTAACTAAAAAGAGTCACTCTAACTTTTGGAGGCCGAGGCGGGTGGATCACGAGGTCAAGAGATCGAGACCATCCTGGTCAACATGGTGAAACCCCATCTCTACTAAAGATACAAAAAATTAGCTGGGCATGGTGGTGCGTGCCTGTAATCCCAGCTACTCAGGAGGCTGAGGCAGGAGAATTGCCTGAACCCAGGAGGCGGAGGTTGCGGTGAGCCGAGATCGCGC
>CM052665.1:16837626-16949523 GCA_028533165.1 Leontopithecus rosalia | reverse complement strand
AACAGTGACTGTAGAGCCATCTACCCAACAAGAGTCACTGTAAGGCACTAAATTAACAACAGTCACTATGCAGCAACCTACCCAGCAAGAGTCACTATAAATCACCTACCCAAGTAATGTCACTATAGAGTACTCTACCAAGAACCAGTCACCATAGAGCATCCTACTCAACAACACTCACTATAGACTACCCTACTCTATAAGCGTCAGAAGAGAGCACACTAAAAACAAGTCACTATGGAGCACTCTACCAAGCAGCAGTCATTATAAAGGATTGTACACAACAGCAGTCACTCTAAACAACCCTGCAAAACAACAGTCACTATGAAGCACCCCACCCAGCAACAGTCACTGTACAGTACCTACGCAACCACAGTCACTATAGAGCACCTTACACAGCAACAGTCGCTAGGGAGTACCTACCAAAGAATAGTCACTATAAAGTACTCTATCCAGCAACAATCATTGTAGAGCACGATACCAAACAACAGTCACTATTGAGCATCATACCAAATAACAGTCACTGTAGAGCCCTCTATAGAACAACAATCAGTATAGAGCACTCTATACAACAACAGTTACTATAGAGCATTCTACTAAAAAACAGTAAGTATACAGCACACCACCCCACATCAGGCGTCATAGATCACCCTACTCAACAATAGTCACTGCACAATGCCTTAACAGTTACAGTCATTGTTTAGCCCTTCACCAAACAACAGTCAATGTAGAGAACTTTACCCAACAACAGCTACTATCTATGCCTCTGTATCCAATAACAGTAATTATAGAGCACTCCACCAAATAATAGTCAATAAAAAGCACTGGACCAAACAACAGTCAGTATACAGTACCTACCCAACAGCAGTTACTATTTAGAGCACTTCACTCAACTAAAATAACTCTAGAGCACCTACCCAAAAACAGATAGTATAGAGTACTCTACGTAACAACACTCACTATAAAGCACCGTACCTTACAAAGTCATTATAGAGCACCATGCCCAACAACAGAGAGTGTAGAGTACCTGCAAAACAACAGTCAGTATAAAGCGCCCTGCCCAACAACAGTCATTATAAAGCCCTGTACCCAACAACAGCCACTATAGAATACCTAGCCATCAATAGCCACTACAGGGCACTCTAAACAACAGCAGTCATTATAAAGCAACCTACCCAACAACAGTCACAATAGAGCAGCAAACCAACAACAGTCACTTGAGGGCACTCTAGCAAGCAACAGTCACAAAATAGCATGACACTGAAAAACGGTCGCTATAGAGCATTTTATGCAGCAACAGTCAGTATAGAGCACTCTACATAGCAACAGTTACTATAGAGCACACTACCAAAAACAGTCATTATAGATCACTGTACCTAAAAGCAGTCGGTACAGAGCACCTAACCAAAAACAGTATGCATATACCACCTACCCAACAACAGTCAGTATAGAGCACTCTGCACAACCAAAGTTACTATAGAGAAGCATATTCTATGACAGTCACTATGAGCACCCTTCCCAAAACAGCTACTATACAGCACCTTTCCAACAACCGTCACTATAGAAAACCCTAGCAAACAACAGTCACTCTGGAGCACTTCACCCGAGAACAGTCACTGTAGAGCACTTTACCCAAAAACAGGCAGTGTAGAGCACCTACACAACAACAGTCACTATAAATCACCAAACAACAATAGTGACTATAAAGCATCCTTGCCACCAACAGTCACTGTAGAGCACCTACCCAACACCAGTCACAATAGAGCACTCTCACCAGCAACAGTTACTATGGAGAACCTATCCAACAGCAATGACTATAGAGCAGTCTACAGAACAACAGTCACTATAGATCACTGTACCCAACAACAGTCACTATTGATCACTATATCCAACAACAGTTACCATAGATTACCGCATCCAAAACAGTCACTATGAGAACCCTACTCAACAGTCACTATAGAGCACTGTACACTACAGAAAATAGTATAGAATACCACATACAAAAACAGTCACTATGAGCACCCTACACAAAAGTCACTATAGAGCACCTACGAAACAACAGTCACTGTAGAGCACCTACCCGACCTCATTCACTATATAGCACCCTACCTAGCAACAGTCACTACTGAGGCCCTACCCAAAAACGGTCACAATAATATTCACTACACATCAACAGTCACTATACAGTAGACCTCCCAACACAAGTCACTATAAAGCACCGTAAACAGTAACAATCTCTATAGAGTACCTTACCCAACAACAGTCACTATAGAGCACCATACCAAAAACAGTCAGTATAGAGAATCCTAACGAAAAACAGTCAATATAGAAAACCTACCAAACAGCAGTTACTATAGAGCACGCCACACCAAATCAGTCACTCTAAACAACCTACCCAACAATGGTCACCATAGAGCACTCTAACCAACAACAGTCGCTATAGAGCTCTCCGCACAAGAGTCACTGTGAATCACTCAACCCAATAGTCACCTATAGGGCACTCTACAACAGTCACTCTCGAGCACGTCATCCAACAACAGTCACTATACAGCACCCTACTTAACTATAGTCACTATAGAGCACCTTCCCCAAAACAGTCACTATAGAGCCCTTTCTAAAAAAACAGTCAGTATAGAGCACTCTACCCAAAACTGTCAATATAGAGCACCCTGCACAACAACAGTTACTATGGAGCACTCTACCTCCAACAGTCACTATAGAGCACCCTACCATAAAACAGTCACTAACTAGAGCACTCTATGGAACAACAATCCTTATAGAGAACTCCACCCAACAACAGTCACTATAGTGCACCATATTCAGGAAAAGTATCTATATAGCATTTTATTGAACAACAGTCACTATAAAGCACCTAACCAACAACTGTCACTATAAAGTACCCCACCCAACAACATTAACTATGGAGAACCTCCCCAACAACAATCAATATAGAACTCTCTACCCAGCAAACTTTGGTATAAAGCCTGCCACCCAACAACATTCAGTATAAAGCACCCTACACAGAAACAGTCACAATAGAGCACCCTACCCAGCCACAGTCACTATAGAGCACTCTACCCAACAACAGTCACTATAGAGCACCTACATAGCAACTGTCAGTTTAGAGCACCCCACAAACAGCAGTCCCTATACAGCAGCAACACAAAACCTATCACTATGGAGCCCTTACCAAACAACAGTCAGTATAGAGCACCCGATCCAACAACAATCACTATGGAGCACTCTGCCCAACAAGAGTAACTATAGAGAACTCCACCGATTAACAATCATTTATACAGCACTCTAACCAACAACAGTCAGTATAGTGCACTCTATCTAACAACAGTTACTATACACCATAATATAGAACTACAGTCACTCTGAGCACCCTGCCAAACAACAGTCATTATAAAGCACCTACCCAACAACAGTCACCGTAGAAAACCTACCCAAAAATCTTCACTATTGTTCACCCTACCCAGCAGCAGTCAGCATAGAGCACCTCCCCAAGAAACGTCACTAGAGGGTAATCTACCCAGCAATAGTCACTGCAGAGCACCCTACTTATAACAGTCACTGGAGAGCACCCTATGCAACAACAGTCACTGTAGAGGACACTACAAACATGAGTCATTATAGAGCACACTACCCAGCAACTGTCATAACAGAGGTTGGTACCAAAAAAAGTCACTATAAAGAACCTACCTTACAACAGTCGCTAAAAGCACCACACCAAACAACAGTCACCTATAGAGCACTCTACCCAACAACAGTCAGTATAAAGCACCCTACCCAACCACAGTCATTATAGAGGACCCAAGCCACAACAGCCAGTAGAAAGCACCTACTGAACACCACTCAGTATATAACACCCTAACCAGCAAGTCATAATAGATCATCTCTCCCAGCAACAGTCCCTATAGAGCACACTACCAAAAATTGTCACTATAGAGCATTTAAACCAGCAACAGTCACCATAGATCATTTTACCCAACAACAGTTACTATAGAGCACCCTACAAACCACAGTGACTATAGAGCACCCTATGCAGCAATAGTCACTATAGATCTACACAACAATTCTCACAATAAAGCACCCTACCCAACAACAATCACTATAAAGCACACTACCCAATAATAATTACTATAGAGCACCATACCACCAACAGTCACTGTAGAGAATCCTACCTAACAACAGTCAGTTTAGAGCACCTACGCAAAAACCCCCAGTATAGATCACCCTAACCCAGCAAGAGTCAACATAGATTATATTTTCCAGTAATATTTTCCATAAAGCACACTGCAAACAACAGTCACTTTAGAGCTTTCTACCCAGCAACAGTCACCTTAGATCACCTACCAAACAACAGTCACTATATATCAGCAACCAAACAACTGTCACTATAAAGCACCCCACCCAAAATCAGTCACTATAGCGCACCCAAACCAACAAATGTTACAATAGAGTACCCTACATAACAACCGTCACTATTCAGCACCTATTTTATAACATTCACTTTAGAGACCTCTACCCAACAAGAGTCAGTGTAGAGCAGTTTTGTCAACAACAGTCACTGTAGAAAATGCTACCAAAAAACAGTCACTATATAGCTCCCTACCCAGAAGCAATCAGTATAGAGCACTCTACACAACAACAATCACTATAAAATATTTTACACATCAACAGTCGGTGTACAGAACTTAACCAACTATAGTCACTATGAAGCACCCCACTGAAAAACGGTTACAATAAAGCACCTGCCCAACAACGGTCACTAAAGAGCACCCTATTCAACAATAGTCACTATAGAGCATTCTGCACAGGAACAGTTATTATAAAGCACCTACAAAACAACTGTCAGTTTAGAGAAAGCTACCAACAACAGTCACTATACAGCACCTACCCAAAAATGCTCATTATAGGACACCATACCCAGTAGCAGTAACTGTGCAGCACTTACGCAATAACAGTCACTGTAGAGCACTCTAATCTGCAACAGTAACTATAGAGCATGCTAACTAACAACAGTCACTCTCGCCAGAAACATTCATTATTAAGCACCTACCCAACAACACTTACTATAGAGTACTTATCAACAGTCACAGTAGAGCACCCTACACAGCAACAGTCACTATAGAGCACTCTACCCAACATCTGTCACTACAAATCACCCTACTCAGCAACAATCACTATAGAGAACCCTAGGTAACAACAGTCACATTAAAGAACTCCACCCAACAACAATCACTATAGAGTACAGTACCAAACAACACTCACTATAGATCATGTATCCACCAACAGTCACTATAAAGCACTCTACACAACAACAGTCACTATAGAGCACCCTACCAACAATAGATACTATAGAGCACCTACCAAACAACAGTCAGTATAGAGCACCCTACACAACCACAGTAACTATAGATAACCTACATAACAGTCACTATAGAGCAGCATACCCAACAACTGCTGCAATAGAGCACCTACTCAACAACAGTCAGTATAAAGCATTATACACGACAACAGTCACTATAGAGTATTCTACAAAACAACAGTCACTATAGAACAACCCACCAAACAACAGTCACTATGAAGTACATACCAAACAACACTCAGTATAGAGCACTCTACCCAGCAACAGTCAATATAGAGCAGCACACCCAACAACATTCACTAGAGAGCACACTATCCAGCAACAGTCACTATAGAGCACTCTACCGAACAACAGTGACTACGGAGCACCCTACCTAAGAACAGTCACTATAGAGCATCCTACCAAGCAAAATTCACTATGTAGCACTCTACCCTACATGAGACTCTATAGAGGATCCTTCCCTTCAAGTCAGTATCAAGCACCTACCCAAAAATGGTCACTGTAGAGCACCCAATCCAACAACAGCCACCACAGAGCACCTGCCAAACAGTAGTCACTAAAGAGTACCCTACACAGCAATAGTCATTGTAAGGCACTTTACAGACTAACAGACTATAGAGCACCATATGCAGAAACCGTCACTATAGAGCATATACCCAACAATTTTTAGGTTAGAGCACCCCACCAACAACAGTCACTATAGAGCACTGACCCAAAAACAGTCACTATAGAGTACCCTACCCAGAAACAGACAATATAGAACTTCTACCCAACAATAATTACCATGGAGGACCCTATCCAGCAACAGTCACTATAGAGCACTCTACCCAGCAAGAATCATTGTAGAAAACCCCACCCAAAAACAGTCAATATAGAACGTTCTACCTAGAAACAGTCACTCTAAAGCACCCTACCAACATGGGTCAGTGTAGATCACTCTACCCAGCAACAGTAATTATAAAGCATCATACACAACAGTCATTATAGAAAACATTAAAAACAGTCACTGTAAATCACTTCAACATAAAACATTCACCTATAGAGCACTCTAAGCTACAACAGTCACTATGGAACACTCTACACAACACAGCCATTTTAAATTCTCCACCCAACACCGTCACCTATAGGGCACTCTACCAAACAACAGTCATTATAGAACACTCCACTTAAAAATAGTCACAACAGAGCACCTACCCAACAACAGACACAATAGAGCACCATACCCAGCAACAGTCACTAAAAAGCACGTACCTTATATCAGTCACTACTGAGCCGTCTATCCAGCAACAGTCACTAAAGATTAGCCTACACACAACAACCAGTATAGAGAACACTACCCAGCAATAGTCACTGTAGAGCACTTAACCAACAGCAGTCATTATAGAGTATCCTACCCAACAACAGTAACCATACAGGACACTACCCAACAACAGTCACTGTAGAGCACCCTTCCCAGCAACTGTGACTATAGAACACTTTATGCAGCAACAGTCAATGTAGAGCACTCTACCCTATATCCGTCACTACAGAGTACTCTACCCAACCACATTCATTATGGAGCACTCTACACAACAACAGTCGGTACAGAGCACTGAACCAAACAGCAGTCACTATATAGCACCCTATCCAACAACAGTTATTATAGAGCACATACCCAAAAACAGTCAATATAGAACACCTTATGCAACAACAGTCACTATACAGGACCTTCACCAAAACAGTCACTGTAGAGCCCTCTACTCAGCAAAAGGCACTATGGAGCACTCTACCCAACAACCGTCACTATTAGAGAACCTTACCCAAGAACGGTCACTATAGAGCATATGATCGAACAGCACTCACTAAAGAGCACATACACAACAACAGTCACTATAGAGCACCCTACCCAGCAACAGTCAGTTTACAGCACCATACCCAACAACAGTCACTATAGAGCAATTCACCCAACAGAAACACAGGCAAACAAAACAACACACACATTCCGCAGTGCAGACCCTTCAAACAGGCACACCACTCACTGCAAAGACACACTGCACAGTGAACACACCTCACAAAAACACACTCCACTGACCACACACAAAGTCCATAGTGCACACAAATTACCGAGACACACACCACTAACCACACAAACACACACAAATGGCACAGTACACACACCTCACACAAACTCACATCACTTATCCTACGCACACACAACACAGTGCAAACACCTCACACAGACACAACTCACCAAACATACAATCCACCATGCAGACACCAAACACAGACATAAGGCTTACCACACACACTACACAGTGCACCTCACACAGAAACACACCATGCACTGCACACAAAATTCACAATGTAGACACCACACAGAGACAGACACCACTAACAACACACTCTCCACAGACACTCTACTGTGCATCTCACAGACACACACCACTTAATACACACACTTCACACACAAACTCCACATAGCACAACACTCACACAGACACAAAACTCAACACACACACTCTCCACAGTGCACACACATCACACAGACACGCACTTTACAGAGTGAACACACCTTAGACAGAGACACCTCATGCAGTCCAATACACCAGACAGTATCCACAGTTCAGAAACCTCAGACATACACCACTCACCACACTCAAACACACTGCAGAGTACACAGAGCTCACAGAGAAACACAGCCCACAGCACACAAACTTCACAAACACACACCACAATGCACATCACACATAAACCAGTCACCAGACACCTTATCCACAATGCAGACAATTCACACTGTCTCACACCAGCCACCACACACACTCAACACACACACTCAGTGAACACATTTCAGACAGATACACACCACTCAGCACACACACTACACAGTGTACACACCTCACACAGAAACACACCACATACCAAGGACAGAGACGCCACAGTGCACAGTCCTCACACAGACACGCAGCTCTCACCATACACACATACTCCACAGTGCACACAGCTCAAACAGACACACACTACTCACGAAACACACACTTTACTATGAAGACACCTCACACAGAAACAAGGCTGACCACACACGCTACACAGTAAACACACCTCACACAGACACACAACACTCACCACACACACATTCTGCAGTGCAGCCATCTCCCACAGGCACACCACTCACCACAAACACACACTGCACAGTTGGATCACCTGACAAAGACACACACCAGTGACCACACACACACTCCTCAGTACACACCTTTTTACATGCAAATACACCACTTACCGCACAATTACAAACAAACTGAACAGTACACACACCTTACCCAAACACACACCGCTCATCATACTCACACAGGAGAAAGTGCACACAACTTACACAGACACACACCACTCACCAAACACACAATCCTCAGTGCAGACACCAGACACAGATATAAGACTTACCACAGACATTACACAGTGCACTCACCTCACACAGAAACACACCACTGACTTCACAAACAATCCAAAGTGCCTACACTCCACACAGACACACACCACTCACCACACACACTCCACACACTCCACTGTGCATACACCTCACACAGACACACACCATTTAATACACACACATTACACCTAAACTCCACATTGCACAATCCTTACACAGACACAAAACTCAACACACACAAACACTCCACAGTGCACACACCTTACACAGACACACACCACTTATCACACTCACACTCCACAGTGCACACACCTTACATATACACACAATTCACCACAGACACATTCTCCACAGTGCACACACCTTACACAGTGACACCCCCTGCACTCTAAAAACTCCACAGAGAATCCACAGTGCAGATACCTCAGACAAACACCACTCATCACACTCACACAGACTCCAGAGTACACACAGGTTACAGAGAAACAAACCACAAACCACAGAAACTTCACAAACACACCCCACAATTCATATCACACAGGAAAACACAAATTACCTGATACCTTATTCACAATGCAGACACCTCACACTGTCACACATCAGTCACCACACACACTCAACACACATACTCAGTAAAAAGATTTCACACAGACACATCATTTAGCACACACACTCCACTGTGCACACACCACAGAGACACACACTGTAGAAAAATTACACACTACACAGTGCACACAACACACACAGACACACACCACATACCATCCAGAGGGACTGCACAGTAAACACACCTCACACAGATACACAACATAAACACACACTCAACAGTGCACACATCTCAAAAAGACACACCACTCACAAAACACACCCTTTACCATGAAGATACCTCACAAAGATACAAGACAGACCACACACACTACATAGTAAACACACCACGCACAGAATCACAACACTCATTTCGCTGTGCAGACACCTCACGCACGCACAGCACTCACCACAAACACACACTGCACAGTTTGCACACCTCACAATGACACACACCACTGACCACACACATTTTAGTGCACACATTTTACATGCAAACATACCACTCACCACACAAGCACACACAAACTGCACAGTAGACACACCTCACACAAACACACACCACTCACCACCCACACACCCTTCACAGTGCACACCTCACACAGACACACAGAACTTTTCAGACATACATAATGCACAGTACACACGCCTCAGAAAGACGCACACCACTCACCACACACATACTACACAGTGAACAAAACTCACACAGACACACATTTTTCAAAACACAGACACTCCACAGTGAAGACCCCTCATTCGGAAACAGTACTGACCACACAACCCACACAGTGAGCACACCCAGCAGAGACACAGAACACTTACCACACACACATTCCAGAGTTCAGACACCTCACACAGGCACACCACTCACCAAAAGAGGCACTCCACAATGCACACACCTGATATAGACAAATCCCTCTTACCCCACACACATCCACAGTGCACACACCGAACACAGACACACACCACACACCACAAAAATACACACACTGCACTGTCCACTCACCTAATCCAAACACATACCACTCATCATACACACACAACACAGTGCACACACCTAACAGGGACACACATCAATCAGTACATACATAGGTCTTCATTCATGCACCTTACATGGACACACACCACTTACCACGCACGCACTCTACACAGTGCACACACCTCACAAAAACACACACCACACAACAAATACACTCCGGAGTGCAAACCCATAGTCCAGACACACACCACTTACCACACAAATTACACATTCACATACCACTGTGTATACATCACACACAGACACACACCACTCATCACAGGCATAGTACACTGTGCACAATCCTCACACAGTCACACACCACCCACCAAACACACTCTAGAGTGCAGACACTTCACACTGACACACCAGTCACCACACACATACTCCACATTTCACACACCTGAAACCAACATGCACTACTCAAACATTAAAGAGTGCACACAACTCACACAGACACACACTCACCACACACATAACACACCACAGTGCCCGCATTTCACATATAGACACACAGCACTCACCAAACACACACTCCACAGTTTCTACAACTCACAAAGTCACACGGCAGCCACCACTCATACAGACTTCATAGTGCACACACCTCACACACGCACAAATTACAAACAACACACTCCACATTGAGAAAACCTTATACAGACACAAAACTGACCACACACACTACACAGTAAATACATTTCACACAGACACAACACTCACCACACACACATTCCACCATGCTGAAACCTTACACGTTTTTACTACTCAACACAGACACACACTGCACAGTGAACACAGCTCAAAAAGAAATACGGCACTATCACACACACTTTACTGTGCACACACCTGACAGACACGCACCACTCACTAAACAAATGCATACAAACTGCAGAGTGCACAGACCACACACAAACACCACTTGCCACACACACACTACACAGTGCACACATTTCACCCAAACACACACCACTTACCAGACCCACAATCCACAGTGCAGACACCAAACACAGAAATACCACTCACCACACACACTACACAGTGCACTCACCTCACACAGAAACAAACCACTCACCGCACACAAAGTCCTAAGTGCAGAAACTCCACACAGACACACACCACTCACCACACACACTCCACATATGTCCCAACGTTCATGAAAATCACACTTGCACACACCACTGAATACACACACTTCACTCACATATTGCACATAGTACAAACCTCACACAGACACAAAACTCAAAACACACACCCTCTTTACAGTGCACACACCTCACAGAGACACACACCACTCATCACACACACACTCCACACTGCGCACATTTCACACATACACACAACTCACTGCACACAAACATTCAACAGTACTTACACTTTACACGGAGACACACCATGCACTCTACACACTCCACACACAATCCACAGTGGACATACTTCAGACATACATCTCTGGCCACACACACACACTCCAGAGTACACAAACCTCACATAGACACACAGCACGGACCACATAAACTGCACAGACACCACAATGCTCAAACATCACGCAGAAAAACACCAATATTCTGACCCCTTATCCGCAATGCAGACACCTCACACTGTCAACATTAGTCACCACATCCACTCAACACACACGCTCTGTGCACACATTTCACACACACACCACTTAGCACACACACTTCACAGTGCACACACTTCACACAAACACACACTGTAGAACACACACTCCACAGTGCACATACTCCTTACAGACACACACCACATACCATTCACAGAGACTCCACCGTGCACACACCTCACACAGTAGTCACCATACACACAATACACAGTGCACACACCTCAACAGACACACACTACTTTTGACACACACACTTCCCTTTAATGACATTGCACATAGACACAAAACTGAACACACACATTATGCAGTAAACACACCAGACACAGACACACAACACTCACCACACACAAATTTCATAGTGCAGACAGCTCACACAGACACATGACTCACAAGAAACACACACTGCACTCTTCCCACACCTCACAAATATACAAACCACGGACCACACACACACTCTTTAGTGCACACACCTCACACAGACACACACCACTCAAAACATAGAAACACACAAACTGCACAGTGCACACACGTCACACAAACACACATCAGTCACCATACACACACACTACGCAGTGCACACACCACACACCGACAGACAATACTCACCAAGCACACACTCCACAATTCAGACACCTAACACAGACATACCACTCACCTCACACACTACACAGTGCACTCACCTCACACGGACACACACCATGCAACACACACACTCTAGAACACACACACTCTAGAGTGCAGACACCAAGCAGAGACACACACCACTTACTACACATACTGCACAATTACACTTTACTGTGCATACATCACACACAGACACACAGCACTCATCACACACATACTACACAGTGCACACACCTCACACAGACCCACACCACTCACCACACACACTCCACAGTGCTGCAACTTCACATACACACCACTCACAAAACACACATTCCACATTGAAGAAACCTTATACAGGCTCATGACTGACCACACAGACTACGCAGTAAATACATTTCACAAAGACACACAACCCTCACCACAAACACATTTCACAGTGCAGCCACCTCACACAGGCACACCATTCACCACAAACACACACTGCACAGTGAACACACCTCACAAAGACACTCACCACTGACAAAACACACACACTTCACAGTGCACATGCCTCATACCCACACCACTGACCACACACACACACTCCACAGTTCACACACCTCACAGGTACACACAACAATTAGCACACACACACTCCACCGTGCACACACCTCACACAGACACACACCACTCTCCAAACACACACTCTACAGTGCACACACCTCATGGGGACACACACAACTTCTCTCAAACTTATACTACACAGTGCACACAACACATACATACACACGCCACTTTCCACGCATACACTTTTTACAGTTTACACACTTCAAAAAGACACACACCACAAAACACACACACTTCAGAGTATAGATAACTTGCACAGATACACACCACTTACGTCACACACAGCACACTCATACTCCACTGTGGATACATCTCACAAAGACACACAGCACCCATCAAACACATACTACAGAGTGCACACTTTTTCCACAGGCACACACCACTCACGACAAACAGACACCTCCCACAGACACACACTTGTCACCACACACACTCCACAAACATACTCCACAGTGCACACACCTTAAACTGACATGCACCACTCACACTTAAAGAGTACACACAGCTCAAACAGACACACCACTCAGCACACACATACCCTCAAAGTGCACACGTTTTATACAAACACACACTACTCTCGACACACATACTTTACAGTGAGAACACCTTTCACAGACGCAAGACTGACCACACACACTACTCAGTAAACACACCACACAAGAACACACAACACTCACCACACACATTTTGCAGTCCACACACCTCACACAGGCACTCCCCACTCAACAAACACACATTTCATAATTCATACAATTCACTCAAACAGCAGTCACCACACACAGACTTTGTAGAGTACACAAATCACACACACACCACTCATGACACACACACTCCACGTTGAAGAAACCTCATAAAGACACACGAATAAAAAGACACACTATCTAGTAAATACATTTTACACAGAAACACAACATTCACCACACACACATTCTACGGTGAAGACACCTCACACAGGCACACCACTTACTACAAACACACACAGCACAGTGAACACACCTCAGAAAGTCACTATAGAACACCCTACCAATAACAGTCACTAAGGAGCCCCACCTCAGCAACAGTAACTATAAAGCACCTACCAAACAACAGTCACTATAGAGCACGCTATGCAGTAATAGTCACTATAGAGCACTCCACCCAACAACAGTCAGTATAAAGCCCCCTACTCAAAAACAGTCCCAATAGAGCACCTACTCAACAATAGTCACTATAGAGCATCCCACCCTATAACAGTCACTATAGAGCAACTACCCAACCACAGTCACTATAGAGCACCCCACCGAACAACAGTTGCTTTAAAGAACCTTACCCAACAACAGTCACTATAGAGCACCCTACCGAACACCAGTCACTTTAGAGTACACCAACCAACCAGTCAATATAAAGTCTTTGACTTAAAAAATGTAACTATAGAGCACTCTATACAATAACAGTCACTATCGACCACTCCACTTAACAGCAGTCAGTATAAAGCCTTCTACCCAAAAACAGACACTATAGAGCACCTACATTACAAAAGTCACTATAGAGCACCTACCCAAAAAGGGTTACTCCAGAAGATTTTTCCAACAAGAGTTACTATAGAGCACTCCACTCAACAACAGTCACAATAGAACACCCCAACTATCAACAGTCACTATGGAGTACCCTATTCAGCAACAGTAACTGTATAGCACCCTACTCAACAAAATTCACTATAGATTACCCTACCATCATCAGTCACTAGACAGCACCCTACAAAACAACAGTCACTAAAGAACACCTACCTAACAACAGTTACTATAGAGCACCTACACAACAGTAACTATAGAGTTCCTACCCAACAACAATCACTATAGCGCACCTACCCAACAACAGTCAGTATAAAGCACTCTACCCAGACACAATTACTATAGCGCACTGTACCAAACAACAGTCACTATAGAGCACCCTACCCAAAAACCGTCATTATAAAGCACCTACCCAACAATAGTCATTATAGAGCATTCTACACAAGAACAGTCACTAAAGTGCAATCTACCAAATAACAGTCACTATAGAGCACTCTACATAACAACAGTCACTATCTAGAGTACTCTGTGCAACAACAGTCCCTATAAAGCACCCCATCAAGCAACAGTCAGTTTAGAGCAACCTACACAACAGTCACTATAGAGCACACTACCCAACAACAGTCAGTATAAAGCACCCTACCCAACAACAGTCACTATAGAGCACCCTAGTTAGCAACAGTCACTTTAGAGCATGATACTCAAAAACAGTCACTCTAGAGCACCCTACCCAACAACAGTCACAATAGAGCACTCTACCCAACAACAGGCACTCAAACACCCAACCAAGAAACAGTCATTGTAGAGCACCCTACCGAAAAACAGTCACGATAGAGAACTACATCCAACTACATTCAACTACATTCACTATGGAGCAACCAAGTAACAACAGATACTATAGAGCACCAACCCAACAACACACACTATAGAGCACCATACCAAACAATAATCACTATATAGCACTATAAACAAAACAGTCACTATAGTGCACTCTACCCAACAACAGTACCTATAGAGCAATGTACCAATAAAAGTCAGTATAGAGCACCTCACCTATCGACATTCAGAATATATTACCTACCAAACAACAGTCATTATAGAGCATCCTACCAAACAACATTGATTATAGAGTATCCTACTTATCAACAGTCAATATGGAGCACCCTACCAAACAACAGTCAATATAGAGCTACTACCCAACAAAAGTCAGTATAGAGAACCTACATAACTACAGTCACTATAGAGCACCTACCTATCAACAGTGAGTATACAGAACTCTACACATCAACAGGTAATATAGAGTGCCACATCAAATAACAATCACTATTCGCACCCCACCCAAAAACAGTCACCATAGAGCACCCTAAAAAGCAACAGTCATTACAAAGCACCTATTCAATAATAGTCACTATAGACTACTTTACCCAAAAAAAGTCACTATAGAATATCCTACCCAACAACAGTTACTATAAAGCACGCTACCCAACAAGAGTCACCATAGAGCACCATATGCAGCAACAGTCAGTATAAAGCACTTTACAGACCAACAGTCACTCTAGCGCACCTACTTAGCAACAGTCACTATAGAGCACAATACCCAACAACAGTCACTATACAGCACGCTATGCAACAACAGTCACTATAGAGCACCCTACCCAACAAAAGTCACTACTGAACACCCTACTAAAAAACATTCAGTATAGAGCATCTAAACCATACTCACTATAGAGCACCCTACCAAACAAAAGTCAGTATAAAGCACCATAACCAACAACAGTCACTATGGAGCAATCTACACAACAATAGTCACTATGGAGCACTCCACTACTCTGTAGTGACACTTCTTGCATAGGGTGTTATATAGTGACTGTTTTGGGGTAGAGTGCTTTATTGTGACTTTTTTTGTGTAGAGGGCTTTATAGTAATTGTTCATGGGTAGGTGCTCTATAGTGACTGTTGGTTGGAAGGGTACTCTATTCTGAGTGTTGTTTTGTAGAGTACTTATTAGTGACTTTTGCTGGGTAGGGTGCTCTACACTGACTGTTGCTGGTCAGGGGGCTCTATAAGGACTTATTTTGGGTATGGTGTTCTACAGGGATTTTTGTTGTGTATCCTGTTCTATAATGACTGTTGTTGGCTTGGTGACCTTTAGTGATTATTATTGGGTAGGTGCTCTATTATGACTCTCACTGGGTAGGTGCTCTCTAGTGGTTGTTTTTGGGTAGGTGCTTTAAGTGACTGTTGGTAGGCTGCTTCACTGTGACTCTTGTTGGGTACTGTGCTCTATAGTGACTGTTTTTGGGTAGGTTCTCTATAGTGACTTTGGGTAGGTTCTCTATAGTGACAGTTTGTGCATAGAAACTCTATGGTGACTGTTGTTGTGTAGGGTGCTCTATTGTGACTGTTGTTGGCTACAGGTCCCTATTGTGACAGTTCTTGGATAGGGTGTACTATAGTGACTGTTGTTTGGTAGAGTGCACTACAGTGACTGTTTTTGGATAGATTGTACTATAGTGACTGTTTCTTGGTAGAGGGAGCTAAAGTGACTGTTGTTGGGTAGGTGATTTACAGTGACTGTCGTTGGGTTAGTTTTTTATAGTGACTGATGTTGGGTGGAAAGGTGTATAGTGACTCTTTTTGGATTGCCTGCTTTATACTGACTGTTGCTAGGTAAAGTGCTCAAGAGTGAATGTTGTTTGGTGCCGTGCTCTATAGTGACTGTTGATGCATAAGCTGCTCTATACTGACTGTTTCTGGGTAGCATGCTTTATAGTGACTGTTGTTTGGTAGGGTGCTCTATAGAGACTGTTTTTGGGCAGGGTGCACTATAGTGACTATTGCTGAATAGGTACTCTTTAGTGACTGTTGCTGGGTAGGGTGCTCTTTGGTGACTGTTATGGGGTGGAGTGCTCTATACTGTATGTTTCTGGGTAGATTGCTCAATACTGACTGTTGATGGGTGGAGAGCTCTATAGTAACTCTTGTCAGGTAGGTAATCTATAGTGACTGTTGTTGGGTACGGTGGTCTATAGTGATTGTTGTTGGGTAGAGTACTCCATGCTGACTGTTGTTGGGTTGGTGCTCTATAGTGATTGCTGTTGAGTAGGTGCTCTTTAGTGACTGTTTTTGGGTAGGTTCCTCTATAGTGACTCTTACTGGGTATGGTGCTCTAGAGTGACTGTTGTTGGATAGATTTCTCTATAGTGAGTATTGTTGGGTAAGTGCACTATAGTGATTGTTATTGGGTAGGTCCTCTATAGTGACAGATTTGGGGTATGTTCCTTTATGGTGTCTCTTGTTTGATGCAATGCTCTATAGTGACTGTTGTTGGGTAGTGTTCTCTATACTGAATGTTGTTGGGTAGGTTCTCTACATTGACTGTTTTTGAGTGGGGTGCTCTATAGTGACTGTTGTGTAAAGTTTTCTATAGTGACTACCGTTGGTTAGAGTTCTCAATAGTCACTGTTGCAAAATAGGATGCTTTATAGTTACTGTTGTTGGATAGGAGCTATATAGTGACTGTTTTTGGGTATGGTTCTTTATACTAACTTTTGTTGGGTAAGGTCTTCTATAGTAACTGTTGTTAGATAGACTGCTCTATAGTAACTGTTGTTGGGGAGAGTGCTCTATCGTGACTGTGGTTAGTTAGGTGCTCTATAGTGACTGTTGTTGCATAGATGCTCTATAGTGACTGTTTTTGGGTAGGTACTCTATAGTGACTGTTTTTCAGCAGATGACCTATACTGACTGATTTTGAGTGGGGCGCTCTATAGTCACTGTTGTGTTAAGTTCTCTATAGTGACTGTTGTTGGTTAGAGTTCTCAATAGTCACTGTTGCAGGATAGGATGCTCTATAGTTACTGTTGTTGGATAGGAGCTATATAGTGACTGCTTTTGGGTATGGTTCTTTATACTGACTTTTGTTGGGTAAGGTCCTTTATAGTAACTGTTGTTAGATAGACTGCTCTATAATAACTGTTGTTGGGAGAGTGCTCTATCGTGACTGTTGTTAGTTAGGTGCCCTATAGTGACTGTTGTTGCATAGGTGCTCTATAGTGACTGACTGTTTTTCAGTAGATGATCTATATTGACTGTTTTTGGGTAGGTTACTGTATAGTGACTGTTGTTGGGTAGGGAGTTCTATAGTGACTGTTTTTGAGTAGGTGTTGTATAGTGACCGTTTTTGGGTAAAGAACTCAACACTGACAGTTGTTTGGTAGGGTGCTCTATAATGACTGCTATTGGGTAGAGTGCTCTATAGAAAATGATGCTTTGTAAGGTCCTCTATACTGACTTTTACTTTAAAGGGTGCTCTATAATGACTGCTTTTGGTTAGAGTGCTCTATAATGAATGGTGTTCAGTGGAGTGTTCTATAGTAACTGTTGTTCTGTAGAGTTCTCTATACTGACTGTTGTTGAATAAAGTGGTTTATACTGACTGTTGTAAGGTAGGTGCTCTATAGTGACTGTTTCTGGGTAGGTGCTGTATAGTGACTGTTGTTTGAGGGGTGCTCTAAACTGACGATAGCTTGGTAGGTGCTCTATAGTGACTGTTGCTGGGTAGAATGCTCTATAATGACTGTTGTTGGGTTGAGTGCTCTATAGTGAATGTTGCTAGGTAGGGTGCTCTACTGTCACTGTTGTTTTGCAGAATGCTCTTTAGAGATTTTTCTTGGGTATGGTGCACTATAGTGACTGTTGTTGGGTGGAGTTCTCTATATAGTGACTGCTGCTCTATATAGTCACTGCTCTCTATACTGACTGCTGGGTGGAGTGCTCTATATAGTGACTGTTGTTGGATAGGGTGCTGTATGGTGATTGTTGTTGGGTCGACTGCTCTTTAGTAACTTTTTCTTGTAGAGGGCTCTATAGTAACTGTTGTTGGGTAGATGCTATAGAGTGACTTTGGTAGGAAGAGTGCTCTATAGTGACTGTGGTGTGGTAGAGTGATCTATAGTTGCCCATTATTGGATAGGGTGAACTATAGTTACTGTTGTCGGTTAGAGTGCTTTATACTGACTGTTTCTTTGTAGAGGGCTCTATAGTGACTGTTGTTGGGTAGGTGCTCTACACTGACTTTGTTGGGTAGGGTGCTCTTTAGTTACTGTTGTTAGGTAGGATGTTCTATAGTAACTGTTGTCAGATGGGGTGCTCGATAGTGATTGTTTTTGGGTAGTATGTTGTATAGTGACTGTTGCTGGGTGGGGTGTTCGATAGTGACTGTTGATTGGTAGTGTGCTCTTTAGGTGACTGTTGTTGGGTGGAGTGTTTCACATTGATTCCTGTGCAGAGTAATCTATACTGACTGCCTATTGTTAGAGTGCTCTACAGTGACTGTTGTTGGGTAGGTTCTTTCGAGTGACTGTTTTTGTGTACAGTGCTATATAGTAACTGTTGTTGGATAAGGTGCTCTGTAGTGACTGTTGTTGTGTAGGATGCTCTATAGTGACTGTTTTTAGGTGGGGTGCTTGGTATTGACTGTTGTTGTGTAGAGTGCTCTTTAGATGACTCTTATTGGGTGGAGTGTTTCAAATTCACTCCTGTGCAGAGTGATCTGTACTGACTGTTTTTGGTTAGAGTGCTCTATAGTAAATTCTTTTGGGTAGGTTGCTCTATAGAGACTGTTTTTGGTAGGATTCTCTATGGTGACTGCTTTTAGTAGGGTGCTCCATAGTGACTGTTGTTAGGTAGAGTGTGCTCCAGCGACTGTTGCTAGGTACCATGTTCTACATTGACTGTTGCTGGGTATGGTGCTCTTTTGTGAGTTTTGTTTGGTAGGTGCTCTACAGTGAGGGTCGTTCGGTGGAGTGCTTTAGAGTACCTGTTGCTGGGTAGGTGTTCCATACTGACTCTTGAGGCATAGGTTACTCTGTGGTGACTGTTGCTGAATAGAGTGCTCTTCAGTGACTGTGGCTTGGTCAGTTGCTCTGTAGTGACTGTTGCTGGGTGGGGTTCTTTATACTGAATGTTGTTGGGTTGGTAATCTATAGTTATTATTGTTGGGTGGGGTGATTTATAGTGACTTTGGTTGGGTACGTGCTTTACAGCAACTCTTGTTGTGTAGAATGCTCTATAGAGTCTGTCGTTGTCTGTGTTGCACTATAGTGACTTTTGTTAGTTGGAGTTCTCTCCAGTGACTGTTTTTGAGTGAAGTGCTCTAGTGACTGTTGTTGGGTAAGGTGCTTTATACTGACTGTTGTTGGTGTGCTGCTCTAGACTTACAATTGCTTGTTATGTGTTCTATCGTGACTGTTGCAGTGTAGGGTGGTCTATACTGACTGTGGCTAGGTAGGGTGCTATATAGTGACTGTTTTTGGGTAGAGTACTCTATAGTGACTGTTTTTCTGTAGAGGGCTATATACTAATTATTGGGTAGTTGCTTTGTAGTGACTTTTGTTGGGGAGGGGGGTCTATACTGCTGGTGTTGGGTAGAGTGCTCTATAGTGAGTGTTTTATTATAGAGGGCTTTATACTGACTGTTTTTGTGTAGGTGCTCTATAGTGACTGTTGCTGGGTAGGGGGCTCTATAGTGACTTTTGTTGGGTAGGATGCTCTATAGTGACTCGTGTATGGTGCTCTACATTGACTACTATTGGAAAGAATGATCTATACTGACTGTTTTTCAGTAGGTGCTCTATACTGACTCTTGCTGTGGAGGGTGCTCTATAGTGACTGTTGATGGGTGGGCTGCTTCATAGTTACTGTTGCTGGGTTGAGTACTCTACTGTGACCATTGTTGAGTAGGTCCTTTATATTGAGTTTTGCTGGCAGAAGTGCTATATAGTGAATGTTGTTGGGTAGGTGCTCTTCAGTGACTGTTGTTGGTTAGGTGCTCAATAGTTACTGTTGAATGGGGCGCTCACAGTGACTTTTGTTGGAGGTGGTATTCTATAGTAACTGTTGTTGGGTAGAGTGCTCTATAGTGACTTTTGTAGGGTAAGTGCTCTATAGGTTACTGTTCTTAGGTGAAGTGCTTTACACTGGCTGTTGATGTGTAGAGTTCTCTACAGTGACTGTTGTTGTGTAGAGTGCTCTAGAGGTGACTCTTGTTGCGTGGAGTGGTCTATATTTACAGTTATTGGGTAGGGTGCTGTATATTAAACATTGTTGGGTGCGGTGCTCTATAGTGACTGTTGTTGGGTAGGGTTCTCTATAGTGACTGTTGCTGTGAACAGTCCTCTATAATGACTGTTGCTGGGTAGAGTACTCTATAGTGACTCTTGTTGGTAGGGTACTTTGTAGGGACTGTGGTTCGGTAGAGTGCTCTACAGTGACTGCAGTTAATTGGTTTGCTATAATGTGATTGTTGCTGGCTGGAGTAGTCTATACTGATGGTTGTTGGGTAGGTGATCTTTAGTGACTTTTGCTGGGTAGGGTTCTCTATAGTGACTGTTGTTAAGTAGATGCTCTACAGTACCTGTTGTTGTGTAGGTGATCTGTAATGACTGTTTTTTATTAGGATGCTCATAGTGACTATTGATGGATATAGAGCTCTACAGTAACTGTTGTTGAGTAGAGTGCACTATAGTGACTCTTGTTGGGTAGAGTGCTATATAGGTGATTGTTTATCGGTGGAGTTCCCTATAGTGAATGTTGTTGTGTAGAGTTCTCTATAGTGACTGTTGTTTGGTAGAGTGCTCTAAAGTGACTGTTTTTGGGTAGGGTGCTGTCTACTTACTCTTGTTTGGTAGGTGCTCTATAGTTACGGTTTTTTGGTAGGTGCTGTATAGTGACTGTTTTTGGTGGGGTGCTCTAAACTCATGGTTGCTTGGTAAATGCTCTATAGTGACTGTTACTGGGTTGAATGTTCTACAGTGACTGTTGCAGGGTAGGGTGCTCTTTGGTGACTACTGTTGGGTAGGAGCTCTATCGTGACTGTTGTTGGGTAGGTGTTCTATAGTGACTCTTTATGGGTAAAATAATCTATAGTGACTGTTGTTTGGTTGAGTGCTCTATAGTGACTGCAGTTGTGTAGAGTGCTCTATAGTGACTGTTGTAGAGTAGAGGGCGCTATAGTGACTGTTTGTTGGTAGGGTGCTCTATAGTGACTGTTTTGGGTAGAGTGCTCTATATTGACTGTTTATTATAGCAGACTCTATAGTGACTGTTGTTGGGAAGGTGCTGCATAGTGACTGTTGTTGGGTGGTGTGTTCGATAGTTAATGTTGTTGGGTAGAGTACTCTATTGGTGACTGTTTTTGGGTGGAGTGTTTCACAGTGACTTTTGTGCAGAGTGCTTTATAATGACTGTGGTTGCTTAGGTTGCTTTATGGTGACTGTTGTTGCATAGGTTCTTTAGAGTGACTGTTTTGTGTTAGGGTGCTCTATAGTAACTGCTCTTGGTTTGGTGCTCTTTAATTACTGTTATGGGTAGGGAGCGGTATACTGACTATTGCTGAATGGAGTGTTTATATTCACTGTTGTTTGGTAGAGTTCTCCATAGTAACAGTTGTTGGGTAGAGGGCTTTATACTGACTTTTGTTGGGTTGGGTGCTTAATAGTGACTGTTGCTGGGTAGGGTGCTCTTTTGTGACTGTTTTGGATAGCAGGCTTTCTTGTTACTGTTGTTGGATAGAGTGCTCTATAGTGACAGATGCTGGGTAGGCTGTTCTGTAGTACCTGTTGCTGGATTCTGTGCTCTATAGTGACTGTGGTTGGGATGGTTGCTCTATACTGAATATTGCTGGATAAACGGCTCCATATTGACTTTTGTTTGTTAAGTCCTCTATAGTTACTCTTGTTGGATGGGGTGCCCTATAGTGACTGTTTTGGTGTAGGGTGCTCAATAGTGACAGCTGTTAAGTAGGTGTTCAATTCTTACTTTTTTCAATAGGTGCTCTATTCTGACTGTTGTTGGGTAGGTGCTCAACAGTGACTGTTGCTGGATAGTGCGCTCTCTAGTGACTGTTGTGTAGAGTGCTCTATAGTGACTGTTGCTGGGTAAGGTGTTCTGTAGTATCTGTTGATTCATATTGCTCTCTGTAGTGACTGCTGATGAAAAAAGAGCTCTAAGCTGACTGTTGCTGGATAGACTGCTCTGTAGTGACTGTTGTTTGGTAGATTCTGTATAGTTACAGTTTTTAAGTGGGGTGCTCCATAGTGGCTGTTGTTGTGTAGGGGGCTCTATACTGACTGTTTTTGTGTAGGATGCTCTATTGTGACTGTTTTTGAGTAGGTCCTCAATACTTAAGGTTTTTGAATCGGTGCTCTATAATGACTATTGTTGGGTAGGTGCTCTACAGTGACTTTTGTTGGGTAGGGTGCTCTTTTGTAACTATTGTTTTGTATCGTGCTCTATAGTGAATGTTTTTGGATATAGTGCTCTGTAGTGACTGTTGCTGAGTAGAGTACTCTATAGTGACTGTTCTAGAGTAGGTGCTCTAGAGTGACTCTTGCTGGGTAGAGTTCCCTATAGTGACTGTTGCTGGGTAGGTTGCTACAGTGACTGTTGATGGGTAGGTGTTCTATAGTGACTGTTCTTTGGAAGGGTGTTCAGAGTGACTGTTTTTTAATACGGTGCTCCATAGTAACTATTGTTGGGTAGAGTCCACTATAGTGACTGTTGTTGGATACAGTGCTCTATAGGTGATTTTTAATCGGTGGAGTTCTCTATACTGACTAATTTTGTGTAGAGTGCTCTATAATGATTCTTGTTGTGTAGAGTGCTCCACAGTGACTGTTGTTGGGTAGTTGCTCTATGGTGACTGTTGTTGGGTTTGGTGCTATAGAGTGACTGTTCTTTGGCAGGTGTTCTATAGTTTCTCTTGATGGGTAGGATAATCTATACTCATTGTTTTGGGTAGAGTGCTCTATATTGACCGTGGCTGGTAATGGTGCTTTGTTGTGAATGTTGCTTTGTTGAATAATCTCTACTAAATATTTTTGGATGGCGGGCTTTATATTAAATGTTGCTGGGTAGAGTGCTATATAGTGATTGTTTTGGGGAAGGTACACTACAGTGACTGTTGTTGGGTGGGGTGCTTTATACTGACTGTTGTTGGGTAGGTGCTCTTCAGTGACTTTCTTTTGGTAGAATGTTCTATAGAGTCTGTTGTTGGGTATGGTCAACCATAGTGACTGTTGTTGGGTGGAGTTCTCTATAGTGAATAATGTTTGGTAGAGTGGTGCACAATAGTGACTCTTGTTGGATGGAGTTCTCTATAGTGAATGTTGTTGGGTAGAGTGTTCTAGATAGTGACTGTTGTTGGGTAGGGTGCTCTAGAGTGGCTGCTGATTTTTAAGATACTCTATACTGAGTGTTGTTGGGTAGAGTGATACTGACTGTTGGTGGGTATGGGGCTCTATAGTGACTGTTGTTGACAACTGTGATCTACAGTGACAGTTGTTGGGTAGGGTGCTCTGTCGTGAATGTTGTTTCATAGGTAGTCTATAGTGACCCTTGTTGGGTGGTGTGCCCTATAGTGACTGTTGTGGTGTAGGGTGCTCCATAGTGACTGTTGTGTAGGGTGCGCAAAAGATTCTGTTGTTGAATAGGTGCTCAATAGTGACTGTTTCGGGGTAGGTGCTCTATTGTGACTTTTTTTAAGAAGGTGCTTTATAGTGACTGTTATTGGGTAGGTTGTTCTATCATGATTGTTGTTTGGTACGGTGCTCTATAATGACTGTTATTGGGTAGAGTGCTCTATACTGAGTGTTGTTGGGTAGGTTCTCTATAGCGAGTGTCGTTGGGTAATTTCTCTATAGTGACTGTTGTTGAGTACATTGTTCTATATTGACTGATGTTGTGTAAGTGCTATTTAGTAATTGTTGTTGGATAGGTTGCTCTGTATTGACTGTTGTTTAGGGTGCTGTATAGTGACTGTTGTTGGAAAGAGTGCTTTATAGTGACTGTTGCAGAGTAGAGGGCACTAAAGTGACTCTTTTTGGGTAGGCAATCTATAGTGACTGTTGTTGGGTGCAGTGCTCTATAGTGAGTTGTTGCATATGGTGCTCTACAATTACTCTTGCTGGTAGAATGCTATATTTTGACTGGTAAGAGGGTACTATAGTGAGTTTTGCTGTGTAGGGTGCTCTATATTTACTGGTGTTGTGTAGGGTACTCCATATTGACTGTTTGTTGGGTAGACTAATCTATAGTGACAGCTGTCGGGTAGGGTGCTGTATAGTGACTGGTGTGGGATAGAGTGCTCTATAGTCACTGTAGCTGCATAGGGTGCTCGAGAGTGACTGTTTCTGGGTAGAGTGATCCAGGTGACTGTTTTCGGTTAGAATCCTCTATACTTACTCTTGTTGTGTAGGTGCTCTATACTGACAGTTGCTGGGTAGAGTGTGCTATCATGACTGTTGTTGGGTAGGTGTTCTATACTGACTTTTTGGGCAGAGTGCTTTAGAGTGACTATTTGGGTGGGTGTTTGATAGTGACTGTTGTTGGGTAGGTGCTCTATAGTGACTGTTTTTGGGTAGTGTTCTGTATAGTGACTGTTGTTTGTTGTTCTCCATAGTAACTCTTTTTGAGTAGGGTGCTCTATATTGATTATTGCTGGGTAGGGAGATCTATAGTGACTAATATTGGGTAGAGTTCTCTATACTTACTCCTGCTGTGAAGTGTGCTCTATTGTGACTGTTGCTTTTTAGGGTACCCTATAATGACTGTTGTTGTGTATTGTTTTCCATACTGACTGTTATTGGGTAGGATGCTCCATAGTGACAGTTCTTGGGTAGTTGCTGAATAGTGACTGTTACTGAGTAGGGTGCTCTATAGTGACTATTGCTGGGTAGAGTGCTCTGTAGTGACTGTTGCAGTGTATAGTTCTCTATAGTGACTGTTATTTGTAGGTGCTCCATAGTGACTGTTGCTGGGTAGGATGCTCTATAGTGACTGCTTTAGAGACTGACCTCTATAGTGAATGTTGTTGGTAAAGTGCTCTAAACCGATGGTTGTTGTGTTGGTGCTCTATACTGACTGTTGCTGCGTTGGGTGCTCTATAGGTACTGTTGTTGGGTAGAGTGCTTCATGGTGACTGTTTCTGGGTAGGGTGCTCTACAGTGATTGTTACTGAATTGGGTGCTTTCTAGTGACTATTGTTTGGCAGGTGCCCTATATTGACTGATGGTTTGGTGCTATGAAGTGTCTGTTGATGGGTAGAATACTCTATACTGACTATTGTTGTTTAGAGTGCTCTACAGTGACTGTTCCTGTGTAGGGTGCTCTATAGTGACTGTTCTTGATATGAGTGCTCTACAGTGACTGTTGTTGTGTAGAGGGCTCCACAGTGAATATTATGGGGTAGGTGCTGTATACTGACTGTTGTTGAGTAGGGTACACTGTTGTAACTGTTGCTAAATAGGATGCTGTGAAGTGACTGATTCTGGGTGGGGTGCTTGATAGTGAGTGTTGTTGGGTAGAGTGCTCTATAGGCGACTTTTTTGGTGGAGTGTTTTATAGTGACTATTGTGTAGAGTGCTCTACAATTACTGTTTTTTCTTAAGATGCCCTATACTGACTGTTGTTGGGTAGGTTCTTTATAATGACTGTTTTTAGGTAGGGTGTTCTATAGTTACTATTCTTGGGTAGGTGCTCTACAGTGATTGTTGATGGGTCAGGCCATCTATACGGTCTATTATTTTGAAGGTGCTCTATAGTGTCTGTTGTGTAGGTGCTCTATAGTGACTGTTGCTGGATAGTGTGCTCTATAGTGACTGTTGCTGAGTGGATGGCTCTATATTGACTGTTGCTTGGTGACTTCTCTAGTGTGACTGTTTTTTGGATTTACTCCTCTATAATGACTGGGGTTTAGAAAAAGCTCTGTAGTGACTGTTGTTGGGAAGGGTGATCTATAATGACTGTTGTGGTGTAGGGTACTTTATAGTAATTTTTTTGTGTAGGGTTCTTTATAATGACTGTTGCTGAGAAGGTGCTTTATAGTTACACTTTCTGGGTAGGTGCTCTATAGTGACTGTTGTTGATAGGGTGCTATATAGTGACTGTTGTTGAGTAGAGTGCTGTATAGTGACGGTTGCTTGGTAAATTTCTCTATTGTAAGTGTTGGTCGGTTTCTCAATAGTGACAGTTGCTGGGAAGGGTGGTCTATAGTGACTGTTGTTGGAAGGGGTGCTCTATAATGACTTTTGCTGTGTAGAGTATTTTATAGTAAGTACTTTTGTGTAGGTGCTCTATAGTGACTATTCCTGGGTAGGGTTCTTTATAGAACGGTTGTTGGGTAGGTCCTCTATAGTTATAGTTGTTGGGTACGTGCTCTATACTGACTGTTGATTTGTAGGGTTCTCATAGTGACTGTTGTTGGATCAGTGCTCTATAGTAACTGTTGTTGGGTAGAGTTCACTATAGTGAGTATTTTTGGGTGGCGTTATTTATATGTGATTGTTTTTGGGGAGAGTTCTTTATATTGACTTGTGTAGAGTGCTCTATGTTGACTGTTGTTCGGTAGAGTGCTTCATAGTGACTGTTGTTGGGGAATGTGCTCTATACTAACTGTTGTTGGGTAGGTACTCTGTAGTTACTGTTGTTGGTAGTATGCTCATAGTGAGTGCTGTTGGGTATCGTGCTCTATACTAACTATTGGGTTGAGTTCACTATAGTGATTGTTTTTGGGTAGGTGCTCTATAGTGAGTGTTGCTGTGTAGGCTGCTCTATAGTGACTGTTGTGGGTGGGGAGCTGTATAGTGACAGTTGATGGGTAGAGTGCGCTATAATGACTGATGTTGGGTACGTTCTCTAGAGGATCCATGGCTAGTTAGTGTGCTCTATACTGAATGATGTTGTGAAGGTGCTCTCATGTGACTTGTTGTGTGGGTGCTCTACAGTGACTGTTGGTTTGAATTCTTTATAGTGACTAATGCTGGTTAGAGTGCTCTATTGTGACTGCTGCTGGGTAGGGTGCTCTATAGTGACTGTTGTGTGTACATGCTCTATACTGACTCTTGCTTGGTGGGGTGCTATATAGTGACTGATTTTGTGTAGGTGATGTATAGTTACAGTTTTTTGTAGGTTGCTCTAAACTGACAGTTGTTGTGTAGGTTCTCTACAGTGAATGTTTCTGGGTAGTGTGCTCTATAGAGATGATTATTGTGTGGAGTGCTCAATAGTGACTATTGCTCTGTAGAATGCTCTACAGTGACTGTTGCTGGGTGTGGTTTTCTATAGTGAATGGTGTTGGGTAGGTCCTCTATAGTGACTGTTGTAGGGTATGTGCTCTAAAGAGAACGTTGTTGGGTGTGGTACTCCATAGTGACTGGTATTGGGTAGGTGCTTTATAGTGACTGTTGATCAGTAGGACACTCTATTTTGACTGTTGTGTAGACAACTCTATAGTGACTGTTGCTGAGTCAGGTGCTCTATAGTGACTCTTGTTGGTTGGGGTTCTTTATAGTGACTGTTGCTGAGTATGTGCTTTTTACTGACAGTTGATCGGTAGGCTGCTCCTTAGAAACTGTTTTATGGTATGGTGCTCTGTAGCGATTGTTCTTAAGTTGAGTGCTCTATAGTGTCTGTTGTTGGATAGAGTGCTTTAGATAATGACTTCCGTTGCCTAGGGTGCTCTATAGTTACTGCTCTTCAGTACAGTGCTTTATAGTAACTGTTGGCGGGTAGGGTGCAGTATAGTGACTTTTGTTGCATAGCTGATCTATACTGACTGTTGTTGAGTATGTTCTCTATCGTGACAGTTGTTGGGGAGGATGCTTTATAAAGACGACTGTTAATTGAAGTGCTCTATAAAGAGTGTTGTTGGGTAGGGGGCTCCATACTGACTGTTGCTGGGTATTGTGTTCTATAGTGACTGTTGCTGGGTAGGGTGTTCTATAGTGACTGTTGCTGGGTACCATGCTCTATAGTGACTGTTGCTGGGTACCATCCTCTATAGTGACTGTGGGTGGGTAAGGTGCTCTATAGTAACCATGGTGGGGTAGGTGCTCTATTATGACTGTTGCTGTGTAGTGTGCACATAGTGACTGTTGTTTGGTAGGTGCTCTACAGTGACTGTTTTTGGGTGGGGTGCACTGTAATGACTGTTGTTGGGTAGATTGCTTTATAGGTGATTGTTTGGGTGGAGTTCTCTATACTGACAGTTGTGTATAGTTCTCTGTAGTGACTGCTGTTGGGTAGGGTGCTCTACAGTGACTGTTGTTGGGAAGGGTCCACATAGTGACTGTTGTTGGGTAGAGTGGTCTTTAGTGACGGCAGTTGAATAGGTGCTCTATCGTGACTGTTGTGTGGTAGGTAATCTACAGTGACTGTTGTTTTGTAGGTGCTGTATAGTCACAGTTTTTGGTTATGTGCTCTATAGTGACTGTTGCTGCACAGTTTGCCCTATACTGAGTGTTGTGAGTGGAGTGCTCTAAAGTGAGCATTGCTAGGTACAGTGCTCTATAGTGACTGATGTTGGTTATGTGCTCTATAGTGATTGTTTCTGGGTAGGGTGCTCTATAGTGGTTGTTATTTATTAGGTGTTCTATAGTGACATTTGTTGGGTGGGATACTCTATAGTGACTGATGTTTGATGAGGTGCCCTATAGTGACCTTTGTTGCATAGAATGCTCTATAGTTACTGTGGTTGGGTAGAGTGCTTTATAGGTGACTCTTGCTGTGTGGAGTTTTTTTATGTTGACTGTTGCTGTGTAGAGTGCTCTATAGTGACTGTTGCTGATTAGAGAGCTCTTTAGTGTGTGATGTTGGGTACGTGCTCTATAGTGACTGTTACTGAGTAGAGTGCTCTACAGTGAGTATTGATGGATAGGTGCTTTATGGTGACTGTTTGTGGGTGGAATGCTCTATAGTGACTGTTGTTGGGTAGAGTGCTAGATAGGTGACTGCTGTTTGTTGGAGTGCTTTACTATAACTGTATACTAACAGTTGATGTGTAGGGTACTTTATACTGACTGTTGTGATGTGGTCTTCTATAAACTGCCTATCGCTGGTAGAGTGCTCTATAGTGACTGGTGCTTGTTTGGTTGCTCTACAGTGACTGCTGTTGGGTAGGTGCTCTATAGTGATTGTTGCTGGGTAGGGTGCATTTTAGTGACTTTTTGGATAGGTGTTTTATAATGACTGTTGTTGGTGGGGTGCTGAAAACTGACATTGATTGGTAGGTGCTGTATAGTGACTGTTGCTGAATAGAATGCTCTATTGTGACTGCTGTTGGGTAGAATGCTCCATACTGACTCTTGCTGGTTAGGGTGCTCTACAGTGACTGTTGCTGTGTAAGTTGCTCTTTGGTGACTACTGTTGGGTATGTGCTCTATAGTGATGGTTGGTGGGTGGGGTGCTTTACATTGAGTGTTGTTGGGTAGGTGCTCTATACTGACTCTTGGTGGGTAGGTTACTCTATAGTAACTCTTAATAGTTACAGTGCTCTAAAGTGACTGTGGCTGGGTAGAATGCTCTATAGTGACTCTTGCTGGTATGGTGCTCTATACTGACTGTTTTTGTGTGGCGTGCTTTATACAGATTGTTGCTGAGTAGAGTTTTTTATAGTGACTGATGTTGGAAAGGTACTCTATAGTCACTCTTTTTGGGTGGGGTGCTTTACAGTGACTGTTTTTCGTAGGTGCTGTAGTGACTGTTGTACTGCAGAATGCGCTATAGAATCTGTTGTTGGGTATGGTGCATTATAGTGACTGATGATGGGTGGAGTTCTCTCTATTGACGATTGTATGATAGATGGCTCTATAGTAACTGTTGGTGGGTAGGCACTCTGCAGTGACTGTTGTTGAGTAGGGTACTATAAAATGCTGACCCAAGAACAGACGCTATAAAGCACCTTACCCAACAACAGTCACTTTGGAGCACCTATTAAATAACAGTCATTATACAGCACTGTGCACAAGAACGGTCACTATAAAGCAGTTCAACCAACAGCACTCACTTATACAGCACTGCACACAACAGTCAGTAGAGCGCATTCTACCCAACAAAATTCACCATATAGCAACTACCCAACAATACTCACTGTAGAACACCCTACCCAACACCATTCACTATAAAGCACCTTACCCAGAATTAGTCACTGTAGAGCACCCTACACAGCAACAATCATTATAGGGCACCCTACTAAGCAGCAGTCGCTATAGATCACCATACAAAACAACAGTAACTACAGAGAACTCCTGCTAACAAGAGTCACTATAAAGCACTCCGTTAAACAACCGTCTCTATAGAGTACCCTACACAACAAGTCAGTATAGAACACCCAACCCAACAACAGGCACTATAAAGCACCTAAGCAACCACAGTCACTATGGAGCACTCCACCCAAGAAGAGTCAGTATAACGTATCTACCCAACAACAGTCACTAAAGAGAACTCTACTCAGCAAGTGTCACTATAGAGCACTCCACCCAGAAACAGTCACTATAGAGCACCAAACACAATAAGAGTCACTATAGAGTACCTACACAACAACAGTCACTAGAGAGTACCTATTCAACAACAATCCCTCTAAGGCATCTACCCAACAACAGTTAATATAGAGCACACTATTCAACAAAGTCACTATAGAGCATCTAACCAACAACATTCAGTATAAACCTCTCTGCCCAAAAACTGTCACTATATAGCACTCTACCCAACAAGTCACTATAGAGAATCCTACCCAATAACAAACAGTATAGAGCACTCTACCCAAGAACAGTCACTATAGATAACTGTCACTGAAAAAACTGTCAAAAAAACAGTCACTGAAGAGCACCTACCCAAAAACAGTGATGTAGAGACCTCAACCCAACAACAATCACTATAAAGAGGTCTACAAAACAATAGTCACTTTAGAGCATCTTACCAAAGAGCAGTCAGTATGGAGTATGATACCCAACAACAGGCAGTATAGATCATCCAACTCAACAGAACTCACTGTAGACCAACAACAGTCACTGTAAAACCCTCTACTCAAAAACAGTCTTTATAAAGCACTCTACCCAACACCAGTCACTATGGAGCATTCTACTCAACAATAGTCACTACCTAGAGATCTCTTCCAATGACAGTCACTACAGAGCACTTCATTAAACAACAGTTACTATAGAGCATCCTACTCAACAACAGTCAGCAAAGAGCACCTGACCAACAACAGTCACTATTTAGAGCACTCCACTGAACAACAGCAATTGTAGAGAACCTACCTAAAAACACTTACTATAGAGCACTCTACTCAACAACAGTCTCCATAGAGCACCATACCAAACAACCGTCACTATATTGCACTGTACCCAACAGTCACTATAGAGAATCTACCGAACAACAGTCAATATGGGGAAGCCTACTGAACAACAGTCAATGTAGGGAAGCCTCCCGAACAACATTCACTATACAGCACTCTACCCTAGTCACTATAGAGCCCTCTACCCAACACTCAGCATAGAGCACTCCCCCCAACAACAGTTACTATAGAGCACCTACCCAACAACTGTCAGTCTAGAGCACCTACCCAACAAGAGTCACTATTTAGAGCACTCCACCCAACAACAGTAACTGTAATGCAACTACCAAAAACAGTTACTATAGAGCACTCTACCCAACAACAGTGACTATAGAGCACCTAGTGAACAAAAGTTTCTATAGAGCACCAATCAAACAAGATTTCTATACAGCACCTACCCAACAACAGTCAGTATAGATGACCCTACACATCAAAAGTCCGTATAGAGTATTTTTCCAACAAGTGTCTCTATAAAGTTTTCTCCCCATCAACACTCACTATAGAGCACTTACCCAGCAACAGTTACAATAGAGCACTCTGCACAACAGTCACTATGGAACACCTACCTTACAACAGTCACTATAGAGCCCCGTACATGATATTAGTCAGGGTAGACCACTTATTCAACAACAGTCACAATAGAGCATTCTACCCAACAACAGTCAATAAAGAGTACTATACCCAACAGTCTCTATATACACCATACCCAACAACAGTCACTATAGAGCACCCTACGCAACAACTGTAACTGTAGAGCATGGTGTTCAGCAACAGACAGTACACACCGCTCTACAAAACAACAGTCACTATGCAGCACCCTATATAGGAACAGTCACAATACGTCATCCTACAAACAACAGTAACTATAGAGCACTTTACCCAACAACAGTTTCTATGGATCACCCTACCAAATAACAGTCACTATAGAGCACTATCCAACAGCAGTCACTATAGAGCACCTACCGAACAAGACTAAATATAGAGCAAACTACCCAGCAACAGTCACTGTAGAGCACCCACCGAGAAACAGTCAGTATAAAGCACCTTACCCAGTAACAGTAACTATAGAGCACTCTACCCATCAACAGTCACTATAGAGCACTCTGCACAACTGTCACTATAGAGACGTCTATCCAACAACAGTCACTAGGGATCACTATACCTAAGAACAGTCACTATACAGCACCTACCCACCTACAGTCAGCATACCGCACTCTACCTAACAGCAGTAACTATGGACCACTCTATTGAACAACAATCACTATAGAGCTTCCTACCAGACAACAGTCACTATAGAGCACCCTGTTTAAAAACAGTCACTATATGTCACTTTACCCAACAGTCACATGAAGCAACTACCCAACAATCATTATTGAGCATCCTACACAACAACAGTTACTATAATGCACTCTACACAACAGTCACTATAGAACACTTCACTAAACAGCAGTCACCTATAGAGCACCCCACCCAACAACAGTCACTATAGAATACCCACCCAACAACAGGCACTATACAGCAAACAACCCAACAGCAGTCACTATATAATACCCTACCCAACAACAGTCACTATAGAAGAGCTACCCCACATCAGGCACTATGATCACTCTACCAAACAACACTGATTATGGAGCACGCTACGCAGCCCCAGTCACGATCTATAGCAATCTTCCAAACAAAATTTACTATAGAACACCCAACCCAATAAGTCACTATAGAGTTCCTACCCAAGTAGAGTCACTATAAAGCACTCTACATAGCAACAGTATGTATAGAGCGATTCATCTAACCACAGTCCTATAGAGCACCAGCCCAACAACAGTTACTATAGAGCACCCTACCTAGTAACAAGCACTATAGAGCACCCTACCCCGACATCGTTACTATAAAGCAATCTACCCAACAATACTTAGTATACAGCACCTAACCAACAAGAGTCAGTATCGAGCACGACACAAAGAACTGTCAGTATACAGCACCTACCAATCAAAAGTCACTTTAGAGCATTCTACCCAAAATTAATCGCTATGGAGCACCTACCCAATAACAGTCAGTATAGAGCATCCTACTCAAAAAAGTCACTATTGAGCACCTACCCAAAACAGTCACTATAGTGCAGTCTACCAAACAGCAGTAACTATAGAGCACCTATGCAACCTCAGTCAATATAGAGCAACTACACACACTGTAGAACACACACACAGTCCACAGTGCACACACGTCACACAGACACACACCACATACCATGCACAGAGACATCACAGTGCAGAGACATCACAGACACACACAGCACTCACAATACACACACACTCCACAGTTTATACACCTCAAACAGACACACACTACTCAAGGTACACACAGTTTACAGTGAAGACACCTCACACAGACACAAGACTGACCACACACACTACACAGTAAACACACCACACACACAAAATACTCACCACACACTCACAACACTCACCACACACACGTTCCGCAGTGCAGACCCCTGACACAGGTACACACCTCACACAGAAAATCACCACTCACCACACAAACACAAACTGCACGGTGAACACAACTCACACAGACACCAGTTATGATAAAAACACACTAAACAGTGCATAAACCACACAGAGAATCCTCACCAAACACACACTCCAAATTGCAGACACCTAAAACAGACATACCACTTACCACACAAACCATGCAGTGCTCTCACCTCACAGACACTCACCACGCAACGCACAAACTCCAAAGTGCAGACCCATGGCACTGACACACACCACTTACCACACAAACTGCACAATCACAGTCCACTGAGCACACATCTCAGAGACATGCACCACTCATCACACGAATACTAAACAGTGTACACTCCTCACATAGGCAGACATCACTCACCACACAAACACTCCACAGTGCAGACACCTCACACAGTCACATTCCAGTCACCACACACACTCCACACACATATTCCGGAGTGCACTCACCTTAAACAGACATGCACCACTCACACATTAAAGATTGCACACGACTCACAGAGACATTCCACTCACCACAAACATAACACTCAACAGTGCACACATTTCACACAGACACACACAAATTTCGACACACACAATTTACAGTAAACAAATCTCACACACTCACAAGACTGACCACACACTACACAGTAAACACACCACACACAGACACACACCACTCACCACACAAACACACATACACTACACAGTGCACTGACCTCCCACAGACACACACCACTCACTGCACACACAATGTAAAGTGCAGACACTTCACACAGAAACACACCATTCACCACACATACTTCACACACTCCACTGTAAACCAACCTCACACAGACACACACCACTCAATACACACACTTAACGCACACAGTCCACATAGCACACCCATCACTCAGACACAAAACTCATCACACAAACTCACCACAGTGCACACCTCTCACACACACCACTTATCACATAAATTCCACAGTGCATACACCTCACACGGACACATTCTACTCACCACACACACACATTCCACACATCACGCACCTCACACAAACACACCTTGCAATCCATGGACTCCACACATAATCCACAGTGCACATACCTCAGACACACACCAGTCATCACACATAAACTCCACAACACATACTTTACAGAGACACACTGCACGCACCACAAAAATTTTACACAGACACCACAGTACACACACCTCACACAGACACACTAGATTCACCACAACCACACTCCACTTCACAGTGCACAAAACTCTCACAGACACACACCACTCACTACACTCACACTCTAAACAGTGCAAAAACCACACACAAAAACAAGTAACTCACTACACACACATTTCTCAGTGCACACACCTTAAACAGACAAGCACCACTCACCACACACAAACACTCCACCATGCACACACCTCAAGCAGACACACACAATGTACCATGCACACTGTACCCACAGTGCACACATCTCGCAAGGACCCACACCAGGCAGCACACACAGTCCAGTGTGCAGACACCCAGCACAAACACACACCACTTACACGCATACAACACACTTACACTCCACTGTGCATACATTTTACAAAGAAACACACCACTCATTACACACATACTACACAGTTCACACATCTCACAGAAGTACATAGCACTTTCCACAGACACTCAACTGTGTAGACACGTCACACAGACACACACCAGTCACCACACACATTCCACACATAGTCCACAGTGCACACACCTTAAACAGACATGCACTACTTACACATTTAAGAGTGCTCACCACTCACCACACACAAAGCAGTCCACAGTGCACACATTTCACACAGACACACACCACTAACCAAACACACACTCCACTGTCCACACCACTCATACCAACACACAGTAGTCACCCCACACACAGTCCACAGTGCCCACACATCACACACATGCCACATACGACACACACAGTCCATATTGAAGAAACCTTATACAGATACACAACTGACCACACACTCTACACATAAATACATTTCACACAGACACACAACACTCACTACACACACATTCTGCAGTGCAGACACCTCACACAGGCACACGACTCACCACAAACACACACTGCACAGTGAACAGTTCTCACAGTCAGACACACCGCTGACCACACACACTCCACAGTGCACACACCTCACATAGACACACCACTCACCACACAGACACACACAACTTACACAGTGCACACACCTCACACAAACACACATGACTCACCATACACACACTACACACCACACACAGACAATACTCACCAATCATACACTGCACAGTGCAGACACCTTACACGGACATACCACTCACCACAGACATTACACAGTGTACTCATCTTACACAGGCACACACCACTCACTGCGCACACAATATAAAGTGCAGATACTGCAAACAGACACACATAACTCACCACACACTCTCCACACACTCCACTGTGCACACACATCCGTCAATACACACTTAATGCACACACTTTTCATAGTTCACTCATAACACAGACACAAAACTCACCACAGTACAGACAACTCACACCGACACACACTACTCTCCAGACACACATATTACATAGTGCACACACCTCAAAAAGACACATCACTCACCACACATACTCCACACAACACACATCTCAAACAGACACACAACACTCATGACACATACACCCCACAGTGGACACTTCATAAACACTAGTGACTCCACCCATTACACAGTGAACACACCTAACAGAGACACAGAACACTCACCACAAGAACATTCCACAGTGCAGACACCTCACATAGGCACACTGCTTACACAAACACAGACTCCACAGTGCTCACACCTCACACAGACGCGCACCACACCAACACACACTGCACTGTGCACACACCTATTTCAAACCCACATGACTTACCATACACACACTACACAGTGCACACACCTTACACAGACACACAGTATTCACCACACACATACTCCACTATGCACAAACCTCACAAAGTCACACACCACTCACCAAAAACACACTGCACACACTAAAAAAACCACACAAAGAAACTAGTCCCTCACTACACAAACTTTTCACAATGCACCCACCTCACACAGAAAAACATCACTCACCACACACACTCCATAGAGAACACACCTCACAAGGACACACACCACTCAGCACACACACACTTCACTCTGTGCACACCTCACTCAAACACACACCAATTAACCTGCACACACTTTCCACAGTTCACACACGTCACACAGACACACACCACGCAACAAACACACTTCAGAGTGCAGGCACCTAGCACAGACACACCACTTACCGTACACACTGCACATTCTGACTGCACTGTGCATACAAATTACACAGACACAAACCAGTCATCACACGCATACTACACAGTACAAACACCTCACACACGAACATACCACTCACCACACACACTCTGCAGTGCAGACACCTCACATAGACATACACAAGTAACCACACATACTCCACACAGATATTCCACAGTGCAAACACCTTAAACAGACACACCCAACTCACAAATTGAAGATTGCACAGAATTCGTAGAGAACCACAACACTCAGCACACACATTCCACAGTGCACAAACCACACACAGGCACACACCACTCATTAAACACACACTCCAGAGTTCACAAAACTCACACAGACACACAGCACACTGTCCATGGACTCCACACCTATTCCACAGTGTACATACCTCAGAAACACACCACTCATCACACAGAAACTACACAACACAACCTCAGCAGAACACACAGCATGCACCACATAAATTGCACACACCACAATTCACACATATCACAAAGGCACACAATAATCACCTCACACCTATTCCACAATGCAGGCATTACACACTGTTACACACCAGTCACTGCACACAACACATTCACTCAGTGCAAATATTTTCCACAGACACACACCATTCACCACACACACACACTCCATGGTTCACAGACCATACACAAACACACACTGTAGAACACACACACTTCAAAGTGTGTTCACCTCACACAGACACACACAACTTTCCACTCATATTACAGATTGCACACACCTTTACAAAGACACACACCACTAACCACATACACTCCACAGTGCACAGACCTCACACACACACACAACTCAGGACTCACACACTCCACAGTGAAGACACCTGAAACAAAAACAGTACTGACAAGACAAAGCACAGTGAACATACCTAACAGATTAACAGAACACTCACCACGCACACGTTCCACAGTGCACACATTTCACACAGGCACACAACTCACCACCCACACACTTCACAGTCAACACACGTGAAGCAAATACACACTTTTGAACACAAACACACACTCCCTATTGCACACATCTTACACAGAAACACACCACAGACCACACAAACACACACACTTCACTGTGTATACACATAACCCAAAAACACACCACTCACATACACACACTATAAAGTGCATACACCTCACACAGACACACAACACTCACCACACACACTCGATACAGTTAAAAATCCTCACCCAGTAACAAGTCACTCACCACACACACCCTTCACAGTGCACACACCTCACACAGACCCACACTACTCACCACACACACTCTACAGTACACAAATATCACAAGGACACTCACCAGTGAGCACACATACACTCCACCGTGCACACACCTCACTTAGACTGACACCACTTACCATTCACACACTCTGCATTGCACCCACCTCACACGGACAAACAACATGCAACACACACGCTCCAGAGTGCAGTCACCTAGCACAGAAACACAGCAGTTACCACACAAACTGCACACTCAAACTATACTGTGCATATATCTCACACAGACATACACGTCTTATTACAAGCATACTACATACTGCAGACATCTCACACAGACAAACACCAGTCACTGGACACACATTCTCCACAGTGCACACACCTTAAACAGACACGCATCACTCACATATTAAAGAGTGCACACAAAATACACAAACACTCCACTAACCGGACACATAAACCTCCACAGTTAACACATTTTACAGACACACACCACTCAGCATACACATACTCCACAGTTCACACAACTTACACAGACATACTGCGGTCACCACACACACTCCACAGTGCACACACCTCACACAGACACACAGCACTCACGACACACACCAGGTTCAAGACACCTCATACAGACACACTACTCACCACACAGACTACACAGTGAACACACCGAACAGAGACACAGAAATCTCACCACACACATTTCACAATGCAGACACCTCACACAGGGAAACCACTCACCACAAACCCACACTTTACAGTTCACACACCTGACAAACACTACTCAAAAATCAGAGTGCAGACAACTCACAAAGACACACCACTTACTACACAGAAAGTACTCAACAGTGCACACATTTCACACAGACACACACTATTCACATCACACAAACAGCACACACCACACAAACACGCAGACTGCACTGTGCACACACCTAAGCAAAACACAACATTTACCATATACACACACTACACAGTGTGCACACCACACACAGACACACAAGATTCACGACACACACACTCGACAGTGCACAAAGTTTACACAAACACCACTTACCACACACACTCTGCAAAGTGCAAAAAACACAGACAAAAGTCACTGCACACACAAACTCTTCACAGTGCAGACACCTCACTCAGACACACCACTCACCGAACAAACACACTCCACTGTGCACACACCTCACAGGGACACACACCAATTAGGACACACACACTCAATTATGCACACACCTTACACAGGCACACACCACTTACCACGCACCCACTCTTCACTGCGCACACACCACACACAGCCGCCACACACAAACATTCCATAGTAAACACACCTCACACACAACTCTCCACAGTGCACACACTTTACACAAACACACACCACTCATCACATCACACTCCACACTGCACACACCTCACACATACACAAAACACACCATAGACACACCCTCCAAAGTGTACACCCCTTACAGAGCGACAAACCATTCACTCCACACACTCCACACACAATGCACAGTGCACATACCTTCGACATACACCACTCAACACACTCACACACACTCCACAGTACACACCCCTCACAGAGACACACAGCACACCCACACAAACTCCACAAACACAAACCACAATGCAGACAAATCACACAAAGCCAAATCACCTGACAACTTATCCATAATGCAGACACCTCCACATACCAGTCACCACACACACTTAACATGCACACTCAGAGCACACATTTGATAAAGACACTGCTCAGCACACACACTCCAGAGTGCACACACCTCACACAAACACACATTGTAGAACACACACACACTGCACTGTGGCCACACCTCACATAGACGAACACAACCCTCCAGACACACATACTACACATTAAAATCACCTCACACAAACACACAGCACTCACAATACACACACTCCACAGTGAACACAGCTCATACAGAAACACTACTGACCACAGAGACTAGAGTGAATACACCTAAAATTGACCCAGAACACCCACCACACACACATTCCATAGTTTAGACACCTCACACAGGCACACCGCTCACAACAAACATGCAATGCACAGTGAACACATCTTAAAAAACACACACCACTGACCACACAAACACTTCAGAGTGCACACACCTCACACAGGCATGCAACACTCAACACACAAACACACAATGTGCACTGAACACACCTCATACAAACACACACCACTCACCTTACGCACACACTACAGAGTGAACATACCTTACACAGACACACACCACTCACCAAACACACAATAAACAATGAAGATATCAAACACAGACATACCAGTTACCACACACAGCACACAGTGCACTCACTTTACACAGACTCACACCAAACACTGCACACACAATTCACAGTGCAGACACTCCACACAGTCACAAATAACTCACTCGACACACTCCACACAGGCTTCACTGTGCATACAACCCATACAGACACACACAACTTAATACACACACTTCAGGCACACACTCCACATAGCAGAAACCTAAAACAGACAAAAAATTCAACATGCACACACTCTATACTGTGCACACCTTACCCAGCACACACTATTTATCACACACACTCCATGGTGCACAAACCTCACACATACACACAACTCAACACACACAATTCATTGTACACATACCTTACAAAGACACATCATGCACGCAACACACTCCACACACCATCTTCATTGCACATACATCAGACAAACACCACTCAGCCCACACACAGTCCAGAGTAAACACAGCCCACAGAGACACACAGCATGCACTACACAAACTCAGCAAACACAAACCACAATGCACACACATCACACAGATAAACACCATTACCTAACACCTTATTCACAATGCAGACTCCTCACACTGTCACACACCACTCAGGACACACACTCCACAGGGCACATAACTCACACAAACACACATTGTAGAACGCACTCACACTTTACAGTGCATACACCTCACACAGACACACAACACATACCATGCTCAGAGACTCCACAGTGCACACACCTCACAAGCACATCCAGCACTCACCATACACACACATTCCACATTGCACACAGCTCAAATCAAAACACACTACTCACGACACACACAATTTGCAGGGAAGACATCTCACACAGACACAAGACTGATCACACATATTACACAGAAAACATACCTCACACAGACAGAAAACACACCACACACCTTTTGCAGTGCACACACATCACACAGGCACACGACTCACCAGAGACAAACACTGCACAGTTCACACAACTTACAAAGACATACAGCACTGATGACACACACTCCTCAGTGCACACACGACACAGACACATACCACACACCACACAAACATACACACTGCATTGTGCACACACCTAACACACACAACACTCACCATACACACACACTACACAGTGCACACACCTCACAAAGACAGACAAGATTCCCAACAAACACACTCCACAGTGCAGAAACCTCACACAGACACACGCCACTCACTTCACACACAATCAGCACAGTGTAAAAACTTCACACAGACACAACTAACTCACCACACACACTTTTCAAAGTGCACACACCTCACACAGACACACAGTACTTATGACACTCACACATCACAGTGAAGACACCTCACACAGACACAAGAGTTACCACACACAAGTCACAGTAGACAGACCTCACATGGACATACAACGTTCAACAAACTCATTCTACAGGGCACACGTCACACAGGCACACGCCACTCACCATGCATACACTTCATAGTTCATACAACTCACACAGATGCATGGCAGTCACCACACACACTTTATAGTGCACATACCTCACACACACACCACTCACAACACACACACTCCACGTTGAAAAAACCTCATACAAACACAAAAATGACCACACACACACTACAGAGTTAATACATTTCACACAGACACACAACACTCACCACACACACATTTCGCAGTGCAGACACTCAGACAAGCACCCACTAACCACAGACACACACAGCACAGTCAACATTCCTCAGAAAGTCACTATAGAGCACCCTACCAATAAAATTCAAAAAAGAGCACCCCACACAATAATAGTCACTACAGAGCACCCTACCAATAAAGTTTTTATAGAGCACCTTTTCAACAAGTTACTATAGAGCACCCCACCCAATAACAATCACTATAGAGCACCTTCGAACCCTCAGTCACTGTAGACCACCTTACCCAACAACAGTCACCATAAAGCACCCTACACAACAGCAGTCACTACAGAGCACTACAACTATGAGCAGTCATTATACAGCCCCTGACCCAACAACAGTAACTATAAAGCACTCTACCCAACAACAGTCACTATAGACAACTCCACACAACAATCCAATAGGAGTTATCTCCCAAGCAACAGAAACTATAGAGCGCTTACACTACAAAAGTCACTATAGAGCATCTACCAAACAAAGGTCACAATACAGTGCTTTACACAACAACCATCTCTATAGAGCACTCCACCCAACAAAGGTCAGTATAGAGCACCCCACTTAGCAACAGTCACTATGGAGCACCCTACCCAGCAACAGTCACTATAGAGTATTCCACCCGACAACATTCACTATAGACCACACCACCATTAACAGTCAGAATAAAAGGCCCTGCCAAACTACTATTACTATAGAGCAACTACCTAACAACAGTCACTATTGAGCTCCTAGCCAACAACTGTCACTATAAAGCACTCTACCAAGAAACAGTTACTATAAATCACCATACCCAACAACAGTAATTATAGAACACCCTATTCAAAAAGAGTCACTATAGAGCACCTACCAAACAATAGTCATTATAGAGCATTCTACCAAACAACAGTCACTATAGAGACCTCTACATTAAAACAGTAACAATAAAGCATTCTACCAAACAACAGTAACTAAAGAGCACTCTACATAACAAAAGTCACTATCTAGAAACCTCTATGCAATAGCAGTCCCTATAGAGCATACCACTCAGCAACAGTCATTATAGAGCAAAGCACCAAACAACAGTCACTAGAGAGCAATTGACCCAACAACAGTCACTGTGGAACATCTACCCAACAACAGTCTCTATAGAGCACCCCACTCAACAACAGTCGTTATAGAGCACCCCACCCAATAACAGTCACTACGGAGCAGCCTACTCAACAATAGTCACTTAAGAACACCCTACCAAGCAACAGTCATGATAGAGCACCCTACACAACAACAGTCACTATAGAGCACTCCACCCAACAACATTCACTATAAAGCATCTACACAACAACAGACACTATTGAGCACTAACCCAACAAAAGACACTATGGAGAACCCCACCAAACAACAAGCACTATAGAGTATCCTATGCAACGACAGTCACTATAGAGCACTCCACACAAGACCCATAAATATAGAACACCCACAAATGAACAGACACTATAGAGCACCCTATGCAATAACAGTCAATATAGAATACCCTACCCAACAACAGTCAGTATAGAGCATGCTAAAAAACAAGAGTAACTATAGAGCACTCTACCCAACAACAGTAATTATAGAGCACTCTACACAAAAACAGTCACTATGGAACTCCCCACCCAACAACACTCTTTTATAAAGAATCTTACACAACATCAGTCAATAGAGCACCACCCCCAACATCAGTCAGTATTGAGCACCTACCCCACAGCAGTCACTCTCGAGCACCCTGCCAGCTGCATTCACTATATAGCACCTACCCAGCAACAGTCACTATACAGCACTCTAACCGGAAACAGTCACTATATATCACTCTACACAACATCTATCAGTATAGAGCACTCTACCACAAAACAGTCACTATAAAGCACCTACCCAACAACAGTCACTAAATAACATTCTACCAAGCAACAGTCACTACAGAGCTCCCTACACAACAACAGTCACTATAGAGCTCTCCACCAAGCAAGAGTCACTATAGAGCACCCTAACCCACAGAAGTCACTATAGAGCACTCTACCAAGCAACAGTCATTATAGAGCACCCCACCTAGCAACATTCAGTATAAAAACCCTACCCAGCAACACTCAGTGTAGAGCAGCCTATCCAAAAACATTCACTATAAATTACCCTACCAAAAACAGTGACTATAAAGCAATCAACCAAACAACTGTAATTATAGAGCACCTACCCAAGAAGAGTCATTATAGAACACCTGTCCAACAACTGTCACTATAGAGCACCTACCAAACCACAGTCACTATACATCAGCCTACCCAACAAGAGTCACTATAGAACACTCTACACCACAAAGGTCACTATAGAGAACTTCAACACACAACAGTCACCTATAGAGCACTGTAACCAACAAGAGCCACTATTGAGCACCCCAACAAACAATAACTACATACCACCTATCCAACAACAGTCACTATAGAGCCCCTACAGAGCAACCGTCACTATAGAGTACCTACCCAACAACCATCACTATAGTGCCCCCTAGTCACCAACAGTCGCCATAGAACTCCTACCCAATCAGCCAGTATAAATCACTTTTTTCAGAAACCGTAACTACAAACTACCCTACTTAACAACAGTCACTATAGACCACCTACCAAACAAATGTCACTATAAAGCACTCTACTCAGCAACAGTCACTATAGAGCACCCCACCCAACAACAATCACTATAGAGCACACTACGCAGCAACAGTCACGACAGAGAACCTACTTAATAACAGTCACTACAGAGCACCCTATTCAGCAATAGTCTCAAAAAAGCACCCCACCAAAAAGTAGTCACTGTAGAGTACCTACCGAACAATGGAAACAATAGAACTCGGTGCCCAACATCAGTCAGTAAAGAGAATTCTACGCAACAGTCGCTCTAGAGTATCTACCTAACAATAGTTAGTATAGGGCACTCTACCAAGCAACAATCAGTACAGAGAACCCTACCCAGCAACAGTCAGTATAGAGCACCCTACCCAAAAACAGTCACTATAAAACACCTTACCAATAACAGTCACTATAGAGCACTCTACCCAACAACACTCACCAGAGAACACTTCACCCAGCAATAGTCACCATAGAGCATTCTACCCAGCAACAATCACTATAGAGCACCCTACCCAATAATGGTCACTATAGAGAACTCCACCCAACAGTAACAATTATGCATACTACTCAACAACAGTCACTATCTAGAGCACTCCACCCAACAGTCACTATAGAGCACCCTACCGAACAACAGTTACTATAAAGCACGCTACCCAACAACAGTTACGATAGAGCACCTTACCCAACAATAGTTATGATAGAGCACCGTACCCAACAATGGTCACTATAGAGCACCCTATTCAACAACAGTCACTATGAAGCACCTACACAACTGTCACTGTACAATACCCTACCCAACAACAGTCACTACAGAGAAATCTATTCAACAACAGTCACTACAGAACACTCTATATATCAACAGTCACTATAGAGTACTCCAACCCACAACAGTCACGTACAGAGCACTCTAATTAACCATAGTCATTATAGAGCATCCCTACCAATAACAGTCAGTATAGATCACCTAATAAAAAACAGTCACTATAGAAGCTTCTACCGACCACTTGACACTGTAGAGCACCTATGAAACAACCGTTATTATGGAGTACTCGACTTAGCAACAGTCACCATAGGGCACCCCACGGAAGTATAGTCACTATAGAGCACACTACACACCAACAGTTACTATAGAGCACCTATGCAACAAAAGTCACTATAAAGCACCCTATGCTACAATAGTCACTATAGTGCACCCTACCCAGCAAAAGTCAGTATAGAGCACCCTACCCAACAACAGTTACTATAGAGCACCCTAAACAATTTGTAGGGTGTCCTATAGTGACTGTTTTTTGATAGGGTGCTTATAATGACTGTTGTTGGGTACTGTCTTCAATAGTGACTCTTGTTTGTTAGAGTGCTCCATAGTGACTGTTATTGGGTAGGGTGATCACTAGAGATAGTTTTTGGGTATGGTGGTTTATAGTGACAGTTGTTGGGTAAAGTGCTCCATAGTGACTATTGTTGGATATGGTGCTGTATAGTGACTGTTGTTGGGTACGGTTCTCTGCAGTGATTGTCTTTAGGTATTGTGTTGTATAGTTACTGTTGTTTGGTAAAGTGCTCTACATAGTGACTCTTGTTGGGTAGGTGCTAGGTAGTGACTTTTGTTGTGTAGAGTGCTCTATACTGACTGTTGTTAGGTAGGTGCTGTATACTAATTGCTGCTGGGTAGGGTGCTCTATACTGACAGTTGTTGGGTAGGTGCTCTACAGTGACTGTTATGTTGGTTGCTCTACAGTTACTGTTGCTGGGTAGATTACTCTATAGTGACTGTTGTTGGGTTGGTGCTTTATAGTGACTGTTGCTTGGTAGGGTGCTATATACTATTGTTGGGTAGGTGCTCTACAGTGACTGTTATTGGGCAGAGTGCTGTATAGTTACAGATGTTGGGTAGTGTGCTTTATAGTGACTGTTGCTGGGTAGGGTTCTCTATAGTGACTCTTGTTGGGTAGGTGCTCTATAGTGACTTTTGCTGGGTACAGTGCTCTATACTGACTGTTGTTGAGTAGGTGCTCTTTACTAACTGTTGCTGGGTAGAATGCTCTATATAGACTGTTGTTGTGTAGGGTGCTCTATAGTGTTTGTTGTTGAATAGGATGCTCTATAGTTTCTGTTGAGTGGTAGGTGCCCTACACTGACTCTTCTTGTGTGGAGTGCTCTATACTATAAGTTGTTGCGTAGGGTACTCTATTGTGATCGTTGTTTGGTAGGGTGCTCTATACTATCTGTGGTTGAGTTGGTGCTCTATAGTGTCGGTTGTTGGGTATCTGCTCTATAATGAATGTTGTTTTGTGGAGTGCTCTATAGTGACTGTTGCTGGGTAGGGTGCTCTCTACTTACTGTTTTTGGGTCGGGTGCTCTTTAGTGACTCACGTTGGGTTGAGTGCTTTATACTCACTGATGTTGGGTATGGTGCTCCATAGTGACTGTTGCTTCATAGGGTGTTTTTAATGACTGTTGTTGGAAAGAGTACTCTACAGTGACTGTTGTGTAGAATGCTCTATAGTGACTTTTGTTGAGTAGCATGTTCTATAGTGACTTTCAAAGTAGGGTGATCTATAGTGACTGGTTGGGTGGGACGCTGTATGGCGACTGTTTTTGGGTTGGGTGCTTTATATTGACTGTTGTTGGGTAGATGCTCTATAAAAACTTTTTGAGTTGAGTGCTCAATAGTGACTGTTGTGGTGTAGGTGCTCTATAGTGACTATTGTTGGGTAGGGCACTCTATAGTGACTGTTGAAGGGTAGAATGCTCTATAGTGACAGTTGTTGGGTGGTGTGCTCTACACTGACTATTGCTTAGTGAAGTAATCTATAGAGACTGTTGTTGCATAGAGTGCTCTAGATAGTGACTGTTGTTATATATGGTACTTTATAGTGACTGATTTTGGTAGGGTGCTCTATAGTACTGTTTTTGGGTAGAGTGTTCTATAGTGACTGTTGTTCTGTAGGGTGCTCTATAATGACTGTGATTGAGTAGATGCTCTATAGTGACTGTTTTTGTGTAGGGTGCTGTATAGTGACTGTTTTTGTGTACGGTATTTTATGGCAATATTTTCTGGTTAGATTGCTCTATAGTGACTGATTTTGGGTAGGTGCACTGTAGTGACTGTTGTTGGGTAGGTGCTCTCTAGTGACTGTTGTTAGGTAGGTGCTGTATAGTGACCTTTGGTAGGTTGATCTATAAGCGACTATTGATAATAGGGTGATCTATAGTGAATGTTGTGTAGGGTGCTAAATCGTGACTTTTGCTAGGTGGGGTTCTATATAGTGACCATTTATGGTAAGCAGCTCTATAGTGACTGTTGTTGAGTAGGTGCTCTATAGTGACTGTTACTGTGTGGGGTGTTCTATAGTGACTGTTGTTGAGTAGGTGCTCTATCGGGACCTTTTGTATTGGGTGCTCTACAGTTACTATTGTTTGGTGGAGTTCCCTATAGAGACTGTTAGTGCATAGGGTTCTCTATAGTGACTGTTTTTGGTTAGTTGCTGTATACTGACTGTTGTTGGGTGGGGTGCTCTTTAGTGACATTGTGATGTGTATTCACTATGCTGTCTGTGTTTGTGGTGATTGGTTTTTCTGTGTGAGATGTCTGCACTGCGGAATGTGTGTGCGTTGAGTGTTGTGTGCCTCTGTGAAATGTATTTATTGTGTAGTGTGTGTGGTCATTCGTGCATCTTATGAGGTTTCTGCAATGTGGAGTGTCTGTGATTGGTGTGTGTGAGGTGTGAAAACTATGGAGTGTGTAGTGACTGCTGTGTGTCTATGTGAGTTGTCTGAACTCTGGAGTGTGTGTTTGGTGAGTTGTGTGTGACTGTGTGAGGAGTGTGCACAGTGGAATGTTTGTGTGGTGAGTGTTGGGTGTCTGTGTTGTGTGTTTGCACTGTAGTGTGTGTGGTCGGTCTTGTGTCTGTGTGAGGTGTATTCACTGAAAAGTGTGTGTGTCGTGTGTAGTGTGTGTCTGTTTGAAATGTGTGCACTGTGGAGTGTTATTTGTGTGGTGAATGCTGTGCCTGTGTGATGTGTTTGCACACGTTAATGTGTGAGTTGTGCGTGTCTATTTTAGTTGTGTGCACTGTTGAGTATGTGTTTCGAGTGTGTGTGGTGACTGCTTTGTGTTTGTGTGAGGGGTCTGCACGGTGGATTGTATGTGTGGTGAGTGGTGTGTGCCTGTGTGTGGTGTGTGCACTGCACAGTATGCGTGAAATGAGAGGTGTGTCTGTGTGAAATGTATGCACAGTGGAGTGTGAGTGTGCAGTGTGTGTGGTCATTGGTGTGTGTGCTAGGTTTCTGCCCTCTGGAGTGTGTGTGTTGCATGGTGTGTGTCTGTGTGAAGTGAGTAAAATGTGGAATGTGTAAGTGGTAAGTGGTGTGTGCCTGCATAAGGTGTGTGCACTGTGTTTTATGAGTGTCTGAATAATTGAGTGTGTCCCTGTGAGGTGTGTGCACTGTGCATTGTGTGTGTGGTGAGTGACGTGTGTGTGTGAGGTGTGCACTGTGACGAGTGTGTGTGGTGAGTGATTTGTGTCTGAGGTTTTTGCACTGTGCAAACTGTGTGTGTGTTGAGTGACATGTGTCTATGTGAGGTTTGTGCACGGTGTAGTGTGTGTGTGCTGATTGGTGTGTGTCCCTGTGAAGTGTGTGCACTGTGGAGTGAATGTGTGTTCAGTGGTATGTGTGTATACGTTGTGTGAAGTGTGAAGTGTGTGTGGTCAGTGAAGTGTGTCTTTGTGAGGTGTGTTTACTGTGCTGTGTGTGGTTGTGGTGAGCGCTGTGACTGTGTGAGGTGTCTGCACTTAGAAATTTATGTGTGGTGAGTGTTGTGTGTTTGTGTGAAATGTATTTACTGTGTAGTGTGTGTGGTCAGTAATGTGTCTTTATGAGGTTTATTCAATGTGGAATGTGTGTCTCGTGAGTGGTGTGTTTGTGAAGTGTATGCACTATGGACTGTGGTTGTGATTATTGCTATGTGGCTGTGTGAGTTGCATGCACTGTAGAGTGTGCATAAGGTGAGTGGTATGTGCCTTGTGAGGTGTGGGCACTGTGTAGCTTCTGTGTGTTTTACGGTGTGTGTTTGTGTGAGGTGTGTGCACTTTAAAGTGTGTGTGCTGAGTGGTGTGTGTCTGTGTGAACTGCGTGCCCTGTGTTGAGTGTGTTTTTTGACTGATGTATGACAGTTTTAGGTGTCTGCATTGTGGCTATGGTTTCAGATGATTGGTGTTTGTATCTGTGATGTGGGTCCATTGGTGTGTGCATTTGTGGAGTTTGTGTGCTGCATGCTGTGTGTCTCTGTGACGTGTGTGTACTCTGGTGTGTGTGTGAGTGTGGTTACTGCTGTAGGTCTTATGTATGTGTACTGTGGATTGTGTGTGGAGTGTGTGGAGTGCATGGTGTGTCTCTGTGTAAGGTGTGTGCAAAGTGGAGGGTGTGTGTGTAGTGAGTTGTGTGTGTCTGAGTTGTGTGCACTGTGGAGTGTGTGTGATAAATGGTGTGTATCTGTGTGAGGTGTGTGCAATGTGGAGAGAGTTTGTGTGCTGAGTTCCGTGTCTGTGTGAAGTTTTTGCTACATGAAGTGTGTGTATTAAGTGGTGTGTGTTTGTGTGAGGAGTATGCACAGTGGAATATGTGTGGAGTGTGTGGTAATTTCTGTGTATCTCAGTGGAGTGTCTGCACTTTGGATTGTGTGTGCAGTTGGTGGATTGTTTATGTAAGGTGAGATAACTGTGTAGTCTGTGTGTTAAGTGCTATGTCTGTGTTTGGCGTCTTCACTGTGGATTATGTGTTTGGTGAGTGGTGTATGTCTGTGTGAGGTGTGGCAATGTGTATTGTGTGTGTCTGGCGAGTGCTGTGTGTTTCTGTGAGGTGTGTGCACTGTGGAGTGTGTGTCTTTGTGAGGTGTGTTCACTGTGTATTGCGTGTTTGTGGAGAGTTGTGTGCCTCTGTGAGGTGTCTGCACTGCAGAATGTGTGTGTGGTGTGTGGTGTGTGTTTGTGTGAAATATATTAACTGTATAGTGTCTGTGGTCAGTCGTTTGTCTGTATGAGGTTTCTTCAATGTTAATTCTGTGTGTCGTGAGTGGTGTGTGTGAGTTGTGTGCACTAATGGAGGGTGTGTGGTGACTGCCGTGTGTCTGTGTGAGTTGTGTGAAGAGCAGAGGGTGTGTTTAGTGAGTCGTGTTTAGCTGTGTGAGGTGTGTGAACTGCGGAATGTGTGTGTCTTGAGTGTTGGGTGTCTGTGTGAGGCGTGTTTACTGTATAGTGTGTGTGGTCATTCTTGGTTGTCTCTGAGGTGTCTTCAATGTAAAGTTTGTGGGTCGTGAGTAGTGTGTGTCTGTGTGAAATGTGTGCACTGTGGAGGGTTATGTGTGTCGTCAGTGGTGTCAATTTGAGTTGTGTGCACTCTTTAAAGCATAAAAGTGCATGTCTTTTTAAGGTGTGTGCACTGTGGAGTATGTGTGTGGAGTGTGTGTGGTGACTGGTGTGTGTCTGAGTGAGGTGAGTGCACTGTGTTGTGCGTGAGGTGAGTGGTATGTCTGTGTTAGATGTCTGAACTATAGAGTGTGCGTTTGGTGAGTATTGTCTGGGTGTGTGGTGTGTGTAATCTGTAGTGTGTGTGTATGGTGAGTGGTGGGTGTTTGTGTGAGGTGTGTGTAGTGCACAGTTTTTGAGAGTTTCTGTGGTGAGTGGTGTGTGTCTGTTTGAGGTGTGTGCACTGCAGAGTGTGTTGTGGTGAGTGGTGTGTGTCTTTGTGTGGTGTGTTCACTGTGCAGTTTTTGTTTGTGGTGAGTGGTGTGCCTGTGTGAGATATCTGCACTGCAGAATGTGTGTGTGGTGAGTTTTGTGTTTCTGTGTAAAATGTATTTACTGTGTAAGGTGTGTGGTCAGTCGTGTGTCTGTATAAAGTTTCTTCAATGTGGAGTGTGTGGTGTGTGTGTGGTGTGTGAGGTGTGTGCAGTATGGAGTGTGTGTGTTTGGTTACTGCTGTGTGTCTGTATGAGTTGTATAATCGTGGAGTGTGTGTTTGGTGAGTGGTGAGTGTGTGTGAGGTGTGTGCACTGTGGAGTCTCTGTTCATGTTATGTGGTGTGTGTCTGAGGTGTGTGCACTGTGGAGTGTGTGTGTTTGTTCTACAGTGTGTGTTTGTGTGAGGCGTGTGCCCTGTGGAGTTTTTGTGTGTTTGTTGAGTTTGTGTGCTGAGTGCTGTGTGTCTCTCTAAGGTGTGTGTACTCAAGAGTGTGTGTGAGTATGGTGAGTGGTGTATGTCAGATGTATATGCACTATGGATTGCGTGTGGAGTGTGTGGAGTGCATGGTGTGTCTCTCCGTAAAGTGTGTGCAATGTAGAGGGTGTGTGTGGTGAGTTGTGTGTATGTGTAATGTGTGTGCACTTTGGACAGTGTGTGTGATGAGTGGCATGTGCCTGTGTGAGGTATGTGCAATGAGGTGTGTCTTTTTTAAATTTTGTGTCTGTGTGAGGTTTCTGCTATGTGGATTGTGTGCATGAAGTGTGAGTATTAAGTGGTGTGTGTCTTTGTGAGATGTATGCCCAGTGGAGTGTGCGTGGAATGTGTGTGTACAGTGGTGTGTGTCTGTGTGGAGTGTCCTCACTTTGGATTTTGTGTGCAGTCGGTGGTGTTTGTTTCTGTGAGGTGAGTGCACTGTGTAGTGTGTGTGATAAGTGATAACTGTGTTTGGTGTCTGCACTGTGTACTGTGTGGTTGTTGAGTGGTGTGTGTCTGTGTGAGGTGTGTGCAATATGGAGTGTGTGTGGTCAGTGGTGTGTGTCTTTGTGAGGTGTGTTCACTCTGCAGTGTGTGTTTGTGGTGAGTGGTGTGCCTGTGTGAGGTGTCTGCACTGCAGAATGTGTGCATTGTGAGTGTTACATTTCTGTATGAAATGTGTTTACTGTGTAGTGTGTGTGGTCGATTGTGTGTTTATACGAGGTTTTTAAAATGTGGATTGTGTGTCATGTGCGGTGTGTGTGTGAGGTGTGTACACTATGAAGTGTGCAGGTGGTAACTGCTGTGTGTCTGTATGAGTTGTGTAAATTGTGGAGTGTGTGTGGTGAGTCGTGTGTGCCTGTGTGACGTCAGTGCATTGCAGAATGTGTGTGTGCTTAGTTTTGTGTGTCTGTGTAATTTGTGTGAACCCTTTAATGTGTGAGTGGTGTGTCCCTTTAAGGTGTGTGCATTGTGGATTATTTGTGTAAAATGTGTTTGGTGACTGCTGTGTGTCTATGTGAGGTGTCTGCACTGTAAAGTGTGTGTGTTGAATGGTGTGTGCCTGTGTGAGGTGTGTGCACTTTGTAGTATACTTGTTATGAGTGTTGTGTGTTTGTGTGAGATGCATGCACAGTGGAATGTGAGTGTGCAGTGTGTGGTAAGTGGTGTGTGTTTGTGCTAGGTGTCTGCAATCTGGAGTGTGTGTGTTTCAAAGTGTTGGTCTGTGTAAAATGTGTGCACTGTGAAGAGTGTATGCAAAGTAAGTGGTGTGTGTCTGCATGAGGTGTGTGCACAGTTGAGTGTGTGTGTGCTTGTCTGTGTCCATGTGAGGTGTGTGCAGTGTGGAGTGTGTTTTTGCAGTGAGTGGTGTGTGTCTGTGAGAGATGTGTACACTGAAAAGTGTGTGTGCTGAGTGACTTGTGTTTGTATGAGGTTTTTGCACTGTGCAGTGTGTGTGTGGTGAATGGTGTGTGTCTGTTTGAGATGTGTGCACTTTGTAGTTTATGTGTATGGTGAGTGGTGTGTGTTTGCATTAGGTGTGTGCATACTGCAGTGAGTGTGTTTGGTGTATTGTGCTTGTGTGCAGTGTGTGTACTGGGACGTTTGTGTGGTCAGATGTGTGTGTCTGTGTCAGGTGTGAGCAATGTAAAGTGTATGTTTGCAATGAATTATGTGCCTGTGTGATGTGTCTGCACTGTGGAATGTGATTGTGGTGAGTGTTTTGTGTCTCTGTTAGGTGTGTTCACTGTGTAGTGTATTTGGTTATTTATTATTCCGTATGAGGTTTCTTCACTCTGGAGTGTGTGTATTGTGAGTGGTGTGTTCTTTGTAAAGTATGTGCAGTGTGGAGTGTGTGTGTGGTGAGCGGTGTGTGTCTTTTTGAAGTGTGTACACTGTGTAGTATGTGTGTCTGGAGAGTTGCGTGTTTGTGTGAGGTGTGTGCACTGTGGAGTGTGTGTGTTCTGCAGTGTGTGTTTGCATGAGGTCTGTGCACTGTGGAGTGTGTGTGGTGAGCGGTGTGTGTGTAAAATATGTGCACTGAGTGAGTGTGTTGAGTGTGTGTGGAGGCTGGGATGTGAAAGTCTGATGTGCCTGCTTTGTGAATAGCGTGTGAGGTAATATGTGTTTGTGTGATGTGTGTGCATTATGGTGTGCGTGTGTGAAGAATTTGTGTGGTGCATGCTGTGTCTCTCTGTAAGGTGTGTGTACACTGAAGTGTGTGTCAGTGTGGTGAGTGGTGTATGTCTGAGCTATGTTCTCTTTTGACTGTGTGTGGAGTGTGTGGAGTGCATGGTGTGTCTCTGTGTAAGGTATGTGCATTGTAAAAGTTGTGTGTGAATTTGTGTACTTGTGTGTTGTGTGCACTGTGGAGTGTGTGTGTCATGAGTGGTTTTGGTCTGTGTGAGGTGTGTGCATGGTGGATACTGTGTGTGTTTTGAGTTTTGTGTCTGTGCGAGTTTTGTGCTATGTGGAATGTGGGAGTGAAGTGTTTATATTAAGTGGTGTGTGTCTGTGTCAGATGAATGCACAGTGGATTGGGTGTGGATTGTTTTGGATGAGTGGTGTGTGTCTGTGTGGAGTGTCTACACTTTGGATTGTGTTTGTAGTAGGTGGTGTGTGTCTCTGTGTGGTGAGTGCACTATGTAGTGTGTGTGGCAACTGATATGACTGTTTCCGGTGTCTGCACTGTAGAGTCTGTGTATGGTGAGTGGTGTGTGTCTGTGTGAAGTGTTTGTCCTGTGCAGTTTTTGTGTGTTTGTGTGGTGAGTGATGTGTGGTGAGTGATGTTTGTCTCTGTGAGGTGTGTGCACTGTAAGGTATGTGTTTGTTTTTAGTGTTGTGTGTCGGTCTGAGGTGTGCTTAATGTGCAATGTGTGGTCAGTCTTGTGTCTCTGTGAGGTTTCTTTACTGTAAAGTGTGTGTGTCATAAGTGGTATGTGGCTGAGATGTGTGCACTGTGGAGTGTGTGTGTATGGTGAGTGCTGTGTGTCTGTATGAGGTATGTGCACTGTGGAGTTTCTGTGCATGGTGTGTGGTTTGTGTCTGAGGTGTGTGCACTGTAGGGTGTGTGCGTGTTCTACAGTTTGTGCTTTTGTGAGGTGTGTTCTCTGTGGAGTGTGTGTGCTGAGTGGTGTGTGCCTGTGTGAAATGCATTCACTGTGTTTTTTGAGTGTGTGGTGACTTGTGTAAACAATGTGAGGTGTCTGCATTGTGGTTAAGCTGTCAGGTGATTGGTGTTTGTCTGTGTGATGTGTTTGCATTGTGGTGTGTGTTTGTGGAGTTTATGTGGGGAGTGCATTGAGTCTTTGTGAAGTGTGTGTAATCCAAAGGTGTGTGTGAGTGTGGAGAGTGGTGTATGTCTGAGAAATGTGCACCGTGTATTTTGTGTGGAGTGTTTGGAATGCATGTTGAGTCTCTGTGTAATGTGTGAGCACTCTGGAGGGTGTGTTTGTGGTGAGTTACGTATGTGTGAGGTATGAGCACTGTGGAGATTCTGTGTATTGAGTTTGTGTCTCTGTGAAGTTTGTGCTATGTGGAGTGTGTGCATAACATGTGTGTATTAAGTGGGGTGTGTCTGTGTGAGGTGTCTGCACAGTGGAGTGTGTGTGAAGTGTGTGTGGTGCATGGTGTTTGTGTGTATAGAGTGTCTGCACTTTAGAATGTGTGTGCAGTGGGTTGTGAGTGTCTGTGTGAGGTGAGTAAACTATGTAGTTTGTGTGGTATGTGGTATGTCTGTGTTTGGTGTCTCCAATGTGGATTGTGTTTGGTTAGTGTGTCTGTTTGAAGTGTGGGCAGTGTGTAGTGTGTATGTAGGGTGAGTGGTGTGTGTTTGTGTGAGGTGTGTGCACTGGGCAGTTTGGGTACGTTTGTGAGGTGAGTGGTGTGTGTCTGTGTAAGTTTTGTGCACTGTGGACTGTCTATGTGTGGTCAGCTGTGTGTGTCTTGTGAGGTGTTTTCACTGTGCAGTGTGTGTTTGTTTTAAGTGGTGTGCCTCTGTGAGGTGTCTGCACAGTGGATTGTGTGTGTGGTGTGTGTTGTGTGTCTGCTTAAAATGTATTAAATGTATAGTGTGTGTGGTCAGTTCTGTGTCTCTCTAAGTTTTCCTCAATATGGAGTTTGTGTGTGTGAGTGGTATTTCTTTAAAGTGTATGCACTATGTAGTGTGTGTGATGACTTCTGTGTGTCTGTGAGAGTTGTGTGAACTCTGGAGTGTGTGTTTGGTTAGTGGCGTGTGTCTGTGACAAATGTGTGCACTGTGGAGTTTTATGTGTGTGGTGTGTCATGTGTCTCTGTGAGTTGTGTCCACTCTTTATTGTGTAAGTGGTGCATGTCTGTTTAAGGTGTGTGCACTGTGGAGTATCTGTGTGGAGTGTGTGTGGTGACTGCTGTGTGTCTGTGTGAGGTGACCACAATGTGGAGTGTGTGTTTGGTGAGTGCTGAATACCTGTGTGAAGTGTGTGCACTGTTTAGTATGCAAGTGATGAGTGGTGTGTGTGAGATGTATGCAGAGTGAAGTGTGAGTGTGCAGGGTGTGTGATAAGTGTGGTGTGTCTGGGTTAGGAGTCTGCACTCTGGAGTGTGTGTGTTGCGTGGTGTGTGCCTGTGAGAGGTGTGTGCACTGTTGAAAGTGTGTGTGGTAAGTGGTGTGTCTGTGTAAGTTGTGTAAATGGTGGAGTGTGTGTGTGCTGATTGGTTTGTGTCCGGGTGATCTGTGTGCACTGTGAACCGTGTGGGTTCTGTAATTGGTGTGTTTCTGTGTAAGGTGTGTGCACTGTGAAGAGTGTGTGTGGTGAGTGACTTGTTTCTGTGTGTGGTTTTTGCAATGTGCACATGGTGTGTGTAGTGAGTGATTTGTTTCTGCATAAGATTTGTGCACTCTAGAGTGTGTGTGGTGAATCTTTTGTGTTGGTATGAGGTGTGTGCACTAAGTGTGTGTGTATAATGAGTAATATAAATTTAGGTGAGGTGTGTGCAAAGTGCTGTGTCTCTGTTTTTGTGGTGTGTGCTGTGTGTCTGTGTGCAGTGTGTGCACTGGGGAGTGTGTTTTTGTGGTCAGAGCTGTGTGTCTACATCAGGTGTGTGCACTGCATTGTTTGTGTTTGTGGTGAGTAGTGTGCCTGTGTAATGTGTCTACACTGTGGGATATGTGTGTGGTGAGTGTTCTGTGTCTCTGTTAGGTGTGTTTACTGTGCAGTGCGTGTGGTAACTAGTGTTTCTTTATGAGGTGTCTTCAGTGAGATGTGTTTGTATCATGAGTGGTGTGTGTCTGTCTGAGTTGTGTCCAGTGGGGTATGTGTGTGGTAAGTGGTGTGTGTCTTTGTGAGGTGTGTGCACTGTGTAGTGTGTCTGGAATCATGTGTGTCTGTGTGAGTTGTGCTCACAGTGGAGTGTATGTGTTCTGCAATGTGTGTTTCTGTGAGACCTGTGCACCATGGAGTGTGTGTGGTGAGTGCTGTGTGTCTTTGTAAAATGTGTTCACTGACTGTGTGTGTTGAGTGTGTGTGGTGACTGGTGTGTGACAGTGTGAGGTGCCTACATTGTGGATAGGGTGTAAAATGATGGGTGTGTTTCTTTGTGATGTGTGTGCATTGTGGTGTGTGTATGCGAAAGTTGTGTGGTGCATGCAGTGTGTCTCTGTGAGGTGTGTGTTTTGCAGTTTCTGTGTGATGAGTGGTGTGTGTCTAAGGTATGGGCACTGTGGATTATGTGTAAAGTCTTTGGACTGCGTGGTGTGTGTCAGTGTGAGGTGTGTGCACTGTGGAGGGTTTGTGTTTGGTGAGTGGTGTGTGTCTGTTTGAGGTGTTTTTACTGTGGTGTTTGTGTGTGATGTGTGGTGTGTGTCTCTGTGAGGTGTGTACACTGTGGTGTTTATTGTGTCTGTGTGATGTGTGTGCTATGTGGGGCATGTGCACTAAATGTGTATTAAGTGGTGTGTGTCTGTGTGAGGTTTGTGCACAGTGAAGTGTGTGTGGATTGTGTGTGGTGAGTGTTGTGTGCCTCTGTGCAGTGTCTGCACGTTAGATTGTGTGTGCAGTGAGTGGTGCATATCTTTCTGAGGAGAGTGCACTTGTGTAGTGTCTGTGGTGAGTAATATGTTTGTGTAAGGTGTCTGCACTGTGCAGTGTGTGGTGAATATTGTGTGTCTGTGTGTGGTGTGTTTACTGTGTAGTGTGTGTATGGTGAGTGGCGTGTGTTTGTGTGATGTGTGTGCACTGTGCAGTTTGTGTTTCTGTGGTGAGGGGTGTGTTTCAGTATAAGGTGTGGTCACTGAGGAGTTCATGTGTGGTCAGTGAGGTGCGTCTTTAGGATGTATGCGCACAGTGCAGTGTGTGCCTACTGTGAGTTGTGGGCCTGGATGACGTGTCTGCACTGCAGAATTTGTGTGTGGTGAGTGTTGCGTGTCTGTGTGAGGTGTGTATACTGTGTAGTGCGTGTGATCAGTCTTGTGTCTCTGTGAGGTGTCTTCACTGTAATGTGTGGTTGTCGTGTGTAGTGTGTGTTGGTTGAAAGTGTGTGCACAGTGGAGTGTGTGTATGGTTAGTGCTGTGTGTCTGTGTGAGGTGTTTAAACTGTGAAGTTTCTGTGGTTAATATATAATGTGTGTCTGTGTGAGGTGTGTGCATTGTAAAGTGTGAGTGTTTTCTACATTGTGTGCTTGTTTGGAGTGTGCACTGTGGAGTATGTGTGCTGAGTGGTGTGTGTTTGTGTGAAATGTGTGCACTGAGTGTGTATGTTGAGTCTGTGTGGTGACTGGTGTGTGACTGTGTGAGTTGTCTGCATTGTAAATAAGGTGTCATGTGATTGGTGTTTGTGTGATATCTGTGCATTGAAGTGTGTGTTTATGGAGTTTGGTGCGTGTTGTGTGTCTCTGTGAGGTGTGTATACACTGCAATGCATGTGAGAGTGGAGAGTGGTGTATGTCTGAGGTTTGTGCACTGTGGATTGTGTGTGGAGTGCATGGTGTGTCTCTGTGTAAGGTTTAAGCAGAGTGGAGAGTGTGTGCACTGTGGAGGGTATGTGTATGCATGAGGTGTGTGCACTGTGGAGTGTGTGTGATGAGTGGTGTGTGTCTGAGGTGTGTGCACTCTTTAATATGTGAGTGCTGTCTGTTTAAGGTGTGTGAACTCTGAAGTATGTGTGTAGAGTGTGTGTGGTGACTGGTGTGTGTCTCTGTGAAATGTCTGCATGGATTGTGTCTGTGGTTAGTAGTGTGTGACTGTGTGATGTATTGCACTGTGTGGTATGCCTGTGATGACTGGAGTGTTTCTGTTTGAGATGTATGTACAGTGAAGTGTGAGTGTGCAGTGTGTGTGGAAAGTGGTGTGTGTCTCTGCTAGGTGTTGGCATTTTGCAGTGTGTGTGTTGTGTGGTGTCTGTGAGGTTCTGTGCATGGAAAGTGGTGTGTGTTTGCGTGAGCTCTGTGCACATTAAAGTGTTGGTGTGGTGATTGGTGTTTGTCACAGTGAAGTGGGTGTATTTGGGAATGTGGGTGTTCAGTGAGTCGTGTGTGTCTGAGTGAGGTGTGTGCATTGTGAAGAGTGTTTGTGGTAAGTGACTTCTTTCTGTTTGAGGTTTTTGCACTGTGCAGACTGTGTGTGTAATGAGTGGTGTGTATGTGAGGTGTGTGCACTTAAAAGTGTGTGTGGTCAGTGGTGTGTGTCTTTGATATGTGTGCTCACTGTGCAGTGTGTCTTTCTGGTGAGTCGTGGGCCTGTGTGTGGTGTCTGCACTGCAGAATGTGTGTTGTGAGTGTTGTGTGTCTGTGTGAGTTTTGTTTACTGTGTTGTGTGTGTTATCAGTCTTGTGTCTGTGTGAGGTGTCTCCACTGTAAAGTGTGGGTGTCGTAATTAGTGGGTGACTGTTTCAGGTGTGTGCACTGTGATTTCTGTATGTATATTGAGTGTTCTATGCCTGTGAGTTGTGTGCACTGAGGAGTTTCTTTGCATGGTGTGTGGTGTGTGTCTGTGTGAAGTGTGTGTACTGTGGAGTGTGTGTGTTCTACATTGTGTGTTTGTGTGAGGTGTGTGCACTGTGGAATGTGTGTTCAAAATGTTGTGTGTCTGTGGAAAATGTGTGCACTGAGTGTGTGTGTTGAGGGTGTGTTGTGACAAATGTGTGACAGTGTGAGGTGTCTTTATTGTGGATAAGGTGTCAGGTGATTGGTGTTTGTAAAATAAATGTGCATTTTGATGTGTGTTGGTGGAGTTTGTGTGGTGCATGCTGTGTGTCTGTGAGATTTGTGAACTCAGGGTTTTGTGTGAGTGTGGTTAGTATTGTATTTCTGAGGTATATGCACTGTGGATTGTGTGTGGAATTGTGGATTGCATGGGGTGTCTCTGTGTAAAGTGTGTACACTGTGAAGAGTGTGTGTGAGTGGTGTGTGTGTGTAAAAGGTGTGGGCACTCTGGAAAGTGTATGTGTGCTTAGTTTTGTGTGTGTGAAATTTGTGCTATGTTAAGTGTGGGCGTCAAATATGTGTATTAAGTGGTGTGTGTCTGTGTTAGCCGAATGCACAGTGGAGTGTGTGTGGCGAAAGGTGTGTGTTAATGTGTAACATCTGCACTTTGGGTTGTGTGTGCAGTGGGTGGTGTGTTTCTGTGTAAGGTGAGTGCACTGTGTAGTGTGTGTGGCAAGTGGTATATCTGTGTTTGGTGTCTGCACTGTGGATTGTGTCTGGTGAGTGGTGTGTGTCTTTGTGAGTTGTGTGCTCTGTGGTGTTTTTGTGTGATGAGTGGCCTGTTTCTGATTGAGTTGTGTGTACTCTGGTGAGTTTTGTGTCTGTGTGATTTGTGTACAATGTAAAGTGTGTGTGCTAAGTGTGTATTCAGTGGTCTGTGTCTTTGTGTGGTCTGTGCACAGCGGAATGTGTGTGGTGAGTGATGTATGACTGTGTGCAGTGTCTACACTTTAGATTGTGTGTGCAGTGAGTGGTGTGTGTCTGTGTGTTGTGAGTGCACTGTGTAGTGTCTGTGGTGAGTGGTATATCTGTTTTAGGTGTCTTCACTGTGGAGTGTGTGTTTGCTGAGCATTGTCTGTCTGTGCCCTCTGGTGTGTGCACTGTGTAGTGTGTGAGTGTGGTGAGTGGTGTGTGTCTGTGTGAGGTTTGTGCACCGTGCAGTTTGGGTGTGCTTGTGTGGTGAGTGGTGTGTTCTGTGTGAGATGTGTGCTCTGAGGAGTGTGTGCGGTCAGTGGTGTGTGACTTTGTGAGGTGTATGCACAGTGAAGTGTGTGTTTCTTGTGAGTCGTATACCTGAGTAAGGTGTCTGCACTGCAGAATATGTGTGTAGTGAGTGTTGTTTGTCTGTGTGAGGTGTTTACTGTGTAGTGTGTGTGGTCAGTCTTCTGTCTGTGTGAGGTGCCTTCAGAGTGTGTGTGTCGTGAGTGGTATGTGTTTATTGAGGTGTGGCACTGTGGGGTGTGTGTATGGTGAGTGCTGTATGTCTGTGTGAGGTGTGTGCACTCTGGAGTCTCTACGCATGGTATGTGGTGTGCCTTTATGAGTTGTGTTCACTGCGTAGTGCATGTGTATAGTAAGTGGAGTGTGCTTCTGTGAGGTGTGTGCCGTGTGCAGTTTTTGTGTGTTTGTGTGGTGAGTGGTATGTGTCTGTATGAGATGTGTGCTCTGTGCAGTGTGTGCATGGTCAGTAGTGTGTGTCTTTGTGATGTGTGTTCACTGTCCAGTGTGTGGTTTTGGTGAGTGCTGTGTCTGTGTGATGTGTCTACACTGGAGAATGTGTGTGTGGTGAGTGTTGTGTGTCTCTGTGAAATGTATTTACTGTGTAGTAGGTGTGGTCAGTTGTGTGTCTGTATGAGGTTTCTTCAATTTGGAGTGTGTGTGTCGTGAGTGGTGTGTGTGTGAGGTGTGTTCACTCTGTAGTGTGTGTGGTGATTGCGGTGTGTCTGTGTGAGTTGTGTGAACAGTGGAGTGTGTTTGGTGAATCGTGTGTATCTGTGTAAAATGTGTGCACTGTGGAGTGTTACTTGTGTGGTGAGATGCATGTCTGTGTCAGTTGTGTTCTCTGGAGATTCTGTGTGATGAGTGGTGTGTGTGTGAAGTATGTGCACTGTGGATTATGTGTTGAGTTTATGGAGTGCATGGTGTGTGTCTGTGTGAGGTGTGCACACTATGGAGAGATGTGTGTGGTGAGTGTTGTGTATCTGTGTGAGGTGTATGCACTGTGGATATTGGTGTTATGAAGGGTATGTATAAGAGCTGTGTGCACTGTGGAGAGTGTTTTTGGTGAGTTTGTGTCTGTGTAATTTGTGCGCTATGTGCAGTGTGTGTTAAGTGTGTGTATAAAGTGGTGTCTGAGTGAGGTATGTGCATAGTGGAGTGTGTGTGAAGTGTGTGTGGTCCATGGTGCGGGTTTGTGTGGAGTGTCTGCAATTTGGATTGTGTGTGTGTTGAGTGGTGTGTGTCTGTGTGAGAAGCATGCACTGCGGAGAGTGTGTGTGTTGAGTTTTGTGCCTGTGTGAGAAGCATGCACTGCGGAGAGTGTGTGTGTTGAGTTTTGTGTCTGTGTGAGGTTTGTGCTATGTAAAGTTTGTGCATGAAGTGTGTGTATTAAGTGCTGTGTTTCTGTGTGAGGTGTGTGCACTGTGGAGTGTGTGTGTGGTCAGTGATTGGTGTCATTTTGAGGTGTGTTTCTTGTGCAGTGTGTGTTTATGGTGAGTGGTGTGCCTCTGTGAGGTAAATTCTGCACTGTAGAATGTCTGTCTGAGTTTCGTGGGTCTGCTTGAAATGTATTTACTGTGTAGTGTGTGGTCAGTTGTGTGTCTGTATGAAGTTTCTTCAAAGTGGAGTGTCTGTGTCATAAGTGGTATGTGTGTGAGGTGTGTGCACTATGGAGTGTCTGTGTGTGGTGACTGCTTTGTGTCTTGTGAGTTGTGTGAACTGTGGAGTGTGTGTTTCTAGACTGTTGTGTATCTGTATAAAATGTGTGAACTGTGGAGTGTTATGTGTGTGGTGATTGGTGTGTCTGTGTGAATGGTGTGCACTCTATAAAGTTTGAGAAGTGCATATCTGTTTAAAGTGTGTGTACGGTGTATTATGTGTATGGAGTGTGTGGGGAATCATGTGTGTCTCTGTGAGGTGTCTGCACTGTGGAGTGTGTGTGCGGTGAGTAGTGTGGGCCTGTGTGAAGTGAGTGCACTGTGTAGTATGGGTGTGATGAGTGGTGTTTCTGTGTGAGATGTATGCACAGCAGCATGTGAGTGTGCAGTTTGTGATAACTGCTGTGTGTCTGTGCTACGCATTGGCAACCTGGAGTGTGTGTTGCATGGTGTGTGTCTTAGGTGTGTACACTGTGGAGGGTGTGTGTGTTCTAATATGTGTCTGCATAAGGTGGGTGCACGTTGGAGTGTGTGTGTGCTGATTGGTGTGTGTCCCTGTGAGGTGTGTGTACTGTGGAGCGTGTGTGAGGTAAGTGGTGTGTGTCTGTGTGAGGTATGTGCACTGTCGAATGTGTGTTGTAAATGTTGTCTGTCTGTGTGAGATGTGTGCTGTGAGTGGTCTGTGTGTTTTCTACACTGGTTGTTTGTGTGAGGGGTGTGCGCTGTGGTGTGTTTGTCCTTAGTGGTGTGTGTCTGTTTAAAAGGTGTGCAATGAGTGTGTGTGTGTTGAGTGTGTGTTGTGACTGGTGTAAGACAGTGTGACGTGTCTACACTGTGGATAAGGTATCAGGTGATTGTTTATGATGTTTGGGCATTGTGGAGTGTGTTTGTAGAGTTTGTTTAGTGCATGCTCTGTATCTCTGTGAGGCGTGTGTGCTCTGGAGAGTGTCAGAGTGTGGTGAGTGGTGTATGTCTGAGGTATATGCACTGTGGATTGTGTGTGGAGTGTGTGGAGTACATGGGGTGTCTCTGTGTAAGGTCTGTGCACTGTGAAAAGAGTGTGTTTGTGAGTTGTGTATATGTGTGAGGTGTGTGCACTGTGGAGGGTGTGTAATGAGTGGTGTGTGTCTGTGTGAGGTGTGTGAACTGTGGAGAGTGTGTGTGTTGAGTTTATCTCTCTGTGAGGTTTGTGTTATATACAGTGTGTATATGAAGTGTCTGTGGTGTGTGTCTGTGTGAGTTGTATGCACAGTGGAGTGTGTGTGGTGAGTGGTGTGTGTCTGTGTGGCGTGTCTGCACTTTAGATTGTGTGTGCTGTGGGTGGCGTGTGTCTGTGTCAGGTGAGTGCCCTGTGTAGTGTGTTTGGTAAGTGGTATGTCTGTGTATTTTTTCTGCACTGTGGATTGTATGTTTGGTGACTGGTGTGTGTATGTGTGTTGGAGATGTGTGCGCTGAAGTGTGTGTGTATGGTGAGTGGTGTGTTTTGGTGAGGTGTCAGAACTGTGCAGTTTGTATGCATTTGTGTGGTGAGTGGTGTGTGTCTTCGTTAGTGGTGTGCACTGTGGAGTGGGTGTGTGGTCAGTAGTGTGTCTTTGTGAGGTGTGCTTACTGTGCAGTGTGTGTTTTTTTGGTGAGTTCTGTGTGCCTGTGTGAGGCATGTGCACTGTGAAGTGTGTGCTTGATTTCAGTGATGTGTTTCTTTTTCAGGTTTGTTCACTGTGCAGTGTGTGTGGTGAGAGGTTTACCTGTGTAAAAGTTCCGCACTACAAAATGTGTGTGTGGTGTGTTTCTGTGTAAAATGTATTTACTGTGTAGTGTGTGTGGTCAGTAGTGTGTCTGTATGAGGTTTCTTCAATATGGAGTGTGTGTGTTGTAATTGGTGTGTGTGTGATGTGTGTGCACAATTGTTTGTGTGTGTTGATGGCGGTGTGTCTGTGTGAGTTGTGTGAACTGTGCAGTGTGTGCTTGGGGAGTGGTCTGTGTCTGTATGAAATGTGTGCACTGTGGACTGTGTGTTTGGTGAGTGGTGGGTGCCTGTGTTAGGGGCTTACACTGCAAATTGTGTTTGTGCTGTGTGTTTTGTTTCTGTGTGAGGTGTGTTTACTGTGTATTGAGTGTGGTCAGTCTTGTGTCAATGTGAGGTGTCTTTATCATAAAGTGTGTGTGCCATCAGTAGTGCGTGTCTGTTTGAGATGTGTGCATTGTTGAGTCTGTGTGTATGTTGAGTGCTGTGTGTCTGTGTGTGGTGTGTGCACTGTGGTGTCTGTGTGCATGGTATGAGGTGTGTTCACTCTGTAGTGTGTGTGTTTTACATTGTGTGTTTGTGTGATGTGTGTGCACAGTACAGTCTGTGTGTGGAGTAGTATGTGTCTGCGTGAAATGTGTGCACTGAGTTTGTGTGTTTAGAGTGGGTGGTGACTGGTTTGTGACAGTGTGAGGTGTCTGCATTGTAGATTAGGTGTCAGATAATTGCTGTTTGTGTTGTGTGCATTGTTCTGTGTGCTTGTGGAATTAGTGTGGTGCATGTTATGTATCTCTGTGAGGTGTGTGTACTCTGGAGTGTGTGTGAGTTTTGTGAGCGGTGTATGTCTGAGGTATGTGCGCTGTGGATTGTGTGTAAAGTTTGTGGGGTGCATGGGGTGTCTCTGTGTAAAGTGTGTGCACTATGGAGATGTATGTGTGGTGATTTGTGTGTATGTTTGAGATATGAACACTGCAGAGTGTGTGTATAATTCGTGGTGTGTCTGTGTGAGATGAGTGCAATGGGGAGAGTGTGTGTGTTGAGTTTTGTGTCTGTGTAAGGTTTGTGCTATGTGGAGTGTGTGCGTGAAATGTTTGCATTAAGTTGTGTGTGTCTGTGTGAGGTGTGTGCACTGTGTAGTGTATGTATAATGAGTGGTGTGTGTTTTTGTGAGGAGTGTCCACTGTGCAATGTGTGTTTGTTTTCAGTGGTTTTCCTGTGTGAGGTGTCGGCACTGCTAAATGTGTGTGTGGCGTTGTATGCCCGTGTGTCTGTGGTTGGATGTAGTGCTCTATAGTGACTGTTGTTGTTTAGCATGCTGTATGCTGACTGTTACTGGGTAGGTACTTCCTTGTGACTGTTGTTGGATGTGGTGCTTTATAGTGATTGTTTTTGGGTAAAGGCTATATAGTGACTGCTGTTCTGTAGAATGCTCTATGGAATCTGCTGTTTTGTATGGTGCTCTATGGTGACTGTTGTTGGGTGCAGTGCTCTAGTGTGAGTGTTGTTGTGTACAGTCCTCTGGAAAGTGACTGTTGTTAGGTAGGGTGCCGCATAGTGACTCTTGTTGTGTAGAGTGCTCTATAGTGAGAGTTCTTGGGTAGGGTGCTCTATAGTGACTGTTGTTGGGTAGAGGGATCTACAGTAATAATTTTTTAAGAGGGCTTTATAGTGACTGTTGTTGGGTATGTGCTCTATAATGACTGTTGTTGGATAGTGTGCTCCATAGTGACTGTTGCTTGGTAGGGTGATCTATAGAGACTGCAGTTGGTAGGGTGCTCTACAGTGACTATTGATAAATAAAATGCTCTATAGTAACAGTTGTTGCGTGGGGTGCTCTACAGTGAATCTTGCTGGGTAGAATACTCTATAGTGACTGTTGTTGTGTAGGTGCTCTACAGTGGTGGTTGCAGGTAGGGTGCGCCACACTGACTGTTCCTTGGCAGGTGCTCTATAGTGACTGTTGTGGGGTAGAGTGCTCTATAGGTGATTATTAAGTGGAGTTATTTATAGTGACAGTTGGAAAGAGTGCTCTATAGTGACTGTTGTTGAGTATGTGCCCCATACTCTACCCAAAAAAATTCACTTTCGAGGACCTACACAAAAAAAAGTCACTCTAGATCCCTCTACTTAGAAAAAGTCTCTGTAGAGCACTATACAAAGACCATTAACTATTAGAGCACCTTACCCAAGAACAGTCATTATAGATCATTATAGTCATTATAGTATGTGCCCCATAGTAACTGTTGTTGGATAGGTTCTGTATAGAGACTGTTGTTGTGCAGGTGCTCTTGGGTTTCTGTTGTTGGGTCATGTAATCTATAATGACTGTTCTTGGGTAAGGTGCTCTAATAGTTAATGGTTTTGTATATTTCTCTACAGTGACTTTTCCTATGTAGAGGGATCTAGAGTGACTTTTTTTGTGTAGGTCCTCGAAAGTGACTTTTTTGGGGTAGGGTGCTCTATACTGACTGTTATTGGTTAGGTGCTCTATAGTGACTGTTGCTGACGTGTGCTATACAGTAGTCGTGGTGGGTGGGGTGTTCTATAGAGATGGTTACTGGATAGAATTCTCTATACTGGCTGATGTTTGGTATGTGCTCTATAGTGACTATTGCTGGGTAGGGTGCTCAATAATGAATGTAATTTGATACAGTATTCTGTAGGTGACTATTGTTTTGTGAAGACTTTATACTGGCTGTAGTTGTGTAGAGTGCTCCATAGTGACTGTTGTTGTGTAGTGTGCTCTATAGGTGACTGTTGATGGGTGGAGTGCTCTATAGTGACTGTCTTTGTGTAGGGTTCTCTATAGTGATTGTTGCTTTGTACAGTGCTCTGTAATGACTGTGGCTGGGTAGAGTTCTCTATACTGACCATTGTTTGTAGGGTGTTCTAAAGTGACTATTGCTGGGTAGTGTGCTATATACTGACAGCTGTTGAGTGGTGTTCTTTAGAGAGACCCTTGCTGTGTAAAGTGCTCTATAGTGACTCTTTCTAGGTAGGTGCTGTATAGGGACTGTTGTTGGTGGAGTGCTCTAAACTGACGGTTCCTTGTTAGGTGCTCTATAGTGAATGTTTATCGGTATGGTGCTTTATAGTCTGTTGCTGGGTAGAGTGCTCTACAGTGACTCTAGCTGCATAGGGTTCTCTTTAATGATTACTGTTGTGTAGGTGCTCTATAGTGAATGTTGGTTGGGGTGCTCTGTAGTGACTATTGTTGGGTAGGAGCTCTATACTGACTCTTGATGGGCACGATATTTTATAGTGACTGTTGTTGGGTAGATTGCTCTATATTGACTGTTGCTGGGTAGGGGGCTCTATAATGATTGTTTCTGGGTAGGGCACTCTCTAATGAGTGTTATGGAGTGAGGTGCTTTTTAATGACAGATGTTGGTTAGAGTGCTCTATAGTGACTTTTGTTAAGTAGAGTGCTCTATAGAGACCGTTCTTGGGTAGGATGCTCTATAGTGACTGTTGTTGGTTAGAGTGCTCTATAGTAAAAATTTTTTGTAGAGGACTCTACAGTGACTGTTGTTTGTAGGGTTCTGTATAGTGGCTATTGCTGAGTAGGGTGCTCTATAGTAACTTTTGTTGGGTTGGGTGCTGTATAGTGTAAGATGCTGTGTAGAGTAGTCTATATTGACTGTGGTTGTGTAGGTGCACTATAGTGGCTGTTGCTGAGTACGATGCTTTATACTGTCTGTTGCTGTGTAGGTGCTCTATAGTGACTGGGATAGAGTGCTCTAGAGGTGATTGTTATTAAGTTTATTTTTCTATAGTGACGTTTTTTTGTGTAGAATGCTCTATTGTGACTGTTGTTGAATACAGTGCTTCATAGTGACTGTTGTTGTGTATGGTGCTCCATAGTGAATGTTGTTGTGTAGGTGCTCTATATTGACTGTTTTAGGGTAGAAGGCTCATAGTGACTGTTTTTGAATACGGTGCTCTGTAGTAAGTCTTGGGGGGTACAATGCACTATAGTCACTGTTGTTTCATAGGTGCTCTTTACTGACTGTTTTTGGGAAGGTGCTCTATAGTGACTGTTTTTGGAGAGGTGCTCTACCGTCACTTTTGTTGGGTAGGTTGCTCCAAAGTGACTGTTGATTATGGGGAGCTCTATAGAGTCTCTTGTTAAGTAGGGTAATCAAAAGTAAATTTTGCTGCGTAGGCTGCTGTATAGTGACTCTTGCAGAATACAATGCTCTATAGTGACTGTTGTTAGGTTCAGTGTTGTATACTGTCTGTTCTTGGGAAGAGTGTGCTATATTGACTGTTGTTGGGTAGGTACACTATAGTGACTGTTTTTGGGTGCTGTTCTCTATAGTGACTCTTGGGGTAGGTGATCTATTGTAACTGTTGTTGGGTAAGTTGCTTCATAGTGACTGTTGTTGGGTAGGTTGCTTCATAGTAAAATTTTCTGGGTAGAGTGATCTATAATGACTGTTGTTAGGTGGAATGCTCTATAATAACCATTCCTGAGTAGCATGCTCTATAGTGTCTGTTGTTCAGTAGAGTGTTCTGTAGTGACTGTTATTTGGAAGGGTGCTATATATTGACGGTTGTTGGGTAGAGTGCTCTATAGTGACTTTTGTTGTGTAGAGTGCTCTATAGTTGATTGTTTCTGGGTGGAGTGTTCTATAGTGACTGTTGTGTAAAGTGCTGTATAGTGACTGCTGTTGTGCAGGGTTTTCTATATTGACAGTTTGGTAGGGTGTTCGACAGTAACTGTTGTTGGGTAGGGTGCTGTATATTGACTGTTGTTAAGTAGAAGGCTCTACAATGACGGTTGCTGTGTAGGGTGCTCTATAGTAACTGTTGCTTGGTAGGGTGCTCTATAATGACTGTTGTTGGGTACAGTGCTTTATAATGACTTTAATTGGGTACAATGCTTTATAGTGACTGTTGTTGGGTGGGTTTCTTTATAGTGACTGTTGTTTTGTAGGGTGATCTATAGTGACTCTTGTTGGGTAGGTGCTCTGTAGTGACTGTTATTGAGTTGAGTGCTCTATAGTGAATGTTACTGAATAGGGTGCTCTATAGTCACTGTTGTTTGGTAGGTGCTCTGTAATGACTGTCATTGGATAGGGTGCCCTTTAGTGAATGCTGTTGTGTAGTTGCTCTATACTGACTGATGTTGGCTGGAGTGCTCTAGAATGACTGTTGCTGCGGAGAGTGCTGTATAGTGGCTGTTGTTGGGTAGGTGCTCTACAGAGACTGTAGTGGGGTCGGGTGCTGTATACTGACTGTTTTTGTGTAGTTTCTTTATAGTAACTGCTGTTGTGTAGGGCGCTCTTTAGTGTCTGTCGTTTTGTGGGTGTTCCGTATACACTGACTGTTGTTGAGTGAAGTGCTCTAAAATGACTATTGCTGCATAGGATGATCTATAATGACAGTTTTTGGGTAGGATGCTGTATAGTGTCTGTTATTGGGGATGTGATCTATAGTGTCTGTTGTACGAGAAGTGCTCTATACTGATTCATGTTTGGTGAAAAGCTCTTTAGTAAATGTTTTATGGGAGGGTGCTCTTTAGTGACCGTTGTTGGGTAGGGTGCTCTATAGTGACTGTTGTTAAGTAGTGTGCTCTATAGTTACTGTTGCTGGGCATGGTGCTGTATAGTGACCATTGTTGGGTAGATTGCTCTGTTGTGCCTCTTGATGGGTAGGGTTCTCCATAGTGGCTGTTGCTTCGCAGGGCGCTCTATAGAGACTGTAGTTAAGTAGGATGCTCTATAGTTACTGTTGTGTTTTAGGGTGCTCTATAGTGACTGCCGTTGGGTAAGGGCTCTATAGTGACTGTTACTGGAAAGGGTGCTCTATAATGACTGTTGGGTGAGCTGCTCTAAAGTGACAGCTGTTTGATTAGGTTTTCTCTAATAAATTTTGTTGGGCAGGTGCTCTATACTGACCTTTGCTTGGTCGGGTGCTCTATAGTGACTGTTGTTCGGTAGTTGCTCTATACTGATTGCTTTTGGGTGTGGCTCTCTGCACTGACTGCTGTTGGGTATAGTGCTTTATAGTCACTGTTGTTGGGAAGATGCTGTATTGTGACTTTTGTTGTGTAGTTGCTCTATTGTTAATGTTGTGTAGGCACCCCATAGTCACTGTTGTTAGGTAGGTGCTCCATAGTGAGTGTTGTTGGGTAGGTGCTCTATAGTTACTGTTGTTAGGTAGAGTGCTCTATAGTGACAGTTACTGGGTAAAGTGCTCAATAATGCCTGTTTTTGGATAGATTGCTCCATAGTGACTGTTGTTGGGTGTGGTACTCTGTAGTGACTGTTGTTGCATACAGTGCTCTAAATTGTGACTGTTGTTGGGTAGGTGCTCTATACTGACTGTTGTTGAGTAGCGTGTTCTATAGTGTTTTTTGTTGGGTGGAGTGCTACATACTGACTGCTATTTTGCAGAGAGCTCTAGATAGTAACGTTTGGTTAGTAGGGTGCTCTATAGTGACTGCTGTTGGGTAGAGCGTTTTATAATGACTCTTGTTTTGTAGAGTGTTCTACATTGACTGTGGTGTGGTAGGTGCTCTGCAGTGATGGTTGGTGAGTAGGACCCTCTATAGTGCCTGTTGTTGGGTATCATGCTTTATTCTCACTGCTCTCCAATAGGGTGCTTTATAGAGACTGTTGTGTAGAATGCCCTATAGTGATGGTTGTTAAGCTTTGGGCTCTACAATGACTGTTGCTGGGTAGGTGCTTTACAGTGACTGTTTTTGGTAGGGTGCTCTAGAGTGACTGTTGTTGGATAGAGTGATCTATACTGACTGTTATTGGCTATGGTGCTTTATAGTGACTGTTGCTGGGTTGAGTGCTCTATAGTGACTGTTTTTCAATAGACAACTCTATAGTGACTGTTGTTAGATATGTGCTTTATAGTGACATTTTTGAATAGTGTACTCTGTAATAATTGTTGTTGCATATGGTGTTCTATAGTGATTGTTGTTGGTAGAGATCTGTATAGTGATTATTTTTGGTAGGTGCTCTATAGTGACTCTTGCTTTTTAGAGTGCTCTACAGTAACTTTTTTGGGTAAGGTTCTCTACAGTGACTGTTGTGTATAAGGTTTCATAGTGACTCTTGCTGGTTAGGGTGCTCTGTACTGACTTTTTTTTGTACAGTGCTGTATAAGTGAGCATTGTTGGTTGGGGTGCTCTATAGTGATTGTTGATCAGAGTTCTCTATAGTGACTGTTGTTGATTTGGTACTTTATACTGACTGTTGTTGTGTAGAGTGCTCTATAGTGTCTGTTGTAGTGTAAGTATTTTATTTTACACTAATCAACAACAGTCACTGCAGAGCACCTACCCAATAACAGTCACTATAGAAAGGTCTTCCTAACAACAATCATTAGAGGGAACTTCACATGTCACTATAGCACACCATACCAAACAACAGACTCCGTATTGCATTCTACCAAACAACAGTCACTATAGAGAACCTAACCAACAACAGTCACTATTAAGCATCCCACCCAAAAACAGTCACTATAAAGTACCTCCTCAAAAATAGTCTGTACAGAGCTCTTTACTCAGCAACAGTATGCATAAAGAATGCTACCCAATATCAGTCAGTATAAAGCACCCTACCCAGAAACAGTCTGTATAGAGCACCCTACAAAGCCACAGTCACTATTGAGCACTCTATGCAACAAGAGTCACTGTAGAGTATCCTATCCATCAAGAGTCAGTATGGAGCACCTACCCATCAACAGTCAATGTAGGACAGTCCAACCAAAAACTGTCACTATAAAGCACCTAACAAACAGTTGTAACCAAAGAGCACAATATTCAACAGAATTCACTGTAGATCATTCTAACCAGCAACAGTCATCATAAAGCACTCTACCCAACAAGTCACAATAGAGCACCGTACACTGCAACAGTCACTATAGAGCACCTAGCCAACAATTGTCAGCTTTGATTACCCCACCAACAGTCACTATGCAGCACTTACTCAAAAACAGTCACTATAAAGCACCCTACCCAGCAACAGTAATTATAGATCACCTACCCAACAACAGTCACTATAGAACACCATAACCAGTGACAGTCACAACAGAGCACTCAACCAGCAACAGTCAGTATAGAGAACCCCAACCAACAACAGTCAGTATAGAGAACATTAAGCAGCAGCAGTCACCATACAGCACCCTATCCAACATCAGTCACTATAGAGCACCATACCAACAAGAGTCACTATGGAGCACTCTGCCCATCATAAGTTATTTTAGAGCACCGTTCCCAACAACAGTCACTACAAAGAACACTACCCAACAACAGTCACTATAAAGCATTCCAACCAACAACAGTCACCTAGAGAGCACTCTACCCAACAACAGTCAGTATAGAGCACCGCACCCAACAACAATTATCATAGAGCACCGCACCCAACAACAATTATCATAGAGCACCAACACAACAACAGTCACTATAGTGCACTTTACCCAGAAATAGTCACTATACAGCACATACCGAACATCAGTCACTGAAGAATTCTCTAACCAGAAACAGTCACTATAGAGCACCCCACCCACAACAGTCACTATGGAGCACTCTATGCAGCAACAGTAAATATAGAGAATCCCACCCAACAACAGTCACCTGTAGAGCACTCTACCCAACCATAGTAACTACAGAGCTCTCTGCCCAACAATAGTCACTATAGAGCACTCTATAAAACAATGGCCACTATAGAGCACTCCACCCAACAGCAGTCACCTATAGAGCACTCTACTTAACATAAGTCACTTTGGGCACCCTACCCAAAAACAGTCAGTATAAAGAACCCAACCCAACAACAGTCACTATAGAACATCTACCCATCAACAGCCATTATAGAGCACCCTACAAAGCAACAGTCACTATAGAGCACATACCCAACATCAGTCACCATAGAGCACTCTACCTAGCAATGCTCAAGATAGAGCACTCCACCCTCAACAGTCACCATACACCACCTTGCAGAGCAAAAGTTATTATAGAGCACCTAACAAACAACAGTCACTATAGAGCATTTGCACAACCACAGTCACTCTAGAGCACCTACCCAACAACAGTCAGTATAGAACATTCTGCCCAAAAAAAAGTCACTATAGAAACTCTACACAGGAAGCATCATTATACGGCACCCCACCTAGCAACCTTCAGTGTAGAGCACCAGACCCAGTAACAGTCACACTAGGGCACCCTATGCAACAACATTCACTATAGATCACTCTACCATCAACAGTCACTATAGATCACCTTACTAAACAACAGTCAGTATAGAGCACTTGCCCAACAACAGTCAGTGTAGAGCATGTTAAACAACAATCACTATAGAGAACTCCACCCAACAATAGTCACGTTTAGAGCACTCTAAAAAGCAAGTCACTACAGAGCACCCGAACCAACAACAGTCACTATAAAGCACCTACCCAAAAACACCCACTGTAGATTATTCTGCCAAACAAATGTCACTATAAAGCACACTACCCTGCAACAGTCAGTATAGAGTAACTATTCAACAACAGTCACTATAGAGCAGCCTACCCAACAATAGTCACTCTAGAGAACACTGTGCTATGACAGTCAGTATAAAGCACCCTGCCCAGAAACAGTCACTATATAGCACCCTACCCAGCTAGCATCACTATAGAGCACTCTACCTAACAACAGTCACGAAACAACACCATACCCAGCAACAGTCATTGGAGAGCACCCTACCCAACCGCAGTCACTATAGAGCACTCCACCAAAAATCAGTAATTATAGAGCACCATGCTCAACAACAGTCAGTAAAGAGCCCATACCCAACAACAGTCAGCCTAGAGAACCTACCCAAGAACAGTCACTCTGAAGCACCTACACAACAACAGTTACTATAGAGCACCCTACCTAGCAACAGGCGTTATACAGCACTCTATGCAACAATAGTCACTATAGAGCACCTACCCAACAGCAGTAACTAAAGAGTACTCTACCCAACAACAGGTAATATATACCACCTACACAACAACAGTCACTGTAGAAAACCAACCAAACAACAGTCACTATGAAACAATCTACCCAACAAGTCACTATAGAGTAGTCAACATAGCAACCAACACTATTTATCACTCCAACCAACAACAGCTACCTATGAGCACTCTATCCAAAACGGCCATTATACAGCACTCTACACAACAACAAACAGTATAGAACACTGCACCCAACAATAATCAGTATAGAGCACCCTATGTAGCAACAGTCACTAAAGAGCACCTACTTAAAAACAGCCACTATAGAGCTACCTCCCCAAGAACAGTCACTATAGAGCACCGTACCAAATAACACTCAATATAGAGCACCTACCCAAAAACAGTTAGTATAATGAACCTACCTAAAATAGTCACTATAGAGCACCTACTTAAAAGCAATCACTATAAAGCACCTACCCAACAACAGTCACTATAGAGAACTCCACCCAAGAACAGTCACTATGGATCACGTACCGAACAATAGACACTAGAGCGCACCCTACCAAGCAACAGTCACTATCATCAGCACTCTTAAATACAAGTCACTTTAAAGCACTCTAACCAACAACAGTCACTATGGAGCACCTACCTACCACCAGCAACTATAGATATCCCAACCCAGTACCAGTCACTGTAGAGCACCTGCACAACAAAAGTGATTGTAGAGCACCTTACCCTAAACAGTCAATATAGATCACTCTACCAAACAACAGTCACTATAGAGCACCCTACCCACCCACAGTCACTATAGAACACACTACCCAGCAACAATTATTATAGAGAACTCTACACTACAACAGTCACTACAGAGCACCTTACACAGCAACAGGCACGATAGAGCACCTTACCCAAGAACAGTCACTATACAACAATCAACCAAAAAGCAGTTACTATGGAGCACAAAACTGAAAAACAGGCACTATAAAGCACCCTACCAACAAGAGTTACTATAGACCACCTACCCCAAAACGGACAAAATAGAGCTCTCTACATAACAACAGTCACTATAGAGCACTCTACCAAACAACTGTCACTATAAAACCCTTGGCCCAGCAACAGTAAGTATGGTGCACTCCACCCAACAACAGTCACTCTTGAGAACCCTACCCACCAAGTGGCAACGTCTAGATCACTCTACCCAGCAACAATCACTATAGAGCACCCTACCCAACTACAGTCACTATAAAGCAATCTTTCGAACAACAGTCACTATAGAACACCATACCCAACCACAGTCATTATGTAGCAGCACAAAGTTCAAAAACAGTCAACAAAGAACACTCTATCCAACAACAGTCACTGTGGAGCACCTACCCAACAAAAGTCACTATAGAGCATCCTACATAAAAACAGTAAATATGGAGCACTTTACCCAACAACAGTAACCTATAGAGCACTCCACCCAAGAACAGTCACTGTAGAGCACTCCTTCCAACATCATTTACTATGAAGCAAACTACTAAACAGCAGTCACTATATAACACCCTAAACCACAACAGTCACTAAGGAGCAGCTTCCCAACAAAAGTCACTATGAGCAGTCTATCAAACAACAGTCACTATAGAGCACGCTACGCAGCCACATTCAGTATCTATAGCGATCTAACCAGTCACTATAGAACACCCAATGCAACAAGAGTCACTATAAAGTTTTTACCCATGAGAAGTCACTATAGAGCACTCTACCCAGTAACCGTCACTGTGGAGCACCTCACATAACAACAGTCACTTGTTGCACCATAACAAGCAACCATCACTCTAGGGCACCCTACCCAGTAACAGTCACTATAGAGCACTCTGCATAACAACAGGCAATATAGAGCAACATACCAAACCACAGTCACTATAGAGCATCAACCCAACAACAGTTACTGTAGAGCACCCCACCAAACAACAGGCACTGTTGAGCACCTACCCAACAACAGTAAGTATAGAGCACCCTAAGCACGAACATTAAATATCGAACACCCTACCCAGCAACAGTCACTAGAAAGATATCTACACAACATCACTCACTATGAAGCAGCTACCAAACAAGAGTCATTACAGAGCACCCCACCCAACAACAGTCACTATACAGCACCTACCAAACCACAGTCACTATAGAGTACCATACACAGCAACAGTCATTATAGAGCACAAACCCAAACACAGTAAATATAGAGCACCCTATACAAAGAAAGTCACTGTAAAGCACCAACCTCACAACAGTCACTGTAGAGCCCTCTACCCAACAACACTCAGTATAGAGCACCCACCCTGTAACCGTCACTATAGAGCACTCTACCTAACAACAGTGACTATAAAGCACCTACTCAACAACACTCACTATGGAGCACCTACCCGACATCAGTCACTTTGGAGCAGCTATACAAGAACAGACACAATAGAGCAACAACTGAACAACAGCCACAATAGAGCACCTACTATACAACAGTCACTATAGAGAAACCTACCAAACAATAGTGAGTATAGAGAATCCCAACAAAAAACAGTCACTATAAAGCAGCTTCCAAACAATACACAGTGTAGAGCTCCCTTCCCAACAAGAGAAACAATAGAGAACAATACACATTAACAGTCAGAATAAAGCTCCCTATACAAAAAGAGACACTAAAGAACACCCTACCTAACAACAGTCAATATAAAGCACTCTACCCAAAAACAGTAAGTATAAAGAACCAATGCAACAACTGTCACTATAGGAAACTCTACCCAGCATCCGTCATTATACAGCACCTCACATAACAACAGTCACTTTAGAGTACCCTAACCCACAACAGTCACTGTAGAGCACCCTAACCATTAACATCAGTATAGAGCACTCTACATAACAACAGGCATTATAAAGCAACCTACCCAAAACCAGTCACTATAAAGAATCTACCCAACAAAAGTCACTATAGAGAACACCACGAAGAAACAGGCACTGTAGAGCACCCTCCCAGCAACAGTCACTATAGAGCAATCTACACGACATCACTCACTATAGATCAGCTACCAAACAAAAGTCATTACAGAGCACCCCAGCCAACGACAGTCACTATACAGCACCTAACAATCCACAGTCACTATAGAGCACCCTACACAACAACAGCCACTATAGAGCACATATTCAACCACAGTAACTATAGAGCCTTCTACACAAAAAAATTCAGTGTAGAGCACTAACCTCACAACAGTCACTATGGAGTACTCTACCTAACAACAGTGACTATAGAGCGCCTACCCAACAGCAGTCACTATGGAGCAGTTACACAACTGCTCCTACCCTACAACAGTCACTATAGAGCACCCTACCCAACAATAGTCACTATAGAGCACCCCACCTAATCACCGTAACTATAGAGCACCTACCCAACAATAGACACTATAGAGCTCTCTTCCCACGAAGTGACAAAATAGAGAACCCTACCCAACAACAGTCACAATAAAGAACTATACTGAAAAAGAGACAATATACAGCACCCAATCTAACAGCAGTCAGTATAACCCACTCTACCCATCAATTGTCAGTATAGAGAACCTACCCAACAACAGTTAATATAGAGTACTCCACCCAAAAACAGTCACTATAGAGCACCCTACCCAACAATAGTCAGTATAGTTCAGCTACCCAACAAAGTCAGCATAAGGCACATACCCAACAACAGTCCATATAAAGCACTCCACCCATCAAAAGTCACTTAAGAGCACCCTACCCAACACCAGTCATTATATAGCTCCTACACAACAACTGTCACTACAGAGGACCCTACCCAGCAACCATCACTAAAAAGCACCATACACCATGGAATATTATGCAGCAATCAAAAATGATGAGTTCATGTCCTTTGTAGGGACATGGATGAATCTGGAGAACATCATTCTCAGCAAATTGACCCAAGAACAGAAAAGGAAACACCGTATATACTCACTCATAGGCGGGTGATGAACAATGAGAACACATCAACACAGGGAAGGGAGCACCACACACTGAGGTCTATTGGGGAAAATAGGGGAGTGACAGCATCGGGGGGAGTGGGGGAGGAATGTCATGGGGAGAAATGCCAAATATGGGTGAGGGGGCAGAAGGCAGCAAAACACACTGCCACGTGTGTACCTATGCAACTATCTTGCATGTTCTGCACATGTACCCCAAAACCTAAAATGCAATAAAAATTTAATAAAAGCACCATACCCAACATCAGTCATATAGAGCACGTACCCAACAACAGTCAACTCTAGAGCACTCTACCCAACAACATACAGTTTAGAGCACCCTACCTTACAAAAGTCACCATAGAGCACATACCCAACAGACAATATAGTCCACCTTCCGAACAATAGTCATTATAGAGCACCCTATCAAAAAAACGTCACTATAGAACTCTGTACCCAGCTACAGTCACTGTAGAGCACTAAAGACAACAAGAGTCACTATAAAGCACTACACTCAACAACAGTCACATATAGAGTACTCTACCCAACAACAGTCAGTATAGAGCACCACACTCAATAACAGTTAATATAGAGCCCCTAGACAATAATACTGAGTATAGAGCAACCTATGCAGCAGTCACAATAGAGCACCTGCCAAACTACAGTCACTATAGAGGAATCTAACCAGAAACAGTCTCCATAAAACACCCCACCCAATAACAATCTCTATAAATTACCCTACCCAGAAACAGTCATTATAGAGCACCGACCCAATACAGTCCTCTCTATAAAGTGCCTTACCCAACAAGAGTCACTATAGAGCACACAACCTAACAACAGTCTCTATAGAGCACCCTATGCAACAACAGTAACTATAGAGCGCCTTCACAACAAAAGACCCTTTAGAGCAGTCTACACAAAAACAGTTACTATATATAGCATACCTACCTAACAAGAGACACTATAGAGCATTCTAGCTGAAAAAAGACATTACAGACCACCGTAACCAACAACGGTCACCATAGAGCACACTAAAAATAAATTCACTATTCAGCACTCCACCCAATATCAGTCAGTATAGAACATGTACCCAACAAGAGTCACATGAGAACCACTCCTAAAGAAGAGACTCTATAGAACACCCTACCTAGCAGCAGTCACTAAAGAGCACCCTAAGCAACAACACTTGCCATAGAGCAGCCTAACCATCAACAGGTACTAAAGAGCACCCTACAAAACAACAGTCACTATAGAGCACCTTTTGCAACAACAGTCACTATGAAGCACCCTACCCAACAACAGTCAGTATTGAGTACGCTACCCATCAATAGTCAGTATAGAGCACTCTACCCAGCAACAGTTATTATAGAGAAGTCTACAAACTACATTTAGTATACAGAACTCCATCCAAAAACAGTCACTATAGGAGACCCTTCCCAACAACAGTCACTATAGAGCAACCTACCCAACAATAGTCAGTATAAAAGAACTACCCAACAGCAGTCAATATAAAGCACTCTTCCAAACAACAGTCACTATAAAGTACTCTACAGAACAAGAGTCGGTATAAAACACTCCAACCAAGGACAGTCACCTATAAAGCTCTCTATCAAAAACAGTCACGATAGAGCACTCCACCCAACAACAGTCAGTATAGAGCACCTACACTTCAACAGTAATGGTAAAGAAGGTTATTCACCAACCTTCAATGTAGAACACATACCCAACAACAGACACTATAGAGCACCATAACCATCAAAAGTCACTATAGAGGACCCCAGTCAACAACTGTCACCATAGAGCACCATACCCAGCAACAGTCATTATAAAGCACATACGCAATGAAGGTTACTAAAGAGCAGCCTACCCAACAACAGTCACTATAGAACACCCTATTCAACAACAGTCACTATAGTGCAGTGTACCATACAACGGTCACTGTAGAGCACCCTGCCAACCAACATTCTCTATGGAGCACCTTACCCATCAAAAGTCAGTACAAAGCACTTCACCCAACAGCTGTCACTATAGAGCACCATACACAGCAACAGTCACTATTGAGCATCCTTCAAAGAAACAGTCAGTATGAAGCACTCCATGCCACAACAGAAACTACAGAGAACCCTACAAAACAATAGTCAATATAGAGCACCCTAAACAACAAGTGTCACTACAGAGCACTCTACCCAACAGACAGTATAGAACACCATACCCAGCAAAAGTCACTATTGAGCACTCTACACAACAACAGTAACTATAGAGCACTTCACCCAACTACAGTCATTATAGAGGACCCCACCCAACATCAATCACTATAGAGCAATGTGTTCAAAAACAGTCACTATACAACCCCCTAACCAACAACAGTCACTAGAGCACCCTGTCCAAAAACAGTCACCATAGAACACACTACCAAATGACGGTCACTATGGAGCACCTATTGAACAACTGTCACTGTAGAGCATAATAAAAAACAACATTGAATATAAAGCACTCTACTTAACAACAGTCACTATAGAACACTCTAGATAACAACAGTCACTATAGAGCACTTCATTTGACTACAGTCACCTATGAAGCACTCCACCCAAAAACAGTCATTATAAAGCACCCCATTCAACGTCAGTTACTATACAGCACTCTACCCAACAACAGGCACTATAGAACAGCCTATCCTACCACAGTCACTATAGAGCACCCTATTCAAAAGCAATCAGTATAGTACACTCTACCCAAAAACAGTCACTATAAAGCACCTACCCAACAACAGTCACCATAGAGCAGCATACACAACAACAGTCAATGTAGAGCACTCTACCCAACAAAGTCAATGTAGAGCACTGTACCCAACAACAGTCAGTATAGAGCACTCTACACAACAGTCATTATAAAACACTTCACCCAACAACAGCACCTATAGAGCACTCTATACAACAACAGTCACCATAGATGTTTTCACCCAACAACAGTCACTATGGAGCAAACTACTCAACATCAGTCACTAAAGAACACCCTACCAACAACAGTCATCATACAGCAGCTACATGACAACAGTCAGTATGAGCACTCTACCAAGCAACAGTCAATATAGAGTACCCTGCACAGCCACAGTCATTATCTTTATCAATCTTCCCAAAACCAGTCACTATAAAACACCCCACCCAACAAGACTCACTATAGAGTTTCTACACAACAAAAGTCACTACGAAGCACTCTACCCAGCAACAGTCTTTATAGAGCGTCCCAACTAACAACAGTCAGTATAAAGCACCTTAACCAGCAACAGTCACTATACAGCATATACACAACAACAGTCACCATAGCATACTACCCAGGACCAGTCATTATCGAGCACCCTGCCCAGCAACAGACACTATAGAGCAATCTACCCAACAACACTCAGTAGAGAGCCGCTACCTAACACGTGTCAGTACAGAGCACCACACCCAAAAATAGTCACTACCAAGATACAGTCACTGTAGAGCACTCTATACAACAATATTCACTATAGAGCACCTACCCAACAGCAGTCACTCTACAGCCCCCTACCCAATAAATAGTCTCTATCGAGCATCTAGCCAGCAACCTTCACTACAGAGCACTTTACCCAAACACAGTCATTATAGAGTATCCTACATAGTAACAGTCAGTATAGACCACTCTACCTAACAACAGTGAATCTAGAGCACCTTTTGAACAGCAGTCACCATAGAGCGACTATGCAAAAACAGTCACTATGGAGCACCTACACAAGAAAAGAGACAAAAGAGACACTACCCATCAACAGTCACAATAAATCACCCACCCTATATTAGTCACTATAGACCACCCTACCAAACAACAGTTACTATAGCTCACCCTAGCCAACAACAGTCATTATACAGCAATTACCAAACAAGAGCCACTATAGAGCATCTTACACAGAAACGGTTACTATAGAGCACGCTACATCACAACAGTCACTATACAGCACCCTACAAATTTACCGTCACTATAGAACATCTACCAAACAACAGTCAGTATAGAGCACTCTACCCAACAACAGTCAGTATAAAGAACTCTACACAAAAATTTTCATTGAAAATTACTCTTGTCAACAACAGTCACTATAGAGCACTCTACCCAATAGCAGTCACTATAGAGCACCCTAGGCAACAACAGTCCGAATAGAGCACCTACTCCAACACAGTCCCTATAAAGCCCTATACCCTACAAGAGTCAGTGTAGAACACTCTTGCACCAACAGTCACTGTAGAGCACTTTGCCCAACAACAGTCAGTATAGAGCACCCTACACAACAGTAGTCACTATAGTGTACTTGACCACGAAAGAGTCATTGTAGAGCATTATACACAACAACAGTCACTATGGAGCACCTACACTGCAGATAACAGTGTAGAGGCCCCTACTGGGTACCAGTAACTGTAGAGCACCTACCCAACACCAGTCACTAAGGTGCACCCTACAAAACAACAGTAAATATAGAGCACTTTACCCAACAATAGCCGCTATACAGCATGCTTCTCAACAAAAGTGACTATAGAGCACGCTACCCAGAAACCGTCATTTTAAAGCACTTTAAACAACATCAGTCACTATTGAGCACCCTACTTAACAACAGTCATTATACAGTACCTACAAAACAACCATCATGATAGAGCACGAAGCCAACAACTGTCAGTATAGAGCACCCTGCAAAACAATAGTCAATATAAAGCACCGACCCAGCAATAGCCACTATATAGCATCCTACCCAGCAACGGTAACTATAGAGCACCGTACACAACAACAGTCCCTATACTGCATCATTTACTATAGAACACCAAAAGAACAAAATCACTCTAGTGTTCTATACCCAACAACAGTCAATATAGAGAACTCCACCAAAAAACAGTCAATATAAATTACTCTTGTCAACAACAATCACTATAGAGTACGCTACCCAACAACGGTCATTATAGAACACCCTACATAACAACAGTCACTATAGAGCACCTACTCCACAACAGTTACTATAGAACCCCCTAACAACTGTCAATGTACAGCACTCTTTGAACAACTATAGAGCACTCTACTCAACAAAAGTCAGTATAGAGCACCCTACGCAACAGAAATCACTGTAGTGTACTCCACCCAACAAGAGTCACTGTAGAGCTCTATGCCAAACAACAGTCACTATGGAGCACCCCACCCAGCAAGACTCAGTATTGAGCACCCCACACTGCAATAGTCACTATATATAAGCCAAGACTTTAACGGTCACTATAGAATTTGATATTTAAAAACAGATGCTATTGAGCACCATAAAAACAAGAGTCAATATAGAGCACCATAGCAAACAACAGTTACACAGAGCTTCTACCAAATAACAGTCACTATAGAGCACCATCATAAAAATAGTCACTATAGAGCATCTACCCATTAACTGTCACCATAAAAAACCTATTTAAAAACAGTCACTATAAAGCACTCTAATCAACAACAATAAGTATAGAGTACTGTATCCAACAAGAGTCACTATGTGCTCCGTAACCAACAATCACTGTAGAGCACCTACCCAACAACAGTCAAAATAGAGAATGCTACTCAGCAATAGTCAGTATAGAGCACTGCATCCATCAACAATAAATATAGAGCAACACTCACTATAGGGCACCTACCCAACACAGTCAGTATAGATCACCCTACCCAAAAAGAGTCATGATAGAGCACCATACCAAACAATGTCACTATAGAGCACCCTACACAGCAACAGTCACTATAGAGCACTCTACTCAAAAACAATCACTATAGAGCACCTACCCAAGAACAGTCACTATAGAATACCCTACCCAGCAACAGTCACTATAGAACACCCTACCCTACAACAGTCACTATAGAGCACTCCAACAAACAGCAGTCAGTATAAAGCACCCTACCCAACAAATGTCACTATACAGCACATAACCTACAAGAGTCACTATCGAGCTCCTATGCAACAACAGTCACTATAGAACACCCAACCCAACAACAGTCACTATAGAGTACCCTACCCAATAGTAGTCACTATGGAACACCTACACAACAACAGTCACTATAGAGCACATATTCAACAACAGTAACTATTGAGTACTCTACAAAACTTTTTAGTATAGAGCACTCTACCCAACAACAGTCACTATAGAGCACCCTACCCAAGGAAAATCCAAATGGAGCACTCTACCCAACAAACGTCACTATCATGCACTCTTCCCCAACAGTCACTATAAATCACCCTATCCTACAACAGTCACGATCTGGAGCACTGTACCCAACAAATGTCACTATGGAGCACTCCACCCCACAACAGTCAACATGGAGCACCATACACAACAGCAGACTCTATAGAGCATTCTACCGAGCAACACTTACTATAAATCCCGTAGCCAATAACAGTCCTTATAAAGCACCCCACGCTACAACAGTTACCATAGAGAACCTTCCCAACACCAGTCACTATAGAGCACTCTAATCAGCACCAGTAAGTATAAAGAACCCCACCCAGAATCATTCATTATTGAGCCTCCTACCCAGAAACAATCATTATAGATCATCCTACCCAGCAACAGTCCTGTAGAGCACTCTACCCGACAACAGTCACTATAGAATATCCTTTATAGCAAGAGTCAATATAGATTACCTACCCAACAACAGTCACTATAGAGCACCCCAGCCAAAAACAGTCACTATAAAGAAGCTACAAAACAATAGTTACTAAAGAGCACCCTATGCAACAGCAGGCACTGTAGATTACTGTGCCAAACAACAGTCTATAGAGCACCATACCCCACAACCATCTCTATAGAGCACACACCCAACAGCCATCATTTTAGAGCACCGCACAAACAGCAGTCACTATACATTACCAACCCAAAAACTCACTATAGTGCACGCTACCCAGCAACACACAATATAGAGCCCCTACCCAACAACAGTCACCATGGAGGACCCTACCCATCTACAATGACTATAGAGCACTCTACACAGCAAGAGTCACTGTAGATAATCACACAAAAAAACAGTCAGTATAGAGCACCCTACCAAGCAACAGTCACTATAGAGCATCCTACCAACAATGGTCTGTAAAGAGCACTCTACCAGGAACAGTAATTATAGAGCACCATACCCAACAACCATCACTATAGAGCCCTCTACCCAACAACAGTGATTATATAGCATTGTATACAAGAATAGCCACTTTAAATTATCCACCCAACAACAATCACCTATAGAGCACTGTACCAAACAAGAGTCATTATAGAGCATCCCACCCAAAAACACTCACTATGGAGCACCTACTCAACAGCCACTATAGAACACCCTACCCAGCAACAGTTACTAGAGAGCACGTTGCCAACATCAGTCACTATAGAGCACTCTACCCAGCAATAGTCACTATAGAGCACCCCACCCACAACAGGACTATAGAACACACTATTCAGCAATAGTCACTATAGAGTACCTAAACAACAACAGTCACTTTAGAGCACCCTACGAAACAATAGTAACTAGGGAGGACCCTACACAACAACAGTCACTATAGAGCACCCAACCCGGCAACAGTGACTGTAGAGCACCCTACCCAGGAGCAGACAATATGGAGCCTGCTACTAAGCCAAAGTCACTATATAGCACTCTATCCAACTACAGTCACTATTAGAGCACTTTATTTAAAAACAGTCACTATAGAGCACACGACCCAAAAACACTCACTAAAGAACACCTACGCAATAACAGTCACTATAGAAGACCTAGCCAGAAACAGGCAGTATAGGGCACATACCAAACAACAGTCCCTATAGAGCACCCCACCCAGTAACAGTCAGTATGCGGCATCCTACCTAACAAAAGTCAGTATAGAGCACTTCACCCAACAACAAAAACACAGGCACACAACACCACACATACATTCAGCACTGCAGACACCTCACACAGGCACACAACTCACCACAAACACAAACGGCACTGTGAACACACCTCACAAAGTCACACACCACTAACTGCACACACTCCACATTGCACACACCTTACACAAACACACACCACCAACCACACACACTCCATGGTGCACAGACCTCACACAAACACACCCTGCAGAACACACATACAAATCCACAGTTCACACTCCTCATGTAGACACAAAAACTCTCCAGACTCACATACTGCACTCTGAACACACCTCACAAAAACACACAACACTCACCACACACTCCACAGTGCACACTCTGCACCCCAACACACCACACACTACACAAACACACACAGTGAACTGTGCACACACCTAACCCAAACATACACCACTCACCATACACACACACTGCAAAGTTCACACACCTCTCACAGACACACAAGGTTCATCACACACTCCACAGTGAACAAACTTCACAAAGACAGACACCACTCAGCACACACACTCGGCAATGTTGAAAAACCTCACACAGACACAAGTAATTCACAAGACACACTCTTCACAGTGCACACACTTCACACAGACACACACCACTCACTGCACACACAAACTCCACAGTTATGACACCTAACCAGCACACACACCAATCAGCACACTGACAATCCACTGTGCATACACCTGACTCAGACACACATTGCTTACCACACACGCACTCTTTACAGTGGACACAGATCACAAAGACACACATCACGCAACACACACACGCCAGAATGAAGACACCTAGCACAGAAACACACCACTTTCCACACAAACTGCACACTCACCCTGCCCTTTGCATACGTCTCACAAAGACACACACCATACATCACATGCCTACTACACAGTGCACACACTTCACACAGGCACACATCACTCTCCACCAACACACTCCACAATGTAGACATCTTACACAGGCACATACCAGGCACAACACACATTTCACATACATACACAGCAGTGCACACACCTTAAACAGACATGCAACACTCACACATCAAAGAGTACACACAACTCACACAGACACAAGACTCACCACACAAATAACACTCCACAGAGCACATATTTCACAGAGACACACAACACTCAAAAAACACACACTCCACAGTTTACACAACTCACAATTCACAAAGCAGTCACCACACACACTCCATATTGCACAAATCTCACATGCACACCACTCACGACAAACACACTCCACATTAAAAAAACCGCATACAGACATACGACTGACCACACACAATACACAGTAAAATCATTACAGAGACACACGACACTCACCATACAAAAATTTCCCAGTGAAGACACCTCATACAGAAACACTACTGACCACATACACTTCACAGTGAATAAACCTAAAAGAGACACAGAACAGTCACCACAGACACATTCCACAGTGCAGACATCTCACACAGTCACACTAGTCACCAAAAACTCAAACTCCATAGAGCACAGACCTGACATAGACACAAACCTCTTACCACAGACACTCCACAATGCACACACCACATAGAAACACACAGCACACACCACACAAACTCACACACTGCACTGGGCACACACCTAACCCAAACACAAACCACTCAATTTACACACACTCCACAGTGCACACCCCTCACACAGACACACACCACTCATCACACACTCCACAGTGCACAAAGCTCTCACATACACACAACTCACCAAACACCCACTGCAGTGCACACACCTGACAGACCCACACCTCTGACCACACAACCACACTCCACACTGCACACACCTCAAACAGACACACACCACACAAACACACACACTGCACTCTGCACACACCAAATGCAAACACACCCACTCACTATACATTACATGATGCACACACAACACAGTGCACACACCTCAAACATACACACACAACTCTCCAGACGCACATACTACACAGTGAACACACCTACCAAAGACACACTCCACTCACCACACACATACTCCACAGTGCACATACCTCACAGAGACACACATCACTCATGACAAACACACTCTGCAGTGAAGACACCTCATATAGAAACACTAGTGAGCACACACACTACACAGTGAACACACCTAACAGACATAGAACACTCTCCACACACACATTCCACAGTTGAGACACCTCACACAGGCACACCACTCACCACAAACACACACTCCAATGTGCACACACCTGACACAGACACACACATCTAACCACACACACCACACAAGGCAGACACCAGAGAGACACACACCAAAGATCAGAATAACACACACATTTCACTGTGAACATATCTAACCCAAACACACATCACTCACAATACACACACTACACAGTGCACACACCTCACACAGACACTGAAGATTCACCACACACTGCACAGTGTTACAACAATACACAGACACACACCACTCACCACGCACACACTCTACACATTGCAAAACCTCACACAGACAACAGTCACTCAAAACACACACTCTTCATAGTGCACACACCTCACACAACACACACTATGCAACGCACACACACACTCCACAGTGCACACCCCTCAAAGGGACAAACACCAATCAGAACACACAGACTCCGTCATGTACACACATCACACAGACACAGCCCACTTACGATGCACACACTCTCCATGGTGCCCACAATTCCCAGTGACACACACAGCACAACACCCACATTCCAGAGTGCAGACACCTAGCACAGACAAATGCCACTTACCACACACCCTGCACACTCACACTCCACTGTACATATATCTCACACAGACACACACGATTCATCACAGGCATTCTACAAAGAGCACACTCCTCACACAGGCACACAGCACTCACCATGCACACATTCCACGGTGCAGACACCTCACACAAACACACACCAGTCACCACACACTGAATACACATACTCCACATTGGACACTTCTTAAACAGACACATATCACTCACACATTAAAGAGTGCACACAACTCACACAGACACAATGCTCACCGCACACATAATGCTCAACAGTGCACACATTTCACACAAACACCACTCATTAAAAACACACTCCACTGTACACAACTCACACAGACACAGCAGTCACACCACACACACTCTATGGAGAACACTACTCACACACACACCACTCATGACACATACACTCCACGTTGAAGAAACCTCATACAGACACACAAATTACCACTCACACTACACAGTAAAAGCATTTCACACAGACAGAGAACACTCACCACACACACATTTCACAATGCAGACAACTCACACAGGCACACCACTCCCAAAACACACTCAGCACACTGGACACACCTCACAAAGTCGCTATACAGCACACTATCAATAACAGTAACGAAAAAGCACCCCACCAAACAATAGTCACTATAGAGAACCTACCCAACAGCAGTCACTGTAGAGCACCACACGCAATAACAGTCACTATAGAGCACCTACCCAGCAACAGTCAGCCTAGAGCACCCAACCCAACACCATCATTATAGAGATCCCCACCCAACAAATGTCACTATAGAGCACCCTACCCAACTACAGTCACTATAGAGCACTCCACCCAATAACAGTCACTATAGAGCCCTTGTCCCAACAACAGTAACTGTGGAGCACTGTAACCAACAACAGTCACTATGGACCACTCTACCGAACAACCATCAATATACAGCACTTCACCCAACAACAGTCACTACAAAGCCTTGTCCCAAAAAGAGTGACTATGAGCAATGTACACAACAACAGTCACTATAGACCTCTCTACAAAACAACAGTTTCTATAGAACCCTATCCCCAACGACACTATAGACCACATACACTAAAAGAGTCACTATAGAGAATCTATTCAACTTGGGTCACTATAGAGCTTTTTACCCAACAACAGTCACTATAGAGCACCCCACCTTGTAAAAGTCACTATAGAGCACCCTACCCAACAACAGTCACCATAGAACTTCCTGCACAACAACAACATTCACTATAGATGACCCTACCATCTACAGTTGGTATTCAGCACCCTACCGAAAAACAGTCACTGTAGACAGCACGTACCCAAGAAGAGTCACTATAGAGAACCTACCCACAAAAGTCACTAAAGAGAACCTACCGAACAACTGTCACTATAGAGTACCTACCCAACAACAGTTACTATAGAGCACAATATTCAGAAACCATTACAATAGAGCACTCTATCCAACGGGAGTCACTATAGAGCACCCTACCCAAGAACAGTCACCATAGATTACACTACACAGCATCAGTCACTATACAGGAAGCTACCCAACAACAGTCACTATAGAGCAACCTACTTAACAGTCACTGGAGCACTCTACCCAAAAATTGTCACTACACAGAACTCCACCGTACAACAGTCACTATAGTGCATCTACACAACAACAGTCAGTATAAAGCACCACACCCAACAACACTCACTATAGAGCACCTACCCCACAAATGTCAATATAAAGTACCCTATGAAGCAACACTCACTATAGAGAAGTCTACCTGACAACAGTCACTATAGAGCACTCAAACCAACGACAGTCAGTATAAAGCAACTACCCAACAACCATCGCTATAGAAAACTCCATCCAACAACAGTAACTACAGTGCACCATACCCAACAACAGACTCTGTAGAGCATTCTACAGAACAACAGTCACTATAGAGCATGTACCGAACACAGTTTGTATGGAGCACCCTACCAAACAACTGTAAGTATAAAGCACCCTAGCCAATAACAGTCACTACAGGGCACCGCAACCAAGAATTAACTAATATACAAGTATATTAACTAATATACAATACCTACCAAACAACAGTCACCATAGAGCTTTCCACACAGCCACAGTCAGGATAGAGCTATCCACCCAACAACAGTTATTATAGAGCACACTATCTGGCAACAGACACTATTTAGCACCTAAGAAATGACAGACAGTATAGCGCACATACAATAAAACAGACTTTAAAGAGCATCTTACTCAACAACAGACCCTATAATGTACCCTACCCAACAACAGTCACTATAGAGCATTCTTCTAAAAAACAGTCACTTTAAAGAACCCTACCCAACAACAGTCACTATAGAGAACAAAACCAACAATGGTTACTATAGAGCACCCTACCAACCAACAGTCAGTATAGAGCACCCTACACAATAACAGTCAGTAGAGAGCACCCCAACCAACAACATTTACTATTGGATACCTAAAAAACAGTAGTCATTATAGATCACTCCACCCAGCATCAGTATAAAGTACCCCACCAAACAACAATCACTGTAGCGAACTATTCAGCAATAGTCACTATGTAGCACCTACCAAACAACAGACACAATAGGTCACCTACAGAACAATAGATACTATAGAGATCATACCCAGCAACAACCACTATAGAGCACCTACACAACAACAGTTACTATGGACCACCTTACCCAAAAACAGTCACTCAAAGAAACCTACCCAACAACATTCACTATAGAGCACTCTAAACAAAAACAGTCACTATATACCACTCTACATAATAGTCACTATGAAACACTCTACCCAACAACAGTCACCTATAGAGCACTCTATGCAACATCAGTCACTAAAGAGCACCACAAACAACAACAGTCACTATAGAGCATTCTACCCAACAACAGACAGTGTAGACTACTCCACACAGCAACCATCAGTATTAAACACCCCACAAGCAAAAGGCACTATAGAGCACCCTACTTCAAAACAGACACTATAGAGCACCATATTAACAACAATCAATATAGAGCAACCAACTTAAGAAGAGTCACTATAGAGCTCCTACCCAACAAAAGTTACTATAGAGTACCAACACAACAACAGTCAATATAAAGCATGTGTACAATATCAGTAACTATAGAGCACCAACCCAACAACAATAACTATAAAAAATTCTACCCAACAACACTTTAGACAACCGCCTCCAAGAACAATCACTATGAGCATTCTACCAAACAGTCGCTATAGGGCACCTACCCAACAACAGTCACTGTAGAGCACCTACCCAAGGACAGTCACTATGGAGCACACTACCCAATAACAGTCACAGTAGAGCACCTACCCAACAACGATCACAATAAAGTACTCTACACAGCCACAGTGAGTATAGAGGACCCCACCCAAAAACACTCACTATAGGACATTTAACATAGCTACAGTCATTATTGAGCACCTACCCAACAACAGTCAGTATAGATCACCCTACCCAGCAAGAATCACTATGGAGCACCCTACTCAACCACAGTCACTATAGTGCACCCTACCAAAAACAGTCATTACAGAGGATTATACCAAACAACAGTCACTATAGAGCAACTACCCAACAACAGTTACTTTAGAGCATGCTACATAAAACAGTTACTCTATAGAACCTACAAAAGGACCATCACTATAGAGCACTCTAACCACCAAAAGTCACTATAGAGCCCTCAACAAAAACAGTCACTATAGAGCACTTTACTCAACAACAGACACTATAAAGCACCCTACATAAGAACAGTCTTTATAGAGCACTCTAACCAACAAGAGTATCTGTAGAGCACCTAGCCAACCACAGTCACTGTATAGCCCCCTAGAATAAAGCACTCACTATAGAGCACTCTACCTAATAACAGTCACTATAGACCACTCTACCCAACAACGGTAACTGTAGAAAACCATACTTAAGAACAGTCACTATAGAGAACACTACCCAACAAGAGTCACTGTAGATCACCCTACCCAACAAGAGTCACTATCTAGAGCACTCTACCCAACAACAGTCACTATAGAGAAGTTCACCCAACAAGAGTCACTATAGTGGACCATACCCAACAAAAGACTCTATACAGCATTCTACCGAACAGCAGTCACCATAGAGCACCTGCCCAACAACAGTCACTATAAAGCAACCCACCCAACAACAGTCACTATAGAGAACCTGCCAAACAACAGTCACTATACAGCACCTTTCCAAGAAGCACTCATTATATAGCACTCTACCAACGAACAGTCACTGTAGAGCACTCTCCCCAACAAATGTCATTATAGAACATCTTTCCAACAACAGTCACTATGGAGTACTCCACCCAACCACAGTCACTAGAGTGCACCATACATAACAACAGACTTTATAGAGCATTCTACCAGTCACCATAAAGCACCTACACTACACAGTTACAATGGAGCACCCTACCAAACAACAGTCAGTATAGAGCACCCTACCCAATAACAGTCACTATAAAGACCCCTACCAAACAACAGTTGCTATAGAATACCAACCAAACAAGTCACTATAGAGCACTCCACACATCAGCAGTCAGTATAGAGAAACCCACCCAACAACATTCACTATATAGCACACTACCCAGCAACAGTCACTATGGAGCCCCTAACAAACAACATACACTCAAGCGCATCTAAAGAACAACAGAAACTATTGAGAACCCTACCCAACAGCAGTCACTTTAGATTACCCTACTCAACAACAGTCAATATAGAGCAACCTACCAAAAACATTCACTATAAAGAATCCTACCCAACAACAGTCACTATAGAGCACCAATTGAACAACAGTTATTATAGAGCCTTCTACCCAACAACAGTCAGTATGGAGCACCCTACTCAATAACAGTCACTATAGAGCACTCCACCCAAAAACTGTTTCTATTTAATACCTTTCAAACAAGAGTCACCCAGCAAGAGTCAGAATAGAGCACACTATCCAGCAACAGTCAGTATAGAACACCTACCAAACAGCAGACACTATAACTCACCCACAGAACAACAGACAGAATAGAGCACCATACCAAACAATGGTCACTATAAATCACCTCACCAAAACCAGTCACTATAGTGAATCCTACCCTAAAACAGTCACTATAGAGCACATACTTAACAACAGTTACTACAGAGCACTTTACCCAATGACAGTTTCTATAGAGTAGCTTACCCCACAACAGTCACTACGAGCACCCTACCCATATATAATCACTACGAAGAATCCACATAAAAACAGTCACTGTAGAGCACCTACCCAACAAGTAACTATAGACCACCCTACACAGTAAGAGTCACTACAGAGCATAATATTATGCAACAGTCACTATACAGCACACTACTAAAAATAGTCACTATAGAGCATTCTACCCGACAAGAGTCACCACAGAGCACTCTATAGAAAAACAGTTAGTATAGAGCCCTCTACTTAAAAACAGTCACTATAGAGCAACATACTCAGCAACAGAGGCTGTGGAGCACCTACCCAACAACAGTCAGTATACAGCACCCTACTTAACAACAGTCACTGTGTAGCACTGTACCCAAAGTCAGTCACCATGGAGCACCCTACACAGCATCCGTCATTATACAGCACCCCATGCAACAACAGTCACTATAGAGCACCGTATTTAACAAGAGTCACTTTAGAACAGATACCCAAAAGCAGTCACTATAGAGCACCCTATCAACAACAGTCACTACAGAGCACCTATCCAACAACAGTCAGTATAGTGCACCCTACACAACAAAAGTCATTATGGAGCAAATATCAAACAACTGCCATTATAGAGCAGCCTGCACAGAAATAGTCACTATAGAGCACCCTACTCAGCCACAACCAGTATTAAGCACTCTACCCAACAACAGTCAGTATAGAGCACCCTACCCAAAAAACAGTCACTATATAGCACCCTACCCAACAACAGTCAGTATAGAGCACCATACCCAACAATAGTCACTATAAAGCACTCTTTCCAACAACAGTCAGTATATAACACACTACACGAGAACAGTCACTATATTGCCTTCTACACAAGAGTCATTATAAAGCACTCTAAAAAACAACAATCACTATAGAACACTCCACCCAACAGCAGTCACTATAGAGTACCCTACCCAACAACAGTCACTAGAGAGCACCCTACCCAACAACAGTCAGTATAGAGCACTCCACCCAATACAGTCAGTATAGAACACACTACCCAAAAACAGTTGCAATATAGCTCGCTACCCAGCATCAGTAACTATTTAGAGAATTGGACACAGCATCAGTCACTATAAAGCACCCCACCCAGCAAAAGTCACTATCAAGAGTACTCTACCCAACAACACTCACTATAGAGCACCCCACCCAGCAAAATTCAGTATAGAGCACCCGACACAACAACAGTCACTATAGAGCACTCTACCCAATAACTGTCACTATACAGCCCTCTTCCTAACCACAGTCTATAAGAATAACCGTACCCAACAACAGTCACTATAGAGCCCTCCACCCAAGAACAGTCAATATAGAGCAATTATGCTCAATAGTTACTGTTGCTTTGTAGGTCCTTAATAGTGACTGTTGTTGGGTGGGGTTTTCTATGGTCACTGTTGTTGGGTAGGGTGCTTTATAGTGACTGTTGTTGGGTAGGGTACTCTGTAGTGACTGTTGTTTGTAAGGTGGTCTACAGTGACTGTTGTTGTGTAGGTGCTCTATAGTGCCTGTTGTTGGGTAGGTGCTCTATAGTGACTGTTTTTAGGTGTAATAATTTATACTGACTGTTCTTGGTAGGCTGCTCTATAGTGACTGTTAATTGGTAGGGTGTTCTATAGTGACTGGTGCTGTGTAGGGTGCAGTATGGTTACTGTTGCTGGGTTGAGTGCTCTGTAGTCACTGTTTTTTGGTTTCATGTTCTATAGTGACTGTTGCTTGGAAGAGTGCTCTATAGTGACTTTTGTTGGGTACAGGCTCTTTTCTGACTGTTCTTGAATAGGGTGTTCTGTAGTGACTGATGTTAAGTAGAGTTCTCCATAGTGACTGTTGTAGGATAGAAAACTCTACGGTGACTGTTGTTGTGTAGGTGCTCTATAGTTACATTTTTTGGATAGGGTGCTCTATAAGGACTGCTGTTGGGTAGGGTGCTCTATAGTGAGTGTTGTTGGGTAGGGTGCTCTTAATGACTGTTGTTCAGTAGGTGCTCTTTAGTGACAGTTGTTGGGTGGGGTGCTCTATAGTGACTGATATTGGGTGGGGAGCTCTATGGTGACTGTTGCTCGGTAAATTATTGTGATGGTTGTTGGGTAGGTACTCTATAGTGACCATTGCTCAGTAGGGTCTCTATTGTGACTGTTGTTGGATAGGTGGTCTATAGTCACTCTTGTTGGTTGGGGTGCTCTATAATAACTGTTGTTGTTTAGAGTGTTCTTCAGGTGACTGTTACGTGGTGGAGTTCACTATAGTGACTGTTGTGTAGAGTGTTCTATAGTGACTGTTGTAGGTTAGGCACTCTATAGTGACTGTTGTTGGGTAGGGTGCTCAATAGTGACTTGTTTTGTGGTGGTCTTTAGCAAATATTTTGGGTAGAGTGCTCTATAGTGACTATTGTGTGCTCTATAGTTACTGTTGTTGGGTTGGTGCTATATAGTGACTGTTGTTAGGTAGGGTGCCGTAAAGTGACTGTGGTTGGTAGGGTTCTCTATAGTGACTGTTGTTGGGTAGGGTGCTCTACAGTGACTGTTGTTAAGAAGCGTGCTCTATAGTGACTGTTATTGGGTAAAGTTCCCTATAGTGACTATTTTTGAGTAGGGTGCTCTATAGTGACTTTTGTTAGGTGGAGTTCCCTATAGTGGCTGTTGTTGAGTAGGGTTAGAGTGTTCTATAGTATGTTTTATAGTAATGCTGTTGGGTAGGGTGCTCTATACCGACTGTTGCTGGGTAGGTGCTCTATACTGTCTGTTGTTGGATACGGTGCCCTATAATGACTGTTGTTGAATACAGTGCTCCATTGTTACTGTTTTTGGTAGTGTTCTCAATAGTAACTGATTTGGGTAGGTGCTCTATAGTGACTGGTGCTGGGTAGGGTGCTCTATAGTGACTGTTATTTAGTGGAGTGCTCTATAGTGACTGTTTTTGGTTAGAGAGCTCTATATTAACTGTTATTGTGTAGGGTGCTCTATAGTGACTGCTGTCGTGTATAGTGCTCTATACTGAATGTTCTTGGGTAGGATGTTTTATAGAGACCGGTGTAGAGTGCTCTATAGTGACTGTTGTTGGGCAGAAGGCTCTACAGTGACTTTTATTTGGTAGGTGCTCTACAGTGACTGTTGTTTGGTAGGGTGCTCTAAAGTGACTGTTGTTGGTTAGAGTGCTTTATACTGACTATTCTTGGTAAGGGTGCTCTATATTGACTGTTGCAGGGTAGAGTGCTCTATAGCGAGTGTTTTTGGGTAGAGGGCCCTATAGTGAGTCCTATTGCATAGGTGCTCAATAGTGACTTTGGGAATAGTGTGCTCTATGGTAACTGTTGTTGGGTATGATGTTCTATAGTGATTGTTGTTGGTAAAGTAATCTATGGTGACAGTTGTTGGGAAGGTGCTCTAGAGTGACTATGTTGAACAGTGTGCTCTATAGTAACCTTTGTGGGGTACGGTGTTCTATAGTGATTGTTGTTGGTAGAGTACTCTATAGTGACTGTTGGGTAGGTGCTTTATAGTAATTGTTGTTTAGTAGGTGTTCTCTAGTGACAGTTTTTGTGTAGGTGCTCTATATTTACTGTTGTTGGGTATGTGCTCTATAGTGACTGTTGTTGGGTATGGTGCTCTAGAGTGACTGTTTTTGGTAAGATGCTCTATAGAGACTGTTGTTGGTAGGGTGCTCTATTGTGACCGTTGTTAAGTACAGTACTCTATAGTGACTTTTTTTGGGTTGGGTGCTCTATATTGACTGTTGTTTGGTGGAGTGCTCTGTAGTGACATTTGCTCTGTAGAGTTCTCTGTAGTGACTGTTGTGGTGTAGGTACTTCATAGTTACTGCTGTTGGGTAAAGTACTATATAGTTACTGTTGTTGGGTGGGTGCTTTATGGTGCCTGTTATTTGGGAGGATGCTCTATATTGACTCTTGTTAGGTAGGGGGCTCTATAGGGACTGTTGTTGGGTGGAGTGCTCTGTAGAGAATGTTGCTGGGTAGGGTGCCCTGTAGTAACTGTTGCTGCGTAGGGTGCTCTCCAGTGACTGTTTTTGGGTAAGTTGTTCTATAGTGACTGCTGTTGGTTATGGTGTTGGTACTGACAACGGTTGGGTAGGTGCTCTATAGTGACTACTGCTGTTTAGTGTACTCTATACTGTTGTTGAATAGGTGCTTTATAGTGCCTGTTGTTGTGTAGGGTGCTCAGTAGTTTTTGTTGTTTGGTAGGTACTCTATATTATTCTACTCAACAACAGTCACTTCAGAGTGCCTAACCAACAAAAGTAACTGTAGAAACTTCTACCCAACAACAGTCAGTAGAGAAAACTCCATAAAATAACAGTCACTATAGTGCATCATATACAACAACAGACTCTATGGCATTCTACAGAACAAAAGTCACTATAGAGCAAGTACCCAACAACAGTCAATAAAAAGCAACCAACACCACAACAGTCACTGTAGGGTACCTACCCAGCAACAGTCACTATAGAGCACTCTATTAAGCAACAGTCTGTATAAACCATGCCACGCAACAGCAGTCAGTAAAAAGGACCCTATTCAGCAACAGTCACTATTGAGTACCCTAGCCAGCAACAGTCATTATAGAACACTCTACAAAACAGTCACTATAGAGCACCCTACCCAGCATCAGTCAGTATAGAGCACCTTCCCAGCAACCGTCAGTTCAGAGCATTCTATTAACAACAGCCACTATAGAGCACACTGCACAGCTACGATCACTATACAGCACTTAACCAACAACAGTCACTATAGAGCACCTAGGCAACAACAATCATTATAGAGCACAAACCCAACAATGCTAACTATGGAGCACCCCTTCCAGCAGAGTTACTATAGAGCATTCTACCAAGCAACAGTCAATATAGAGAACCCCATCCAACATCAGTCACCTACAGAGCACTCTACACAATCACGGAAACTATAGAGCACTCTATCCAACAGCAGTTTCTATAGAGCACTCAACAAACCAATAGCCACTATAGAACACTCCAAACAACAGTCACTTATAGAGCAGTCTACACAACCATAGTCACTATAGAGCACCCCACCGAAAAACAGTCACAATAGAACTCCTACACAACAGTCACTATAGAGCAACCTACCCAGCAACTGTCACTGTAGAGCACGTACTCAACATCAGTCACTATAGAGCACTCTACCAATGAACGGTCAATATAGAGCACCCCAACCAAAACAGTCACTATAGAGCACCCTGCACAGCAACATTCACTATACAGCACCTAAGCAACAACAGTCACAATAGAGCACCTACACAACCACAGTCACTATCGAGCATCTACCCAATAACAGTCACTATAGATCACTCTACCCAATAACAGTTAATATAGAGCATCGTACCCAACAACAGTCAATATGTGCATTCTTCCCAATAACAGTAAATATATAGCCCCTACCCAATAACAGTCACTTTAGGATGCCATATAGAACAACAGTCACTTGAGAGCACTCTACCCATCAACAGTCACTATAGAGCACTCTACACAACAAGAGTCACTATAAGGAACTCCACCCAACAAAAATAACCTATATGGAACTCTACCCAAAATCCATCATTTTAGTGCAACCCCCACAACAACAGTCACTGTAGAGCACCTAACCAAAACCAGTCACTATAAGCATCCTACCCAGTAACAGTCAATATAAGGGACCTACGCAACAATGGTTACTGTAGAGTCTTCTACCCAGAAACAATCTTTATAGAGCACCCCACCCAACAAAAAACCCTGCAGAGTACCCCACCATGCAACAGTCACTATAGAGCAGGCTGCCAAGCAACAGTCACTATAGAACACTCTACTCAGAAACGGTCACTATGGAGCACTCTACTCAACAACAATCACTATAGAGCACCCTACCCAGCTACAGTCACTATACAACACCCTACCCAGCAACAGTCACGTAGAGCACTCTACTCAATCACAATCACCATAGAGTACTCTACACAACCACAATCACTATAAAGCACACTATTCTGCAACAGTCAGTATAGAGCACAATATCCAGCAACAGTCACTATAGAGCACCAAACACAACAGTCACTATAGAGCACCCCACCAACAACAGTCACTATACAGCACCTTTTCAAGGACAGTCACTATAGAGAACAATACCCAGCAAGGGTATCTATAAAGCACCTACCAAACCACAGTCATTATTGAGCACCCTACTGAACAACAGTCAGTAGAGAACACTCTACCAAGCAACAGCACTATAGAGAACCCCACCTAACAACGGTCAGTGTAAAGCACCCTACCCAGCAACAGTCAGTATAGAAAACCCTACCCAACAACAGTCACTATAAAGCACTCCACCAATAACAGTCACATGTAGGGCACTGAACCCAATAACAGTCACTATAGAGCACCCTACCCTACAACAGTCACTATAGAGGACCCTACCCAACAACTGTCACATTAAAGCACCCTACCCAGCAACAGTCACAATAGAGCACTCCACGCAGTGATAGTCACTATAGAGCACTCTACCCAACTTCAGACACTATAGATCACCCTATCCGGCAACAGTCACTATAGAGCACCATATGCAACAACAGTCACAATAGATAACTTCATTCAACAACAGTCACTATAAAGCATACTACCCAACAACAGTCACTATAGAGCAGGTATCGAACAACAGTCACTATAAAGCAACCAGCCAACAAAAGTCACTCTAGGGCACTCTACCCAACAAGAGTCAGTGTAGAGCACCTACTCAACAACAGTCGTTATAGAGCACACCACTCAGCAACAATGACTTTACAGCACCTACCCAGAAACCGTAAGTTTAGAGCACTCCACCAAAAACAGTCACTATACAGCACTTACCCAAAAACTGTCAATATAGAGCACCCTACCCAGCAACTGTAACCATACAGTACACATGAAGCAACACTGACTATAAAGCACCCTACACTGCAGAGTCCCTATAGAGCACTCTACCCAGCAACAGTCACTTTAGAGCATTTACTCAACATCCGTCACTCTAGGGCACTCTACCCGACGTCCATAAGTATGGAGCACTTTACCCAATAACAGTTACTATAGAGCACCATACAGAACAATACCCATTATAGAACACTCCACCCAACAACAGTCACCTATAGAGCACTCTACACAACGATGGTCACTATAGAGGACCTGACACAACAACAGTTACAATAGAGCACCTAACCAACAACAGTCACTTTAGAGGACCCTACCCAGCAACGGTCACTATTGGGCAAGTACACAACAGAAGTCACTATAGAGCACTGTACTTAGCAACAGTCACTACAAAGCACCCCACCCACAACAGTCACTATACAGCACCATGCACGGCAACAGTCACTATGGAGTACCTAACCAACCAAAGATACTATAGAGCACCTACCCAATAACATTCACTACAGAGCACCAACCAAACAAGTTATTATAAAGCACCTACCCAACAACAGTCACCATAGAGCACTCTAACCAACAACAACTGTTAATATAGAGCAGCGTAGCCAATAACACTCACTACAAGCACATTACCCAACAACTGTCACTATAGTGAACCCCACCCAACAACAGTCAATGTAAAGCACCCTACCAAGCAACAGTCTGGATAGATCGCCTTACCCAACAACAGTCACTATAGCACACCCCATCCAACAGCAGTTACTACAGAGCACCCTAACCAACAACAGTCACTATCGATCACCTACCCAACAACTGTCATTATGAAGCAACTACCCAAAACAGTCAGTATAGAGGACCACACCTATCAACTCTAAGTATAGAGCACTTGCACAAAATTAGTCACCATAGAACACCTACCCAACAACTGTCACTACATAGCCCTCTATACCGAAACAGTCACTATAGGGCACTCTACTTAACAAGAGTCACCATAGAGCACCCTACCGAATAAAAGTCATTAAAGCCCCCTACCTAACCACAGTCACGGTAGAAAACCTACCCAACAACAGTCACTGTAGTGCTTTATACACAGCCACAGTCACTGTAGAGTACCTACCCAAAAAAGTCACTCTAGAGCACTTTACTCAGAAACAGCCACTATACAGCACCCCACCTAGCAACAGTCACTATAGAGCACCTGACCCAGCAACAGTCACTACAGAGCACCCTACTCAACAGCATTCACTATGGATCATCCTATCATCAACAGTCACTATAGAGCCCCCTGCCAAAACACAGTTACTATAGAGCACCTATTCAACAACAATCACTATGGAGCACTCCACCACTCAACAGTCACTACAGAGAACTCTACCAAACAAGAGTCACTGTGAAGCACTCTGACCAACAACAGTCCCTATAGAGCACTCTACACAATAGTCACGAAAGAACACTCCACCCAACAAAAGTCACCTATAAAGCACTCTAACCAACAACAGTCAATATAAAGAGCACCCAACCCAACAAAAGTCGCTTTAGAGCACCCTACCTAAAAACAGTCACTATAGAACACAATATGCAACAATTCCTATGGAACACCTACCCAACAACAGTCACTATCTAAAGCACATTTCCCAACAACAGTCACTATAAAGCACCGCACACAGCAAGAGTCAGTACTGAGGACCCCACACAACAACAGACCTTATAGAGCACTCCAACCAGCAACATTCACTATAGTGTGCCATACCCAACAGCAGTAAGTATAGAGTGCCCTAACCAACAACAGGTTCTAAGGAGCACTTACCCAAAAACAGTCCTTATGGAGCTCCTACACAGCAACAGTCAGAATAGGGTACCTTCCCAACAGCAGTCAATATAGAGCACTCTAACAAATAACAGTCACAATAGAGAACTGTACCCAAAAACAGTCACTATAGAGAACGGTACTCAACAACAGTCACTATAAATTACCTACCAAACAACAATCAATATAGAGCATGCTAGCCAACAAGTCACTTTAGAGCACTCTACAAAACAACAGTCACTATAGTGCACTCTACACAACAACAGTTTCTATAGAGCACTCCACCTAACAACAGTCACTTATAGAGCACTGTACCCAACAACAGTCACCATAGAGCATGACACCCAACAGCAGTCATTATAGACCACCCTACCCACCAACAGTCAGTACAGAGCACCTCTTCAACAATAGTCACTGTAGAGCATCCTTCCCAATAATAGTCATTATGGAACACCCTACCCAAAAACAGTGATTATAGAGCAGGCTACACAGCAACAGTCACAATGGAGCACCCTATCCAGCAGCAGTTATTACAGAACATTCTACATAACAACAGTAACTCTAGAGCACCCTACACAGAAACAGTCACTCTAGAGCACCCTACCCAACAGCAGTCAGAATAAAGCACTGAACCCAACAACAGTTACTATAGAGCACCATTCCAACCACAGTCATTATAATGCACCTACCCAACAACAGTCAGTATGGAGACCTCTGCACAAAAGCAGTCACTATAGAGCACTTCACCCAACAAGGGTTACATAGAGTATCCTAAACAATAACAGTCAGTATCTAGAGCCCCCTACCCAGCAACAGTCACTCTAGAGCACCCGACACAGCAACAGTCACTATAGAACACCTACCAAGCCACCATCAGTTTAGATCACACCAACAACCACTGTCACTATACAGCATCTACACAAAAACAGTACGTATATAGCACCATACTCAGCAACAGTCACTGTAGAGCACCTACCCAACATCAGTCACTATGGAGCATCCTACCCAGCAAAAGTCACTATAGAGCACTCTACCCAGCAACAGTCACTACAGCGAACCCCACCCAACATTAGTCAGCATAAAGCACCCTACCAAGCAACAGTCATTATAGATCACCCTAATCAGCAACAATCACTATAGAGCATTCTATTAACAAGACTTACTTTAGAGCACTTTACCCAGCAACAGTCATTATAGAGGACCGTATCAAAAACAGTCACTATACAGAACCCTACCCGACAACAGTCACCATAAATCACTTCACCCAAAAACAGTCATTTATAGAGCACTCTATTCAACAACATTCACTATAGAAGACCCTTACGAAAACCTGTCACAATAGAGCAGCCTACCCATCAACAGTCACAATAGAGCACCCTATGCAGCAACATTCACTATAGAACCATCTACCCAACATGGGTCACTATAGATCATCCTACCAATCAACAATCACTATTGAGCACCCTAAGCAAAAACAGTCACGTTGAAAAACTTCACCCAACAACAGTCAGTGTAGAGTACACTACCAAAAAATTAGTCAGTATAAAGCATGTATCCAACAAGTGTCACTATAAAGCAACCACCCAACAACAGTCACTATTAAGTACCCTACCCAAAAACAGTCAGTATAGATTACCTACACAACTGTCGCTATAGAGCACCCTACCCATCAACAGTCACTATAGATCACCTATCCAACAAAAGTTGCTATAGAAGATTATACCCAAAAACTGTCACTATCGATCTCTTTACACAACAACAGTGACTATAGAGCACCCTACCCAGCAACAGTCACTATGGAGCCCTCTATCCAACAACAGTCATGATAGAGCATCCTAGCCACAAACAGTCACTGTAGAGGATTCAACTAAACCAACAGTCAATATCGAGCACCGTACCCAGCAACACTGACTACAGAGGACCCTACCAAGCAACAGTCACTGCACAGCACTGTACCCAATGTCAGTCATTATGGAGAATCCTACCAAGCAGTAGTCATTACAAAGCACCCAATGCAACAACAGTCACTATAGAGCACTGCACTCCACAACAGTCACCATACAGCACCCTACCCAACCGCAGTCACTGCAGAGCACCTATCCAACAACACTCAGTATAAAGAACACTAACAAAAAACTGTCACTATATAGCTCCTACCAAAGAATGGTCACTGTAGAGCCCTCTACTTAACAACTGTCACTACAGAGCACACTACCCAACAATACTCACTATAGAGCACCCTCCCCAACAACAGTCAATATAGAGTACCCAAGCCAACAGCAGTCATTGTAGAGCACCCTACCCAACAACAGTCACTTCACAGCACCAACCCAAAACCAGTCACTATAGAGCAGCCTATCCAGGAACAATCATAATAGAGCACCCTGCCCAGCAACAGTAACTATAAAGCACTCTACCCAACAACAGACAGTATAGAGCCCCTACCCAATTATAATATAGAGCTCTCTACCCACTGTCACTATAAAGCACTCTACACAACTGTCAAAATAGAACACCCTAGGCAATAACAGTCACTATGAAGCACTCTACCCAAATCAGTCACTATACAGCACCATACGGAACAAAAGTCAGTATAGAGCACCTTAACCGAGAACAGTCACTATAGAGTACCTACCGAAAAACTGTCACAATAGAGCACTTTACCCAGTAACAGTCAGTATAGAGCCCTTAAATCAGCAGCAGTCACTATAGAACACCCTACCCAGCAACAGTCAGTATAGATCACCCTACTTAACAACAGTCATTATAGAGCACCATACAAACAACAGTCACTTTAGAACACCCTCCCCAAATACAATCAGTATAGAGCTCCTACACAACCACAGTCACAAAAAAGCACTTACCCAAAATGGGTCATTGTAAAGCACCTAGGCATCAATAGTCACTATAGAGCACTCTACCCAACAACAATCAATATAGAACACTCCACCCAGCAATAGTCACCATGGAGCACCCTACTCAACACCAGTCACAATAGAGCTTGCTACCCAGCAACAGTCACTATAGAGCACCTACCCAAAAATAGTACACTATACTGTACCCTACCCCAAAACAGTCAATATAGGGCACCTACCCAACAACCCGTCACTATAGAGCACTCTGCCCAACAGTCACTATAGAGCACTCTACACAATAGTCACTATAAAACACTGCACCCAAAAACAGTCACCTACAAAGCACTCTAACCAAAAATAGACACTGTAGAGCACCCTGCCCAACAACAGTCACTGTAGAACACCCTACAGAACAACAGTAAGTATAGAGCACGATATGCAACATTAATCACTATAAAACACCTTCCCGACAAAAGTCACTATCTAAAGAACTTTACCCAAAAACTCTACTATAGAGCACCACACCCTGTAACAGTCAGAATTGAGCAACCCACCCAGCAACAGAGACTATACAGCACTGAATGCAACAACATTAACTATAGCACACCCTAATCAACAGCAGTTACTATAGAGCACCCTAACCAAAAACAGTCTCTATAGAGCTCCTACCCAACAACTGTCATTTTAGAGTACCTACCCAACAAGTGTCAGTAAAAGGTACCTACCAAATAACAGTCACTATAGAGCACCGTACCCAACAACTGACACTATAGATCACCTACCGAGAAACAGTCAGTATAGAGCAAGCTACCCAACAACTCATTGTAGAGCACTTTACTCAACAACAGTAACTAAGAGCACTCTACACAATAGTCACCATAAAGTACCCATTCAACAAGAGTCATTATAACGCACTCTACCCAGCAACATTCAGTGCAGAGCACCTATTCAGTAATAGTCACTATAGAGCACCCTATGCAGACACAGTCACTATAGAGCACTCTGCCCAACAACAGTCACTATAGAGCACTCCACAAAACAGTCACTATAGAACACTCCACCCAACAAGAGTTACCTATTGAGCACTCCATCAAACAACAGTCAATATAAATCTCAACACCCTGCAACAGTCAGGATTGAGCAACCCACCCTACAACAGACACTATAGAGCACTCCACACGACAACATTCACTATAGCGCACCCTACCCAACAGCAGTTACTATAGAGCATCGTAACAAACAACAGTCACTGTAGAGCACCTACTCAACAACTGTTATTATAGAACATCTACCAGCAACCATCAGTATAAGGTACCTACAAAATAACAGTCCCTATAGAGTACCATAACCAATAAAAGTCACTTCAGATCACCTACTGAACAACTGTCAGTATAGAGCAAGCTACACAACAAGTCACTGTAGAGCACTCTATCCAATAACAGTCACTAAAGAGCACTCTACACAACATCAGACACCATAGAGCACCCCACACAACAACAGTCACAACAGAACACCCCACCCAGCATATGTCAGTACACAGAACCTATTCAACAATAGTAACGATAGATCTCTCTACCCAACAACAGTCATTATAGAGCAGTCTTCCCGAATAGAGTCACTATATAACACCCTAACAAAGGAAAGCACTATGGAGCACTCTACAAAACCACAGTCACTATGGAGGACCTTACCCAACAGCAGTCACTATAGAGCACTCCACCAAGCAACAGTCACTAAAAATCACCCTACCCACAAAGTCACTATAGAGCACACTACCCAACAACAGTCACTATAGAGCCCCTACCCAACAACAGTCACAATAGAGCACCCCACTCAACAGCAGTCACTATAGAGTACCTACTCAAGAAGAATCACTATAGAGCACACTACCTGACTAGCCTCACTATAGATCACTCTACTTAACAACAGTCACTAAAGAGCACAATTCCCAACAGTCAGTACAAAGCACCTATTCAACAATAGTCAATATAGAGTACCCTACTCAACAACAGTCACTATAGAGCACCCTACCGAACAACAGTCATTATAGAGCACGCTACCTAGCAATAGTCACCATAGAGCACCCTATGCAGACCCAGTCACTGTAGAGCACTGCACCCAACAACATTCGCTATTAAGCACTCTACACAATAGTCAATATAGAACACTCCATCCCACAAGTGTCACCTATAGAGCACTCTAACAAACAACAGTCACTATAGAGCATTAAGTCCCACAAAAGTCACTGTAGAGCACTCTACAAAATTGTCACTATAGAACAATCCACCCAAGAGTCACTTATACATTACTCTACGCAACCACAGTGACTATAGTGAACCCCACAGAACAGCAGTCACTAAAGAGCACCCTAATCAACAACAGTCGCTTTACAGCACCATAGCAAATAACAGTCACGATAGAGAACCCACCCAAAAACAGTCACTATCTAGAGCACTCTACCCAAAAACAGTTACGATAAAGCACCATACCAAGCAACAGTCAGTATTGAGCACCCCACTCCACAACAGAAACTATAGAGCACTCCAACCAATAACACTCAATATAGCACACACTACCTAAGAACAGTTATTATAGAGCACCCTAACAACCAACAGTCCCTTTCACCTACCCAACAACAATCATTATAAAGCAGCCTCCCTGAAAACAGTCACTATAGAGCACTGTACCCAATAACAGTCACTATAGAGCACTTCACCCAACAATAGTCACTAATAGAGCATTCTACCTAAAAACAGTAACTATAGAGCACTTCACAAAACAGCAGTAACTACAGAGCACTCTACACAGCAACAGTCACCATAGAGCACCCTACTCAACAACAGTCACCGTAGGACATATACCCCAAAACAGTCACTATAGAGCTCCTACCAAACAATTGTCACTATACAGCACCTACTCAACAAATTCAGTACAGAGAACCCTACCCAACAACGGTCCATATAGAGTAACACCCAACAACAGTCGCTATAGTGTTCTCTACCCAATAACAGTCACTCTGGAGCACTCTTTCCAACAACAGTCACTATATACCACCCTACCGAAGAACAGCACTATAGAGCACTCTACCCAACAACACTCACTATAGAGCACCCTACCAAAAAACAGTCAGTATATATCACACTACCCAACAACAGTCACTATAGAACACCCCACTCAACAATAGTCACTATAGAGAACCTACTCAAAAAAATCACTATAGAGCACCATACATGACTAGCCTCACTATATATCACTCTGCTTGGCAACCGTCTGTATAGAGCACAATGCCAAGCAGCAGTCACTATAGAGCACCCTACCTAACAGCAGTCCCTATAGAGCACTCCACAAAACAACAGTAACTATAGAGCACCGTACTCAACAACAGTCAGTATAGAGCACCTAACCAACAAAATTCACTGTGGAGCTCCTACCCAATATTACTCAGTATAGAGCACCTACCCTGCAACAGGTACTATAGAGCACCCTGCCCAGCAAAAGTCAGTGTTCAGCAGTCTACCCAACTATAGTCACTATAGAGCACCTACTCAACAACAGTCACTATAGAGCACCTACCCATCAATGGTCAGTATAGAGCACCCTACCCAACAACAGTCACTATAGAGCACTCCACTCAAAAACTATTCACTATTCAGAAGTCACTATTGAGCACTATCACAAAAAGAGTCACTATAGAGCACCTATTGAACAACAGTCACTGTAGAGCCCTCTACCCAGAAACAGTCATTATAGAGAACTCTACCCAACAAGAGTCACTGTAGAGCACTCTGATCAACAACAGTCACTATAGAGCAATCTACACAATTGTCACTATAGAAAACTCCCCACAAAATAGTAACTTATAAAGCACTGTAACCAACAACATTCACCATAGAGCATCCAAGCTAACAAAAGTCACTCTAGAGCACCCTACGCAACAACAGTCACTATAGAGCACAATGTGCAACAACAATCACTATGGAACAATTACCCAACAACAGTCACTACCTAGGGTACTTTACCCAACAATTGTCACTATATAGCACCACCCAGCAAGAGTCATTATTGGGCACCCCACCCAATAAAAGACACTAGAAAGAACCCCCCCAG
>CM052665.1:16812974-16837526 GCA_028533165.1 Leontopithecus rosalia | reverse complement strand
CACTCTACCCAACAATAGTCACTATAAAGCACTCTACAAAACAAGTTTCTATAGAGCATTTCATTCAACAACAGTCACTTATAGAGCACTGTATTCAACAATGGTCACCATAGAGCTCCACACACACCAACAGTCACTATATAGTAGCCTACACAACAACAGTCACTATGGGGCACCATACCCAACAACAGTTACTGTGGGGCACACTACCCAGCAACAGACAGTATAAAGCACTCTATGGAGCAGAAGTCACTATAGAGCACTATACCCAACAACAGTCACTCTGGAGCACCCTACACAGCAACAGTCACTATACAGCAATATACACAGCAACAGTCACTCTAGAGCACCATACCGAACCACAGTCAGTATACACCACTTACCCAACAACAGTCTGTATGGAGCCTTCTTTCCAAAATCAGTAACTATAGAGCACTCTACCCAACAAGAGTCACTATAAAGCACCCTATTCAACAACAGTCATTATGGAACACTCCACCCAACAAAGTTCACTGTAGATCATTGTACTTAAAAAGAGTCACGATAGAGCACTCTACCCAACAAGAGTCAGTATGGAGCACCCTACACAATAACAGTCAGTATCTACAGACCCCTCCCAAACAACTGTCACTATAGAGCACCCTACCCAACAACAGTCTTTACAAAGCACTCCACCCAACAATAGTCACTTGAGAGAACTCTACCCAACAACATTCACTACAAATCACTCCACCCAAGAACAGTCACTATAGAGCACTCAACTTAACAAAAGTCACTATAGAGCACCCTACCCAAGAACAGTCACTATATAGCACTCTACACAACAGTCACTATCGAGCACTCTACCCAACAAGAGTCACTATAAAACACCTTGCACAACAGACACCATAGAGCACCATACACAACAAACTCTATAGTGCTTTCTACTGAACAGTCAGTATAGAGCATCTACCCAACAACAGTCACTATAAAGCAACCCACTCAACAAGAGTCACCATAGAGTACCTACGAATCATTATGCAGTATAGAGCATTCTAACCAGCATCAGTCAGTATAAAACACCCCAAACAACAAAAGTTATTATAGAGCACTACCCAGCAACAGTCACTATAAAACAGTCTACCCAACAACAGACACTATAGAGTATCCTTTTCATAAAGAGTGACTATAGAGAACCTACATAACAACAGCCACTATAAAGCACCCTACCCAGCAACAGTCACTATAGAGCAGGTACCCAAAATCAGTCACTATAGAGCACTCTACTCAGCAATAATTACTATAGAGCAGCCCACTTACAAGAGCCACTATAAAGTACACTACCCAGCCATAGTCACTATAGAGCACCTAACCATCAACAGTCACTATAGAGAACCCTACTTAACTACAGTAACTATAGAGGACCCTACCCAACAACAGTCAATATAGAGCACCCTACTTAGCAATAGTGATTAAAAAGCACCCTTCGCAGCAGCATCACTATAGAGCAGTCTACCAAGTATCAGTCACTATGGAGTACTCTACACAGCCACAGTCACTATGAAGCAGCCTACACAACAACTGTCAGTATAGAGCACTGCACCACAAAACAGTCAATGTACTCAACAATAATCACTATAGAGCAAATACCCAAAAACAGTGACTATAAAGCATCTACCCAAAGCAATCACTACAGAGAATGCTACCAAGCAACAGTCAATATAGAGGACCTACCAAGAAACAGTCACTGTAGAGCTTTCTACTCAGCAAAAGTCACTATAGAGCACCTTACCCAGGAGCAGTCACTATAGAGCACAAAATCGAACAACACTCACTAAAGAGCACCTACGCAACAACAATCACTATAGAGCACATAACCAACAACAGTCACTATAGAACGCATACCCAATGAGAGTTAATATACAGCACCATACGCAACAACAGTCACTATAGAGCACTTCACCCAACAGCAGAAACACTAGCACACAACAACAGACACACATTCCACAGTGCAGACACCACACACAGGCACATCACTCACGAGAAACTCACACTGCACAGTGGACACACGTTACAAAGACACACCACTGACCACACAGACACTCCACGGTGCACACACCTCACAGAGACACACACCACTCACCAGTCAAATACACACAAACTGCAGAGTGCACACACGTCACACAAACGCACAGAACTCATCATAAACACACACTACACAGTATACTCCCCTTGGACACACACCACAGACACACACCACAGATTACACACAGACTCCACAGTGCGCACAACTCACCACATACACACCTTGCAGAAATCACACACCTCAGACATACACCATGCACCACACTTACACACACTCCAAAATACACACACCTTATAGAGACACACAGCATGCAACACACAAAGCCCACAATCACACACCACAGAGAACACACATCACACACAAACACCAATCACCTGACAGCTTATCCACAATGCAGACACCTCAGACTGTCACACACCAGTCACCACACACAACACACACACTCAGTGCACACATTTTTCACAGACACACGCCACTCATCACACACACTCCCCAGTGCACACAACTCATGCCAACACACACTGTAAAACACACACACTACAAAGTGCACAAACCTCACACAGACACACAATATACCATGCACAGAGGCTACACTGTGCACACACCTCACACAAACACACAGCATTCACCATACACACAAACTGAGGAGTGTATGCCTCTCATACACACCACTCACGACAAAGACATCCCACATTGAAGAAACATCACACAGACACATGAGTGACCATAAACACTACATAGTAAATACATTTTACATGGACACACAACACTCACCACACACACATTCCACAGTTCAGACACCTCCGACAGGCACACCACTCACCACAAAAACACACTGAATAGTGTGCACACATCAAAAAGGCTCAAACCACTGACCATACACACTTCTAAGTGCGCACACATCACAGAGAAACACACCATTCACCTCACACACTCCACACACACTCCACGGGACAAACACCTCACACAAACACACACCACTGAATACACACATTTTTTACACACACTCAACATAACACAAACCTCACACAGACACAAAACTCATAACACACACTCTCCACATTGCACACACCTCACACAGACACACACCACTCATCACACACATACTTCGCAGTGCACACATGTAACACATACACACAACTCACCACACACACGACCTCCACAGTGCAAACACTTTACACAGAGACACACCATGAAGTCCAGACACTCTACACAAAATTCACAAGGCATATACCTCAGACATACACCACACACCACACTCACACACACTCCAGTGTACACACGCCTCACAGAAACACACAGCACGCACCACACAAACTCCACAAACACATATCACAATGCACGTTACACAGACAAACACCAATCACCTGAAATATTATCCACAATGCTGACACCTCACACTGTCACACATCCATCAGTGCACACACTCAACACACACACACGTAATACACACATTTCATACACAGTCCACTAAGCACACACACTCTACAGTGCACACACCTCACATAAACACACATTGTAAAACACATACACACTCCACAGTGCACATACCTCACACAGACACAGACCACATACCATGCACAGAGACTCCACAGTGCAAACATTTCAGAGAGACACAAAACACTCATCATACACACAGTCCACACTGCACACACCTCAAACACACACACACTACTAATGACATGCACACTTTATTATGAAGACACCTCACACAGACACAAGACTGATTACCAACACTACACAGTAAACACACCTCACACAGACACACAACACAATACGGACACATTCTGTAGTGTAGACACCTCACACAATCTCACCAAAAACACAAACTGCACAGTGCGCACACCTCACACAAACACACACCAGTTACCATATACACATTACCCATAGCACACACTGCTCACAGACAATACTCACCAAACACACACTCCACAGTGCAGACATCTTACAAAGACATACCATGCACCATACACACTAAACACTGCAATCACCTCACAAGGCACATACCACTCACCGCACACAATATCTAAAGTGCAGTCACTCCACACAGACACACCACTCACCACACACACTCCACACACTCTCCACAGTGCACACATTTTACACAGACACACATCACTCATCACACAGTAACTCCATAGTGCACACAACTCACACAGACACACACCACTCACCGCACACACAATCCAAAGTGCAGACACTGGACACACATGCCACTCATCACACACACTCCACACAGACTCGACTGTGCACATACCTCACACACACAACACTGAATACACAAAAAACGCACACACTCCGCAAATCACACACCTCACACAGACACACACCACTCATCACACAAAAACTTCGCAGTGCACACACTTTATAATGATGCACACCACTCATTACACACAAACTCCACAGTGCACACACTTCACAAAGACACACACTACTCACCACATTCACACCCTGCATAATGCACACACCTCACACAGACACACACCACGTAGTCCATGGACTTTATACATAATTCAGAGGGCACATACCTCAATCAAACACAACTCATTATACAGAAACTTCACAAGACACACCTCACATAGACACACCGCATGCACTGCACAAATTTTGCACAGACACGCCACAATGCACACACATTACACAGACAAACACCAATCACCTCGCACCCAATCCACAATGTGCGCACCTCACACCTTCACACACCAGTCACCACACGCACCCAACACACACACTCAATAAACACATTTTACACAAACACACACCAATCTGCCCACACACTCCTACATGCACACACCTTACACATTACATACCATGCACAGAGACTCCACAGTGCACACACCTCACACAGACACACAGCACTCACCATATACACATACTTTACAGTGTACATATCCCACAGTGCACAGAACTCAAACAGACACACCCCACCCACGCCACACACTTTAGAGTGCTGACACATCATAAAGAAACAAGACTAACCATACACAGTTCTCACTATACACACCTCACACAGAAACACAATACTCACCACACACACATTGCACAGCGCAGACACCTCAAACAGGCACATGACTCACTAGAAACACACACTGCACAGTATTCACACCACATCAGTTCACACATCAGTGAACACACAGACACTCTTCAGTGCACTCACCTCACACAGAAACACACCACTCACCACTTAAACACACACAAACTGCACAGTGCACACACCTCTCACTAACAAACACCACTCACCATAAACACACACCTCACAGTGCACACTCCACACACAAACAATACTCACCACAATTCACAGTGCAGACACCTAACAGAGACATACCACTCACCACACACTCTACACACTGCACTCACCTCACACAGATACACACATTACACAGTGCAGACATCTTACAAAGACACACATCACTCACCACACACACTCCACACTGTACACACCTTATGCAGACACAAGCCACTCACGAAACACACACTCCACAGTGAAGACACCTCATACAGAAACACTTCTGACCACACACACTACATAATGAACACACGTATCAGAGACACAGAACACTCACCACAAACACATTTAAGTGTGTTGACAACTCACACAGGCACACCCCTCACCACAAACATGCACTCTACAGTGCACAAAACTGACGAATACACACACCTTTGAGCAAACACACACACTACACACAATTGCACACCACACAGCACACAAGAATTCACACTGCACTGGGCACACACCTAGCTTAAACCCACACCACTTACCATGGACACATAGTACACCGTGCACACACCTCACACAGACACACAATATTCACCAAACACACACACTCCACAGTGCACAAAATTCACAAAGACACACACCACTCACCACACAACAGTGCAAAGTACAGAAATATCACACTGTCTCAAGTCACTCACCACACATACTCTTTACAGAGCACACACCACAAAAGACACACATCACTTACTCCACACACACAATCCACAGTACACACGCACTCCACAGTACACACACCTCACAGAAACACACACCAATCAGCACATGCACACTTCACCATGCACCCAGATCATGCAGACACACACTACTTAACACGCACACACTCTCTACCGTGGACACCCATTACACAGACACACATTACACAACAGACACATTGCAGAGTGCAGACACCTTTCACAGACACACACCACTTACCACACACACTGCACACTTACACTACATGGTGCATACATCTCACACAGAAACATACCACTCATCACACTGATACTTCCCAGTGCACACACCTCACTCAGGCACACAACACTCTCCAAGCACACACTCCACAGTGCAAACACCTCAGTCACACACCAACCACCACACACACTCCAAAGTGCAAACACCTTAAGCAGACCCGCAATACTCACACATCAAAGAGTGCACACAACTTTCACAGACACACAGCACTCACCAAACCCAGAATCTAAAGTACAGACACTCCACACAAACACACACTATTCAACAAACGCAAACCACCCATGCTCCACAGTGCACACACCTCATACAAACACACACAACTATTAATACACACACTTAACACACACACTGCACATAGTATACACATCACACAAACTCAAAACACACAATACACACTGTCATCTGTGCACACAACTCATGGAGAAACACAGCACTGATCACACACAAACTCCAGAGTGGACACACGTCACACAGACACACACCAGTCATCACACGCAGTCTACAGTGCACACATCTCACATGAAAACACACAACTCACCACTCACACATTTCATAGTGCACACACCTTACAAGGACACACAAATATCAGCACACAAATACTCCACCAGGCACACCACTCACACAGACACACACCACTTACCACACACAAACTCTCCACAGTGCACAAACCTCACACAGACGCAACACACAATTTAGAGTGCAGACACATAGCACAGACACACACCTCTTCTCAAACACACTGTACACTCACACACCATTGTGCATACATCACAGACACGCACTCACCACAATACTCACCAAACACACTCCCCAGGGCAGACACTTAACAGAGACATACCACTCACCACACACACTACACACTGCCCTCAACTCACACAGACACACTCAGTACACAGTGCAGACACCTTAGAAAGAGACACATCACTGACTACACCACACGCACACTGTACACACCTTACAGAGACACAAACCACTCACAACACACACAATCCACAGTGAAGATGCATACTACCTCACACGCATACTACACAGAGCACACACCTCACACATGCACGAACCACTCACACACACACTCCACAGTGCAGATAACACAAACACACACCAGTCACCACACACACTTCACACCAATACTGTGTATTTCACACACCTTCAACAGACACGGACCGCTTATACATTAAATAGTGCACACAACTCACACGAACACACCACTCACCACAAAAATAACACTCCATAGTGCACGCATTTTACACAGACACACAGCACTCACCAAATACACTCACCACAGTTCATGCAACTCACACAGACACCACTCGCAATACACAAACTTCACATTAAAGAAACCTCATACAGACAGACGACTGAACACACTCTACATGGTAAATACATTTTACACAGACACACAACACTCACCACTCACATATTCTGCAGTACAGACACCTCACACAGGCACACCCTCACTACAATCACAAACTGCACAGTGAACACACCTCATAATGACACACATCACTGACCAACACAGTCACACTCCAGAGTACACTCACCGCACACTAAAACACACCACTCACCACACAAGCTTTCTCAAATTACACAGTGTGCACACTTCACACAGACACATGCCATGCAGTCCATGGACTCCAAACATAATCCTCAGTGCACATACCTCAGACACACACCACTCGTCACTCAGAAACTCCACAACACACATGTCACAGAGACACACAGCATGCACCAAACAAATTCTGCACCCACACACCACAAAGCACAAACATCCCACAGACACAAACCAATCACCTCACACCCTATTGACAATACAGGCACCTGAGAATGTCACAGCCCTGTAGCCACACACCTGAAAAACAGTTACTCAGTGCACACATTTTACACAGACACACATCACACACCTCACACACTCCATGTTGTACAGACATCACAGAAACAGACAGTGAGGAACACACACACACTCCACAGTGCACACCTCACACAAACAACTTTCCAGACACACATACTAGAGAGTACACACAGCTCACAAAGACAAACACCACTGACACACACACTCCACACTGCACAGACCTCACACAAAGACAAACCACTCACAAATCTCATGCTCCAGAGTGACTACACCTCATACAGAAACCCTAATGACCACACACACTACACAGTGAACACATCTAACAGAGACACAGAACACTCACCACACACACATTCCATAGTGCAGATACCTCACATAGTCACACCACTCACCACAAACAAACACTCCACAGTGCACACACCTGACACAGACACACACCTCTGCCCACACACACTTTAGAGTGCACACACTGTACACAGAACACAGCACACAAAAACACACACTGTACTCTACACACTCCTAACCCAAACACACACCACTCACCATACACACACATGGCACAGTGGAAACACCTCTCACAAACACCACAAAAATCCCACACACTCCTAAGTGCAGAAACCTCTTAGACACACAACACTCACCACACACACACCGCACAGTGTAAAAACCTCACACAGAAAGTCACTCACAACACACACTCTTCTCAAGGCACACACCACACAAAGACATACACCACAAACCACACAAACAGACAAACTGCACTGTGCACACACATAAGCAAAACACACACTACTCACCATACACAGAAAACACAGTGCACACACTTTAAGCAGGCACACAAGATTCACAACACATAAACTACACAGTGCACAAACCTAACACAGACACACACCACTAATTACACACACACTGCACAGTGCAAAAACCTCTCACAGACACAAGTCACTCACACACACACTCCACAGTGAACACAACTCACAGTGACACACAAAAATCAGCACTCACACTCCACCTTGCACACACCTCACATAGACCGCCAACACTTACCATGCACACACTCTGCACAGTGCACACACTTCACAAGGACACACACCAAGCAACACTCAAACTCCAGAGTGCACACACCACTTACCACACATTCTGTACACTCACACTCCACTATGCATATATATCACACAGACACACACCATTTAGTACATGCATACTACACAGTGCACACACCTCACACAGGCACACACCAATCACTACAAAATCTCCAGATTGCACACAACTTACACACACTCCAGTCACCACACACACTCCAGACATACTCCAGAGTACACACACCTTATAAAGGCATGCAACTGACACTGACACACATTAAAGAGTGCACACAATTGAAACAGGCACACCACTCACCACACACATAACACTCCACAGTGTGCACTGTGTAGTGTGTGTGTATGGTGAGTGGTGTGTGTTTGGGTGGCGTGTGTGCACAGTGCACTGTGTGTGTATGTGTGGTGTGAAGTTTGTTTCTGTGTACAATGTGTGCACCGTGGAGTGTGTGTGGTGAGAGGTGTGTGTCTTTGTGAAGTTTGTGCACTGTGTAGTATGTGTGTCTGGAGAGTTGTGTGTGTCTTTGTGAGGTGTGTGCACTGTGTAGTATGTGTGTCTGGAGAGTTGTGTGTGTCTGTGTGAGGTGTGTGTACTGTCGAGAATGTGTGTGTTCTGCAGTGTGTGCGTGAGATCTGTGCACCATGGAGTATGTGTGTGTTGTGAGTGCTGTGTGTCTGTGTAAAATGGGTGCATGGAGTGATCGTGTTGTTTTTGGTGACTTGTGTGTAAAAGTGTGAGGTGCCTGCATTGTGAATAGCGTGTTAAGTGATTGATGATTTTGAGATGTGTGTGCATTGTGGCATGTGTGTGGAATTTGTGTGGTGCATGCTGTGTGTCTCTGTGAAATATGTGTTTTCACTCCACAGTAAACACATTTTACACAGACACACATCACTCACCAAACACACACTTTACAGTTCACACAACTCAGGCAGACACACATCAGTTACTATACATGCACTCCATAGTGCACACACACCTCACACACCACTCACGACACACACACTCCACATTGAAGAAACCTCATACAGACACACGTCTGTACACACACAATGAAAAGTTAATACATTTCACACAGACACACAACACTCACTGCAAACAAATTCCGCAGTGCAGACACCTCACAAAAGCACATAACTAACCACAAAAATACACAGCACACTGAACAAACCTCAAGAAAACACACACCACTCAATACACACACTTAATGCACACAATTTACATAGCAGACACATAACACAGACACAAAACCCACACACACTCCTCAGTGCGAACACCTCACAGATACACACATCACTCATGACACACACACCCTCCATAGTGCACATATTTTACACAGACAGACACTAGACAGTCCCCGGAATCCACCCATAAAACACAGTGCACATAACTGTGACACACACCAGTCATCACACAGAAACTCCACAACACACACCTCACAGAGACACACAGCACACACCACACATATTCTGCACAAACACCACAGTGAACACGCATCACACAGACACACAAAAATCACCTCATACAATATCTACAATGCAGGCACCTCACACTTTAACACCCGTCACTACACACAATCAACACACTCACTTAGTGCACACAATTCACACAGTCACATACCACTCACCATACACACTCCATGGTGCACAGACCACAAATAAACTCACACTGCAAAACACACTCAAACTTTACAGTGCACACACCTCACTCAGACACACAACCCTTCAGACACACATACTACACAGAGCACACACCTCAGACAGACACATATTACTCACGACACAAACACTCCACAGTGAAGTCACCTCATACAGAAACACTACTGACCACACACACTACACAGTGAACACACCTAACAGAGACACAGAACACTCACCACACACACATTGCACAGTGCACATACCTCACACAGGCACACCACTCAACACAAACAGAAACTCCACAGGACACACACGTGACACAGACACACACCTCTGACAACAAACACAATCCACAGTGCACACACTGCACACAAAAAACGCCAAACACCACACAAAAACATGGACAGCACTGTGCACACACCTAAGCCAAACTCACACCACTCAACATACACACACACTACACAGTGTACACACCTCCAACAGACACACAAGATTTACAACACACACACTCCACAGTGCACAAATGTCACAGAGACACACACCACTCACCACACACACACTGCACAGTGCCAAAAGCTTACACAGACAAAAGTCACTCAACATACCCACTCTTCATAGTTAACACACCTCACAAAGACACACACTACTCAAAGCACACACAAACTTCACAGTGCACACACCTTACAGGGACACACTCCACTCACCACATGCACATTCTTTACAGGGCACACATCTCACACACACTCCATGCAGTCCACTGATTTCACATATAATCCACAATGCACATAAATCAGTCACACACCATTCATCACACAGAAACTCCACAACACACAGCCCACAGAGACACACAGCATGTACCACACAAATTTTTCCCACAAACACCACAATGCACACACATCACACAGACATACACCAATCATTTCAAACCCTATTCACAATGCAGGCACATCACACTGTCACACACCAGTCACCACAGACACTCAGAAAAATCAGACAGTGCACATATTTCACACAGACTCATACCACTCACCACACACATACTCCATGGTGCACAGATCTCAAGTAAACACACACTGCAAAACACACAGACACTCCACAGTGCATACACCACACACAGAGACACATAACTCTCCAGACACACATACTACACAGAATACATACCTCACAAAGACACACCACTCACCACACAAAACAGTCTCTACAGTGGACACACCTCACACAGACACACGCCACTCACCACACACACACTCCAGAGTGAAGACACCTCATTACTGACCAAAAACATTACACAGTGAACACATTTAACATAGAAACAGAACACTCACCACACACACATTCCACAGTGTAGACACCTCACAAAGGCACATACTCACCACAGTCACTCCACAGTGCACACACCTGACAAAGACACAAAACTCTGACCATACACACACACTCTACAGTGCAAACACTGCATGCAGAAACACACCACACAAACACAAACACTGCACTGTGCACACAACTAACTTAAACACACACCACTCACCCTACACACACACACTTCAAAGTGCACACACCTCACAAAGACACACAAGATTCTCAACACACACTCCACAGTGCACAAACCTAACAATGACACACACCACTCACCTCACACACACTCTGTAGAGTGCACAAACCTCAAACAGACACAAATCATTCAGCATAGTCTACACCATGCAAACACCTCACACATACACACACCACTCACCTAACACACACACTCCACAGTGGATACAACTCACATGGACACACACAAATCAGTACGCACACACTCCAACGTGTACACACCTCAGGCAGACACACACAACTTATGCACTTAGTCTCCACAGTGCACAAACCTCAGACAGACACACACCACATACCATGCACAGAGACTCCACAATGCACACACCTCACACTGACACACAGCATTTACCATACACACACAATCAACAGTGTACACACATCAAACTGACACACACTACTCACGACACAAACACTTTACAATTAACACACCACACACAGACACAAGACTGACCACACTACACAATAAACAAACCTCACACAGACAACACTCACCACACACATATTTTGCAGTGTGGACACCTCACACATGCACAACACCCACCACAAACACACACTGCACAGTGCACACACCTCACCAAGACACACACCACTGACCATGCACTTTTCAGTGCACACATTTCAGATGGAAACACACCAGTCACTACAGAAACACACAAAAACTGCACAGTGCACACACATTACACAATCACACACCACTCACCATACACACACTACACAGTATACACACCACACACAGACAATACTCTCCAAACACACAATGCATGGTACAGACATTTTACACAGACATAGTACTCACCACAGACACTACACAGTGCACTAATCTTACACAGACATACAACACTCACCACACACAATCAAAAGTGCATACACTGCAAACAGACACACACCACTTACCACACACATTCCACAAACACTCCACTCTGCACAGACTTCACACCCACACACAATACTCAATAAACACAATGCACACAGTCCACATATCACACACATCACACATACACAAAACTGACAATAGTGCACACACCGCACACAGACAGACATCACTCCTTACACACAAACACCACAGTGCACATAACTCTCACAGACACACATCACGCAGTCCGTGGACTCCATACATAATTCACAGTGCACATACCTCAGACACACACAGAAACTCCACAACGCACACCTGAGATAGACACAGAGCATGTAACACACAACTTTGGCACACAAACACCACAATGCACACACATCAAACAGACACACACATCTCCACACACCCAATGCAGAATGCAGGCACCTCACACTATCACACACCAGTCTCCACACACACTCAACACACACAATCAGTGCACGCAAGTCACACAAACACACAGCATTCAGCACACACACAAACTGCATAGTATACACACTTCATAAAGACAGAAATCAATCAGCACACACACAATCCACTGTGCATACCCCTCATGCAGACACACACCATGCAACACAGACACTCCAGAATGCAGACATCTAGCACAGACACACACCACTTTCCACACACACGGCACACTAACACTCCACAATGCATGCGTCTCACACAGACATACATCACTCATAACACGTATACTACACAGTGCACACACCACACACAGACACACAGCTCTCACCCAACACACACACCATAGTGCAGACACCTTACACAGGCACACACCACTCACAACGCAAACACACACAAACTGCACACTGCAAACATCTCACACAAACACATTCCACTCAAAATACTCACACAGTAAACAGTTCACACACCTCACACAGACACACACCACTCACCAAACACAGAGTCCACAGTACAGACACCAAACACAGACATACCACTTACCACAAACACTAAACAGTGCACTCACCTCACACAGACACACAACCACTGCACACATAATTCATAGTGCAAACCTTCCACACAGGCACACACCATTAACTACACACACTCCACACACACTCCCCTGTGCATACACCTCACACAAACACACACCACTAAATACACACACTTTATGCACAAACTCCCCATAGCACAATCCTCACACAGACACAAAACTCAAGACACACACTCTCCACAGAGCACACACCTCACACAGGCACACACCACTCATCAAACACACACTCCACAGTGCTCACACTTCACACATACACACAACTGACAACACACCCCCTCCACAGTGCACACACCTTACAAAAAGACACACCACGCACTCCAAACACTCCACACACAATCCGCCCTATACATACTTCAGACATACACCACTGACCACACTCAACCACACCCCAGAGTACACACAATTCACAGAGACACACAGCATGCACCAAAGTCCAAAAACACATGTCACAATTTACACACATCACACAGACAAACACCAATCATCTGACATTTTATTGACAATGCAGACATTTCACACTGTCACACACCAGTCATTACACACACTCAACACACACTCTCAGTGCACACATTTTACACAGAAACACACCACTCAGCACACACACTCTAGTGCACACACCTCACACACTCACTGTAGAACACACACATTCCAAAGTACACACACCTCGCACAGACATAAATCACAAACTATGCATAAAGACTCCACAGTGCACACACCTTACACAGACACACACCACTTACTTCACACATACACTCCACAGTGCAAAATTCAAAAAGGGACACACATCAATCAGCAAACACACAATTCACCATGACACACCTCATGCAGATTCACATCACTTACCACCCACACTCTCTACATAGTGCACAGATCTCACACAGAAACAAACCACGCAACACAGACAATCCAGAGTGCAGAGACCTAGCACAGACACACACCACTTACCAAACCCACTGCACACTGACACTCCACTCTGCATAAATCTCACACAGACACATACCACTCAACACATGCATACTACACAGTGCATGCACCTCACACACTGCTAATGACACACACTCCACAGTGTAGACACCTCACACAGACACACACCAGTCACCACATACACTTCACAAACACACTTCACTGTGCACACACCATAAACAGACATGCACAACAGACACATTAAAGAGTACACACAACTCACAGATACATAACTCACCACACACATAACACTACACAGTGCACACATTTTACACAAACACACTTCACTCACCACACAATCCACAGTTCACACAGACACACATTATTAACACCACACACACTCCAGAGTGCACCCACCTTACACAAACAACTCACGAGACACACACTCCATATTGAAGAAACCTCCCACAGACAGACGACTGACCACACACTCCACACAGTAAATACATTTCAGAGAGACACGTAACACTCACCAGACACACATGCTGCAGTGCAGACACCTCACACAGGCACACCACTCACCACAAACACATACTACACAGTGGTCACAACTCACAAAGACACACAGTACTGAACACACACATGCTCTTCACAGTGCACACAGCTCACAGACACACACCACTCACCACACAAACACACACAAACTATACAGTGCACACACCTCACAGACACACACACCACTCATTATACACGCACATTACACAGTGCACACACCTCTCACAGACACAAACTACTCATGGTACACACACTTTATCATCAAGACACCTCAGACAAATACAAGACTGACCACAAACATTACACAGTAAACACACCTAACACAGACACACAACATTCACCACACACACATGCCACAGTGTAGACACCTAACACGGGCAGATGACTCACCAGAAACACACACTTCACAGTGCACACACTTCACAAAGCACACACCACTAACCACACAAACACTCCTCAGTGCACACACCTCACACAGAAACACACCACTCACCACACAAACAGAATGCACAGAGCACACACCTTACACAAACACTCACCACTCACCATACAAACACACTACACAGTGCACACACCACAAACAGAGAGACAATACTCACCAAACACATACTCCAGAGTGCAGACACCTAACACACACATACCACTCACCACACACATGACAGAGTGCACTCACCACACACTGAAACAAACTACTCATGGCACACACAATTCAAAGTGCAGACAGTACACATAGTCACACACCACTCACCACACACACTCTGCACACCCTATTTTGTGCACACTCCTCACACAGACATGCACCAATCAATACACACACTTAACACACACTTCACATAGCACACACACCACATAGACAAAAAACTACCACACTCACTCTCCACAGTGCACACACCTCACACAGACACAAACCACTCATCACACAAACTCTGCAGTGCACACAACTCAAACAGCCACACACCACTCACCACACACACACCCTACACAGTGCACACACCTGACACAAACACACAGCACAGAGTCCACGGACTCCACACAGAATGCATAGTGCACATAACAAAGACAAACACCACTCGTCAGGCAGAAACTTCAAAACACATATTTCAAAGAGACACACAGCATGCACCACACAAATTCCACACACATGCCACAATGCACACACATCTCACAATCACCAATCACTTAACACCCTATCCACAATGCAGGCACCTCACACTTTTACACACAATTCACCAAACACAACACAATCACTCCATGCCCCCATTTTACACAGACACACAGCACTCACAACACACACATACTTTATGGTGCACATATTTCACACAAATACACACTTCAGAACACACACATACTTTACACTACACACACCTCACACAGACACACACAACTCTCCAGACACATACTACACAGTGTACACACATCACACAGACACACACAACTCTCCAGACACACATACTACACAGTGCACACACCTCACAAAGACACACACCTTTCACCACACACACTCCACAGTGTACACATTGCACACAGACACAAACTTACCACACATACACACACAGTGCACTGTGTACACACGCCACCCAAACATACACCACTCACCATACACACACACTACACAGTGCACACACTTCACACAGAAACACAAGATTCAACACACACACTCCACAGTGCACAAACCCCATATTAACACACACCACTCATCAGCACACACTCTTCAAAGTGCAGAAACCTCACAGACACAAGACACTCACCACACACACTTTTCAGAGTCCAGACATCCCACACAGTCACACCACCCACTGCACACACATTCCACACTGCTCACATCTCACAAAGACACACACCAATCAGCACACACACAATCCACAGTGCACACACCTCACACAGTCACACACCACACAACAGAAACACTAAAGATTACAGCCAGCACAGGCACACTCCACTTATTACACACACTGCACACTCACACTTCACTGTGCACACATATCACACAGCCACACACCAGTCATCACACGTATACTACACAGTGCACGCACCTCACACAGGAACACACCAATCACCACATACACACCTCAGTGTGCAGACATCTTACACAGGCACCCAACAGTCACCACACACACTCCACACACATACTTTCCAGTGCACACACCTAGACACGCACCCCTCACACATTAAAGAGTGCAAACAACTCACACGGAGACACCACTCATTACACAAGTAACACTCCACAGTGCATGCATTTCACACAGACACACACAACTCACCGGACACACTCCACAGTTTATACAACTCACCCAGATACACACAGCAGTCACTGCACACACACACTTCATAGTGCACACCCCTAACACACACACCACTCACGACGCACACACTTCGTGTTGAAGAAACCTCATACAGACACACAAATGACTGCACAAACTACACAGTAAATACATTTCACACAAGTACACAACACTAACCACACAGACATTCCGCAGTGCAGAAAACTCACACAGGCACACCACTCACCAAAAATAAACACAGCACAGCGAACACACCTCACAAAGTCACTATAGAGCACCCTACCAATAACAGTCACTAAAGAGCACCCCACCATACAACAGTCACTATACAGCACCTACCCAACAACACTCACTATAGAGCACCCTATCCAGCAACAGTCACTATAGAGCCCTCCATCCAAAAACAGTCACTGTAAGGCACCCTACCCAAAAACCATCCAGATAGAGCACCTACTCAACAACAGTCACTATAGAGCACCACAGCCAATAGCAGTCACTATAGAGCACCTACAAAACAAGAATCACCATAGAGCCTTTTACCCAACAACAATCACTATAGAGCACTCCACACAACAACAGTCACTATTGGGAACCTCACCAATCAACAGTCACTATATAGCACTTAACTCAACAACATTCACTATAGATCATTTTACCATTAACAGTCGCTATAAAGCACCCTGTGCAACAACTGTCATTATAGAGCACACTACCCAACAAGAGTCACTATAAAGCACCTACCTAACAACAGTCACTATTGAGCACCTCACCAAAACAGTCCTTATAGAGCACTTATCTAACAATAGTCACTATGAAGCACCTTACCAAACAACAGTCGCTATATAGCATCCCACCAAACAACAGTCATTATAGAGTATCCTACTTAGCAACAGTCACTATAAAACATGCTTCTGAACAAGAGTCACTATAGAGCACCCTACCCAAAAAAAATCACTATGAAGCACTCTACCCAACAGCAGTCACCAAAAAAAAACTTATCAAGAAACAGTCAGTATAGAGCACCCTACAGAACAGCAGTCAGTATAGAGCACTCCATCTAACAACAGTCACTATATAGAACCCTACCCAAAAACAATCATTATAGAGCAACCAACCCAGCAACAGTCACTATACAGCACGCCACCCAAAAACATTCAGTATAAAGCACATACCCAACAACCGACAGTATGGAGCACCAACCCAACAAGAGATACTATAGAGTGCCCTACAAAACCACAATCACTATAAATTACCCTATGCAACATCAGACACTATAGAGCACTCCACCCAAGAACAGTCAGTATAGAACACCTACAATCAACAGACACTATAGAGCACCCATCCAACAACAGACACTACAAAGCATCCTACCAAACAACTGTCACTATATGGCACCCTACCCAATAACAGTCAGTATAAAGCATCCTAACCAACAGGAGTCACTATAGAGCACTCTACACAACAACAGTCAATATGGAGCTATCCACCCAACAACAGTCACCTATAGAGCACCCTACCGAACATCAATCACTATAGAGAACCACACACAACAAAAGTTAGTAAAGAGCATCTACCCACAAACAGTTGCTATAGAGCACCCTACCGAGCAACAGTCACTATAGATCACCTACTTAACAACAGTCACTATAAAGAACTCTACCCAGCAGCAGTCACTATAGAGCACTCTACTTAGTAAAAGTCACTGAAGGGCGCCTACCCAACAACAGTCAGCATAGAGCACTCTACTCAGCAACAGTCAGTATAGAACACCTACCAATCAATAGACACTATAAAGCACCTACCCAACAACAGTCACTATATATTACTCTAACCCGCAACAGTCACTATAGAGCACCCCACCCAACAACAGTCACTATAGAGCACCTACACAACAGTCACTATAGAGCATTCTACCCAGACAAAGTAAGTATACAGCACCAACCCAACAAATGTCATTATAGAACACTCTACACAACAAAAGTCACTACCGAACTCCTACCCAGAAACAGTCACTATCTAAAGCACTCTAACAAACAACAGTAACTATAGAACATCCTACCCAACAACAATCAATAAAGAGCACCCTATCCAACAGCAGTCATTTTTGAGCACTTTATACAACAATGGTCACTATACAGAACCATAACCAAGAACAATCTCTAGTGAGCACCCTACCCAATAATAGTCACTATAGAGCACTCCACCCAACAGCAGTCAGTGTAAAGCACCCAATCAAAGAACATTCATTATAGGGCACCCTACACAGTAATGTGGGTGCTCTATAGTGACTTTTGCTGGATAGGTTTCTCTGTAGTGACTGTTGTTTCATAGAAAGCTTTATAATGACTTTTGTTGGGTAGGTGCTTTATACTGACGTTTGTTGTGTAGCGTGCTCTATAGTGAATAATTTTCCGTAGAATGCTCTATGGTGACTGTTGTTGGTAGAGTGCTCTAAAGTTAAGGTTGTTGCATAGCGTGCTCTATAGTGACTGTTTTACATTACGGTGCTCTATAGTCTGTTGCTGGGTTGGGTGCTCCATAGTGACTGTTGCTAAGTGGGGTGTGCTGTAGTGACTGTTGTTGGGTAGAGTGCCCTATAGTGACTGTTTTTGAGTAAAGGGCTGTAAATGACTCTTCTTGTTTAGATGCTTTGTAGTGACTGTTGTTTTGTATGGTGCTCTATAATTACTGTTTTTGGGTAGTGTGCTCTATAGTGGCTGTTGGGTAGGGCGATCTATAGTTCTGTTGTTGGATAGAGTGCTCTATAGTGACTGTTTTTGAGTAAAGGGCTCTAAATGACTCTTCTTGGTTAGATGCTTTATAGTGACTGTTGTTTTGTAGGGTGCTCTATAATTACTGTTTGGGTAGTGTGCTCTATAGTGGCTGTTGGGTAGGGCTGTCTATAGTGACTGTTGTTGAGTAGTGTGCTCTATGGTGACTGTTGTTGGGTGTACTGTTCTATAGTGACTGTTGTTTGGTAGGGTGCTCTATAGTGACTATTGTTGGGTAGAGTGCTCTATAGTGTCTGTTTTTGAGTAGGGTGGTCCATAGAGACTGTTGTTGCATAGAGAGCTCCATAGAGGCTTTTGTTGGGTAAAGGGCTCTAAGGTGTCTGTTGTTGGGTAGGTGCTCTACAATGACTGTTGTAAGGTAGAGTCATGTATAGCAACTGTTTTATGGTAGAGTGATCTATAGTGACTGTTGTTTGGTAGAGAACTCTATACTGACTGTTGTTAGGTAGGGTGGTCTTTAGTAACATTTGTTAAGTAGAGTGCACTATAGTGACTGTTTTTGATTAAAGGACTCTATATTGACTGTTGTTATGTAGGTCCTCTATTCTGACTGTTCTTGGGTAGGGTGCTCTATAGTGACTGTTGTTGTGTAGAGGGTTCTATACTATTATTTGTATGATGGTCTATAATTGCTGTGGTATAGTAGGGTGCTCTATTCTTACTGTTGCTGGATTGGGTGCTCTATAATGACTGTTGCTGGGTGAAGGGCAGTATACTGACTATTACTAGATAAAGTGCTCTATAGTGACAGTTTTTTGTAGGTACTCTATAGTGACTGTTGTTGGGTGAGGTGCTCTATAGAGACTTTTGTTCGGTAGGGTGATCTATTGTGACTGTTATTGGGTAGGGTGCTCTATAGTTACTGTTGTTGGGTATGGTGCTTCATGTGACTGTTGGTGGGTCGGGTGCTCTATAGTGACTATTGTGTGGAGTGCTCTATAGTGACTGTTGGGTTGCATACTCTGCAGTGACTGTTGTTCGGTGGGGTGCTTTATACTGACTGTTACTGGGTGAAGTCCTCTGTAGTGACTATTGTTGGATAGAGTGCTATAGAGAGTGACTGCTGTTTGGTAGCATACTCTATAATGACTCTTATTGGGTAGTGTGCTCTATACTGATTGTTGGAAAACGTGCTCTGTTGGTGGCTGTTGGTGGTAGGGTTTGCTATAGTGACTGTTGTTGGGAGGGGTGCTCTGTAGTCGCTGTTGTTGGGTGGAGTGCTGTATAGTGACTGTTTTCGTGTATGGTTCTCCATAGTGACTGTTGTTGTGTAGAGAGTTTTATAGTGACAGTTATTGTGTAGGGTGCTCTAGAGTGACTGTTGTTTGGTGGAGTGCTCTATAGTGACTCTGGTTAGGTACGGTTCTGTATAGTGACTATTGTTTGGTGGGGTGTTCTATATTGACAATTGCTGGGCATGGTGCTCTATTGTGACTGTTGTTGGGTATAGTGCTCTACATAATGACTGTGGTTGAGTAGGGTACATTATTGTTACTGTTGTGTGTCATTCTCTATAGTGAAATATGTTGTGTATGGTGATCTATAGTGACTGCTTCTGCGTAGGGTGCTCTATAGTGACTGTTGCTGGGTGAAGTGCTCTCTTGTGACTGTTGCTAAGTAGAGTGCCCCAGAATGACTGTTGTTGGGTGAGGTGCTCTTTACTGACTGAGTTGGGTAGCGTGTTGTATCGTGACTGTTTTTCGATATGTACTCTACAGTGACTGTTGTTGGCTTGGTGCTCTATACTGAGTGTTGTTGGTTTTTGAAGCTCTATACTGACTGTTGAAAGGTAGAGTGCTCTATATATGACTTTTGTTTGGTTGAGTATTCTATAATAACTCTTGTGTAGAGTGCTCTATAGTAACTGTTGTTGGATAGAATCCAATATATTTACTGTTGTTTGGTAGGGTTCTCTATAGTGACTGTGGTTTGGTAGGTTCTCTATGGTGACTGTTTTTGGGTAGGGTACTTTATAGTGACTGTTTTTAAGTAGGGTGCTCTATAGTGACTGTTGTTTGGTGGAGTACTTTATAGTGACTGTTGTAAGGTACAGTGCTGTATAGTCACTGTTGTTAGGTGGGGTGCTCTATACTGACTGTTGCTCTGTGTGGTGCCCTTTAGTGACTGTTGTTTGGTAGATTGCTCTAGATAGTGACTGTTGCTGGGTTGGGTGCTCTATTGCTATTTTTGATGTTTAAAGGTCTCTAAATAGTGACTTGTTGTGTAGCTTGCTCTATGGTGACTGTTGTTGGGTAGTGTGCTGCATAACAACTATTGTTGTGTCAAGTGCTCTACACTGACTGTTGCTGGGTATGGTGCTCTATAGTGACTGTTGTTGGGTAGGTTACTTTGTAGTGTCTTTTTTAGCTGTAGTGATTTATGGTGACTGTTGTTGGTTAGGATGCTTAAAAATGACTCTTGTTATGTAGAGTGCTATATAGTGACTGTTCTTTGGTAGAGTGTTTTATACTGATTGTTGTTGGGTAGAGTGCTCTATATAGTCTCTTGTTGAATAAAAAGCTTTACTGACCACTGTTGGTAGGGTCTTCTATAGTGACTGCCATTGGTCAGGGTGCTTTATGGTGACTGTCATTGGGTAGGGTGCCCTATACTTATTGTTGTTTAATGCAGTGCTCTTTAGTGACTGTTGTAGGGTTACATACTATACACTAGTGACTTTTCTAGTGTAGGGTGCTCTATACTGACTGTTCCTGGGTGGGGTGCTGTATATTGACGCTTGTTGGGTAGTGTGCTATAAATAGTGACTGTTGTTTGGTATGTTGCGCTATAATTAATGTTGATTGGTAGTGTGCTCTATAGTGATTGTTGGGTAGGGCGCTCCATAGTGACTGTTTATGGGAGAGTGCTCTATAGTGACTGTTGCTGAGTTGTGTGCTTCATAGTAACTCTTGCTAGTTGGTTTGATCTATAGTGTCTGTTCCAGGGTAGTGTGGTCTATAGTCACTGTGTTAGAGTAGAGTAAAGGGCTCTATAGTGACTCTTCTAGGTTAGATGTTCTATAGTAACTGTTGTGTAAAAGCTGTATAATTCCAGTTGTTGGGTAGTGTTCCCTATAGTGACTGTTGGGTGGGGTGCTCTATAGTGACTCTTGTTGGTAGGGTGCTGTTCATTGACATTTGTTGATTAGTATGCTATATAGTGACTGTTGTTGAGTAGAGTGTTCTATAATGACTGTTGTTGGGTGCACTGCTCAATAGACTGTTGTTGTGTAGTGTGATCTATAGTGACTCTTGATGGGTAGAGTGCTCTATAGTGTCTGGTGATCAGTAGGGTGGTCCATAGTGACTGTTGTTGAGTAGAGTGCTCCAGAGTTACTCTTGTGTTAAGAATTCTATAGTGACTGTTGCAGCATAGTGTGCTCCATAGTGACTGTTGTTGAGTAGGGTGCTCTATAGTGACTGTTGTTGGGTGGACTGCTCTATAGCCACTGTTGTTGCATAGGGCGCTTTATGGTTACTGTTGTTGGGTGGAAGAGTCTATAGTGACTGTTGTTAGGTAAAGTGGTCTTTAGTAATTGTTGTTGGAGGAGTCTATAGTGACTGTTGTTAGGTAAAGTGGTCTTTAGTAATTGTTGTTAAGTAAATTGCTCTATAGAGATTGTTTTTGATGAAAGGGCTCTATAGTGACTGTTATTGGGTAG
>CM052665.1:16647827-16812474 GCA_028533165.1 Leontopithecus rosalia | reverse complement strand
TCTTCTATACTGACTGTTCTTTGGTAGGGTGCTCTATACTGCCTGTTTTTGGGTAGTGTGCTCTAGACTGACTCTTGTTGCATAGAGGGCTGTATAGTGACTGTTGTTTTGTCATTGCTCTATACTGACTTTTGTTGGTTAGGTTGTTGTATCATGACAGTTGTGTGGAGTGCTGTATATTGACTGTTTTGGGGTATAGTGCTCTATTGTGACTGTTGCTGGGTAGAGTACTCTATTGTAACCTTTGTTGGGTAGGGGCTTTATAGTGAGTCTTACGTAGAGTTTTGTAGAGGTGTCTATAGTGATAGTTCTTGTGTATGGTGCTGTATACTGACTGTTGTTGGGTCGAGTGCTCTATAGTGACTGTTGTTGAGTATCGTGCTATATAGTGACTATTTGTGGGGTTCTCTATACTGACTGTTTCTTGGCAGGGTGTTCTATAGTGGGCGTTGTTGTGTAGAGTGCTCTAGATAAATACTGCTGCTGAGTGGAGTGTTCCTTACTGACTATTATTGCGTACAGTGCTCTAAATAGTGACTGTTGTTGGGTTGGGTGCTCTATAGTGACTGTAGTGGGGTAATGTGCTCTATTATGATTGTTGTGGGTACTGCTCTATAGTGACTGTTGTTCGATAGGGTTCTCTATACTGACAGTTGTTGGGTAGAGTGGTATAGATAGTGACTGTTGTTGAGTAGGGTGCATTATTGTTACTGTTGTGTGGAGTTCTCTATAGTTACTGTTGTTGGGTAGAATGAACTGTAGTGACTCTTAATGGATAGGGTGCCCTATGGTGACTGTTGATTGATGGAGAGTTCTGTAGTGACTGCTGTTGTGTAGGGTACTCTATAATGACTGTTATTTTTAGGGTGCTCCATAGTGACTTGTTGGGTAGGTTGCTCTACAGTGACTGTTATTGATAGGGTGCTTTATAGTGACTGCTTTTAAGTAGGGTGCTCTGTACTGACTGTTGCTGGGTAGGGTGCTGTATAATGACTGTTGCTGAGTTAAGTGCTCTGTTGTGACTGTAGCTTGGTAGACAGCCCTACAGTAACTGTTGTTGGGTATGTAATCTAGAGTGACTTGTGTTGGGTGGTATGCCACATACTGACTGCTGTTAGGTAGAATGCTCTATAGTGACCGTTGTTGGGTATATTGCTATAGAGTGACAGTTGCTGGGTAAAATGCTCTCCAGTGACTGTTGCTTTGTAGGTGCTTTATAGTTACTGTTGTTGTGTAGGTATTCTATAGTTACTTTTGTTGGGTAGGGAGCTCTATAGTAACTGTTGTTGGGTAGGTGCTCTATAGAGACTGTTGTTTTGTAGGTACTTTATATTGACTGTTTTCGAGTAGAGGGCTACATAGTGACTGTTGCTGGTTCCGGTGCTCTACAGTGACTGTTGTTGGGTAGGTGCTCTATAGTGACTGTTTGGTAGGCATCTCATTGTGATTGTGTGGAATGCAGTACTCTATAGTAACTGCTGTTGGGTAGAATGCCATATACTGACCCTTGTTGGGTAGGTGCTCTATAGTGATTGATATTGGCTTGATGGTCTATATTGAGTGTTGTTGTGTAGGTGCTCTATAGTGTCTTTTGTTGGGTAGAAGTTCTATAGCGACTGTTGTTAAATATAATGCTCTATATTGACTGCTGTTGGTATTTTGCTCTATAGCGACTCTTGTTTAGAAGCAAACTCTATAGTGAATGTTGTTGAATAGGTGCTCTATAGTGACTGTTGTTGGGTAGGTTCTCTATAGTGACTGTTGTTGGATCGGGTGCTGTACAGTGATTGCTGTTGAGATGGTGCTGTATAGTTACTGTTTTGTGTAGGTACTCTATAGTGACTCTTGTTGGGTTGGTGCTCTGCAGTGACTGTTGTGGAGTACCATGCTAGGTAGTGACTGTTGTTCAGTAGAGTGCTTCATAGTTACTGTTGTTGGATAGGTGCTGTATAATGACTATTGTTGGGTAGGTTCTCTATTGTGACTGTTGTTGGGTAGCTGTTCTACAGTGGCTGTTGGTGGGTAAGGTCCTCTCCAGTGACAGTTGCTGGATATTGTGCTGTATAGTGACTGTTGTTGGGTGGGATGCTCTGCATTGACTGTTTCTCGGTAGAGTACTCTATAATCATTGTTGATTTTTAGGTATTCTATACTGACTGCTGTTGGGTTTTGTGCTGTATAATAACAGTTGCTGGGAAGGATCCTCTACAGTGACTATCGTTTGGTAGGTTATCTATAGTGACTGATCGGTAGGGTGCTCATAGTGACTGTTGTGGGATGCGGTACTCTATAGTAACTGTTGTTGGGTTGAATGCTTTATAGTGACTCTTGTTGGGTGGGTCCTGTATAGTGATTGATATTGTGTAGATGCTCTATAATGACTGTTTTTGTGTAGGTTCTCTATAGTTACTTTTGTTATGTGGGAGCTCTATAGTGACTTTTGTTAGGTAGGTTGCTCTATATTGACTGTTGTTATGGTTCTCCATAGTGACTGTTGTTCGGTAGAGTGCTCCATAGTGAATGTTGTTGGGTAGGGTGCTCTGTAGTGACTTTTGCTGGAGACTGTGCTCCATAGTGACTGTTGCAGAATAGGTGCTATATACTGACTGCTGTTTGGTAGGATGTTTTATAGTGACTGTTGTTGAGAAGGTGCTCTATAGTTACTTTTATGGGTAGGTACTCTATAGGGACTGTTTTTGAGGATGTGCTTTGTAGTGACTGTTGTTGGGTACCGTGCTCTCTATTGCCTGTTTTTCTGTAGAGTGCTCAACACTGAATGTTGTTGGATAGGTGCTCTATAGTGACTGTTGTTGGGTAATTTGTCTATAGTGACTGTTGCTGGATAGTGTGCTCTATAGTGACTGTTTTTGGGTAGGTTCTCTATAGTGACTGGTGTTGAGTAGAGTGTTCTATGGTGACTGTTGTTGAGTCAGTGCTCTGTAGTTACTGTTTTTGTGTAGGTGTTGTATAGTGACTGTTGTTGCATAGGTGCTCTATAGTGACTGGAGTTGGGTAAGTGCTCTAACAGCTATTGTGTAAGTGTTTTACAGTTACTGTTTTTGCGTTGGGTACTCTACAGTGACAGTTATTTGTATGCTGCTATATAGTGACTGTTGTTGGGTAGGGTGCTCTATACTGACTGCTGCTTCTTAGGGTTCACTATAGTGACTGTTGTTGGTATGGTTCTCTATAGTGACTGTTGCTGGCTAGGGTTCCTTATACTGACGGCTGTTGGGTAGGGCACTCTATAGTGACTGATGCCATGTAGAGTATTGTATAGTGACTGTTGTTGTTAGGTGTTGTAGAGTGACTGTTGCTAGGTATGGTGCTCTATAGTGACTGTTTTTGGTTAGGTGCTCTATAGTGACTGGTTTTGGGTAGGGTGGTCATAGTGACTGCTCTTGGGTATGGTGCTCTATAGTAACTCTTGCTGGGTAGAGGGCGCTATGCTGATTGTTGATGAGTAGAGTACTCTATGGGTGATTGTTATTCGGTGGAGTTCTCTTTAGTGACTGTTGCTGTGTAGAGTGCTCTATAGTGACTGTTGTTGTTTAGAATGCTCCATAGTGACTGTTGTTGGCTAGGGTGCTTTATACTGACTGTTGTTTGTTAGGTGCTCTATAGTGACTGTCTTTGGCTAAAGTGCTATATAGGGACTCTTGTTGAGTGCTGTATTCTATGATGACTGTTGTTGCGTAGGGTGCTCTATTATAACTGTTGCTGTGTATGGTGCTCTCTAGTAATTGATGTTAAGTACAATGCTCTATAGTGACTGTTGTCTTTTACGATGCTCTATAGTGATTGCTCTTTGGTAGAATGTTGTAAATTAAATGCTGTTAAATAGGTGCTCTACACTGACTGTTATGTAGGTTCACTATAATGACTGTTGTTAAGAAGGTGCTCTATAGTGACTGTTTTTAAGTAGGTTCTCTACAGTGACTTTTGTGCATGGTGCTCTATAGTGACAGTTGTTGGTAGCATTCTACATAGTGACAGTTGTTAAATGGAGTGCTTTACATTGACTGTTGCGTGGTACGGTGCTCTATTGTGACTTTTGTTGTGTAGGGTGCCTTATAGTGACTGTTGATGGCGAGAGTGCTCTAACGATGACTATTTTTCAGTGGAATGCTTTATAATGACTGTTTGGGTAGAGTTTTCTACTGACTGTTCTTGGGTAGAGTCCTTTATACTGACTGTCTGGGTAGGTTTCCCTATAGTTACTTTTGTTGGTCAGGTGCTCTATAGTGACTGTTGTTAGATAGGGTGCTCTATAGAGACTGTTTTTGGTAGGGTGCTCTGTATTGAATGTTGTTGGGTGTCGTGCTGCATTGTTACTGCTATTGGGTAGGGTGCTCTATACTGACTATTGTTGGGTAGGTACTATGTGCTGACTGTTTTTGGGTGTAGTGCTTTATAGTGACTGTTTTTGGGTAGGTTCTCTATATTGACTGTTGAAAACGTGCTCTATAGTGACTGTTTTTGGTAGGTGCTCTACAGTGACTGTGGTTGTGTATGGTGCTCTATAGTGAGAGTTGTTGGTAGGCTTCTACATAGTGACAGTTGTTGGGTGGGGTGCTTTACATTGACTCTTCCATGGTAGGGTGCTGTATAGTGACTCTTGTTGGTAGGGTGCTCTATACTGACTGTTGCTTCGGAGGGTTTTCTATAATTACTGTTGTTGGGTAGGATGCTCTATAGTTACTCTTTTTTTGGTAGAGTTCTCTAAAGGTGACTATTTTTCAGTGGAGTGCTTTATATTGACTGTTTGGGTAGGGTTCTTTATACTCACTGTTTTTGGGAACAGTCCTTTATACTGACTGTTGCTGGGTAGATTTCTCTATAGTGACTCTTGTTGATCGGGTGCTCTATAGTGACTATTGTCGGATAGGGTGCTTTATAGTGACTGTTGCTGGGTAGGGTTCTCTGTAGTGAATGTTGGGTAGGTACTCAATGCTGACTGTTTTTGGTGGGGTGCTTTAGAGTGAATGTTTTTGGGTAGGTGCTCTATAGTGACAGTTTTTTGGTAGAATGTTCTATAGAGTGTGTTGATGGGTATGGTGCACTCTAGTGACTGTTTTTTTGTGGAGTTTTCTATAGTAAAATTTGTTGTGTACCATGCTCTAGATAGTGACTGTTGTTGGGTAGGTTGCTTTATAGTGACTGTTGTTGGGAAGAGTGCTCTATTATTACTGTTACTATGTAGAGTGATCGATAGTGACTGTTGTTATGTACAGTTCTCTACAGTGACTGTTGTTGGGTAGGAAGCTCTATTGTGACTATTGTTAGGTGGTGTGCTCGATAGTTACTGTTGTTATGTAGAGTGATCCATATGTGTATGTTTTTGGGCAGGGTGCTTCATAGTGACTGTGTTTGGTTGGGGTGCTCCATAGTGACTTTTTTGGGTAGAGTGTTCTTTAGGCGACTATTGTTGTGTTGAGTGTTTCACAGGGGGTATTGTGCAGAGTGCTCAATAGTAATTGTTGTTTATTAGAGTGCTCTATAGTGACTGTTGTTGGGTGGGTCCTTAAGAGTTACTGCTTTTGGGTAGTGTGCTCCATAGTAACTGTTGTTTGGTAGGTGCTTTATAGTGACTGTTGCTGGGTAGTTTGCACTATAGTGACTGATGTTGGGTAGGTGCTCTGCAGTGACTGTTGTTGGGTGGTTGAGGGTTTTGCACTGTGCAGTGTGTGTGTGTAGTGAGTGGTTTGTGAATGTTTGACTTTTGTACACTTTGGAGTGTGTGTTTTGTGAATCTTGTTTGTTAGTTGTGTTTACTGTTTAGTATGTGGTCAGTATTGTGTCTGTGTGAGGTGTCTTCACAGTACAGTGTGTGTGACGTGAGTAGTGTGCATCTGTTTGAGGTGCATGCACTGTGGAGTGCGTGTGTATGGTGAGTGCTGTGTGTCTGTGTCAGGTTTTTGCACTGTGGAGTCTTTGTACATGGTATGTGGTGTGTGTCTGTGTAATGTGTGGTCACTGTGGAGTGTGTGTGTGTTCTACAGCGTGTGTTTGTGTGAGATGTTTGCACTGTGGTGTTTGTTTCCTGAGTGGTGTTTGTGTAAATGTGTGCACTATGTGTGTGTGTTGAGTGTGTGTGGTGACTGCTGTTGGACAGTGTGAGGTGTCTGCATTGTAAATAAAGTGTCAGATGACAGGTGTTTGGGCAATGTGTGTGGATTGGTGTGTGTGTTTGTGGAGATTGCATAATGCGTGCTGTGTCTTTGTGAGGTGTGTGTACTCTGGAGTGTGTGTGAGTGTGGTGAGTATTGTATGTCTGAGGTATATGAACTGTGGTTTGGGTGTGAAGTGTTTGGAATGCATGGTATGATTTCTTGTAATGTGTTTGCACTGTGGAGGACGTGTGTGTGGTGAGTTGTGTGTATTTGTGAGGTGTGTGCACTGTGGAGTGTTTGTGCTCAATGCTGTGGGTATCTGTGAAATGTGTGCCCTGAGTGTGGGTGTTGAGTGTGTGTGGTGACTGGTGTGTCACAGTGTGAGGTGTCTGCATTGTGGATAAAGGGTCAGGTGATTGGTGTTTGTCTCTGTAATGTGTGTGCATGGCAGTGTGATTTTGTAAAGTTTGTGTGGTACGTGCTGTGTGTCTCTGTGAGATGTCCGTTCTCTGGTGCATGTGTGAGTTTCGTGAGTAATGTATGTCTCAGGTAAGTTCACTGTGGATTGTGTGTGGAGTGCATGGTTTGTCCCTGTTTAAGGAGTATGCACTGTGGAGGGTGTGTGGCGAGTTGTTTGTATGTGTTAGGTGTGTGTACTATGGAGTGTGTGTGTGATGAGTGTTGTGTGTCTGCGTGAGTTGTGTGCACTGTGGAGGGTCTGTGTTAAATTTTTTGTCTCTGTGAGGTGTATGCACAGTACAGTGTGTGTAGAGTGTGTGTGTTTAGTGGTGTGTGTCTGTGTGTAAGGTGTGCACTTTGAATTCTCTGTGCAGTTGGTGGTGTGTGTCTGTGAGAGATGAGTGCACTGTGTAGTGTGTGTGGTAATTGGTATATTTGTGTTTGCTTACTGCACTGTGGATTGTGTGGTTTTAAGTGGTGTTTGTGTGAGGTGTGTGCATGATGTATTGTGTGTGTATGCTGAGTGGTTTGTGTTTGTGTTAGGAGTGTGCACTGTGCACTTTGTGTGTGTTTTTGTGGTGAGTGGTGTGTGTCTGTGTGAGGTGTGGGCTCTGTGTAGTAGCGAGTGGTGAGTGATGTGTGTCTGTGTGAGATGTATGCATAGTGAATGGTGTGTGAGCAGTGTGTGTGGTAAGTGATGTGTGTCTGGGCTAAGTGTCTGCACTCTGGAGTGTGTGTGTTCTCTGGTGTGTGTCAGTGTGAGGTGTGTGCACTTTTAAGAGTGTGTGCGTGGTAAATGGTGTGTGACTGCATGACGTGTGTGCATGGTGGAGTGTGTGTGCTGATTGGTGTATGTCCCTTTGAGTTGTGTGCACTTTGCAGTGTGTTTGTGCAGTGAATAAATGTGTCTGTGTGAGATGTATGCACTGTGAAGACTTTGTGTGTTGAGGTGTCTGTGTGCAGTTTTGCAATGTGCAGTGTTTGGTGAGTGGTGTGTGTCTCTGTAATGTTGCACTGTGGAGTGTGTGTGGTGAATATTCTGTGTCTGTGTCAGGTGTGTGCACTTTGTAGTGTGTGTATGGTGCGTGGTGTGTGTTTGTGTTAAGTGTGTGCCCAGTGCAGTGAGTGTGTTTCTGTGGTGTGTGGCGAGTGTTTGTGTGCGGCCTGTGCACTGTGGAATATGTGCGTGTGGCCATAGGGGTGTGTCTGTGTCACGTGTGTGCACTGTGGAGTGTGTTTTTGCTGAGTAGTGTGTCTGTGTGAGGTGTCTGCACTGTGGAATGTCTGTGTGGTGAGTGTTCTGTGTATCTGTTAGGTGTGTTCACTCTGTAGTGTGTGTGGTAAGTATTGTTTCTGTGTGAGGTGTCTTCACTGTAGAATGTGTGTGTCTTGAATGGTGTGTTTTTCTGTGAGGTGTGTGCACTGTGGAGAGAGTCTGTGGTCAGTGGCTTGTATATTTGTGGGGTGTGTGCATTGCATAGTATGAGTGTCTAGATAGGTGTGTGTCTGTGTTTGGTGTGTTCACTGTAGAGTGTGTGTGTCTTCTGCAGTGTGTGTTTGTGTGAGGTATGTGGACCATGGAGTGTGTGTGTTGAGTGGTATGTATCTGTGTGAAATGTGTGCACTCATTGTGTGTGTTGAATGTGTGTGGTGACTGGTGTATAATAGTGTGAGTTGCCTGCATTGTGGATAGAATGTAAGGGGATTGGTGTTTGTCTGTGTGATGTGTGTGCATTGTGGTGTGTATTTGTGGAATTTGTGTGGTATGTGCTGTGTGTCTCTGTGAGGTCTGTGTACTCTGGAGTGTTTGTGAGTGTGGTAAGTGCTGTATCTCTGAGAAATGTGCACTATGGACTGTGTGTGTAGTATGTGTAGTGCATGGTGTGCCTGTGTGTAAGATGTGTGCACTGTGGAGGGTATGTGTGTGGTGAGTCATGTGTATGTTTGAGGTGTGTGCACTGTAGAGTGCATGTGTGATGAATGCTGTGTGTCTGTGTAAGGTGTGTGCACTGTGGAGAGTGTGTGTGTTGAGTTTTGTGTCTGTGTGAGATTTGGGCTATGTGTAGTGTGTGTGTGAGTGGTGTGTATTTAGTGTGTGTTTGTGTTGGGTGTATGCACAATAAACTGTGTGGAGTTTGTGGTGAGAGGTGTGTATCTCTGTAGTGTCTGCAATTTGGATTGTGTGTGCAGTGGGTGGTGTGTGTCTGTAAGTGCACTGTGTAGTGTGTGTGGTAAATTGTATGTCTGTGTTAAGTGACTGCGCTGTGGATTGTTTGGTGAGTGGTGTGTGTCTGTGTGAGGTGTGTGCACTGTGGGGTGTGTGTTTGGTGAGTGGTGTGTGCCTGTGTGAGGTGTAATTACTACGGAATGTGTGTGTGGTAGTGTTGTGTGTCTGTGTGAGGTGTGTTTACTGTGTAGGGTGTAGTCAGTCTTGTATCTGTGTGAGGTGTCTTCATTGTAAAATGTGTGTGTTGTGAGCAGTGTGTCAGTGTGAAATGTGTGCAATGTGAAGTGTTATGTGTGTGGTGAGTGGTGTGTCAGTGTGAGGTGTGTGCACTGTGGAGTCTCTGTGCATGGTATGTGGTGTGTCTTTGTGTGAGGAGTGTGCACTGTGGAGTATGTGTGTGTTCTACAGTGTGCGTTTGTGTGAGGTGTGTGCACTGTGGAGTGTGTGCAGTGAGTGGTATGTCTGTGTTAGGTTTCTGCAAAGTGGAGTGTGTGGTGAGTATTCTCTGGCTGTGTGTAGTGTTTGCACTGTGTAGTGTGTGTATGGTGAGTGTTGTGTGTCTTTGTGAAATGTGTGCACTAAATTTGTGGTTGAGTATGTGTGGTGACTGGTGTTTGTGTACGGTGTCTGCCCTGTGGAGTGTGAGTGTGGTGAGTGGTGTATGCTTGTGTGAGGTGTGTGCACTCTGTAGTATGCATGTGATTAGTGGTGTGTTTCCATGTGAAATCTATGCACAGTGGAGTGTAAGTCTGAAGTGTGCCTGGTAAGTGGTGTGTGTCTTTGCTAGGTGTCTGCACTCTGGAGTGTGTGTGTTGCATAATGTATGTCTGTGTGAGGTGAGTGCACTGTGTAGCGTGTCATATGTTTGAGGAGTGTGCACTGTAGAGTGTATGTGTGATAAATGCTGTGTGTCTGTTTAAGGTGTGTGCACTGCGGAGAGTGTGTGTTTTAATTTTTGTGTAAGTGTGAGGTTTGTGCTATGTATACTGTGTGTGTGAAGCGTGTGTATGATGTAGTGTTTTGTGTGAGGGGTATGCACAGTGGACTGTGTGGGATGTGTGTGGTAAGTGGTGTGTGTCTCTCTGTAGTGTCTGCAATTTCGATTCTTTGTGCAGTGGGTGGTGTGTGTCTGTGAGGTGAGTGCACTGTGTAGAGTGTGTGGTAAGTAGTATGTCTGTGTTTGTGACTGCACTATGAATTGTTTGGTAATTGGTGTGTGTCTTTGTGAGGTGTGTGCACTGTGGGGTGTGTGTTTTCTGAGTGTTGTGTGTCTGTGTGAGGTGTGTTTACTGTGTATTGCGTAGTCAGTCTTGTGTCAGTGTGAGGTGTCTTCACTGTAAAGTGTTTGGGTCGTGAGTAGTGTGTGTCTGTGTGAAATGTGGGCAATGTGAAGTGTTAGGTGTGTGGGGAGTGGTGTGTCTGTGTGGGGTGTGTGCACTGTGGAGTCTGTGCATATGTGGTGTGTCTTTATGTGTCGAGAGCACACTGTGGAGTGTGTGTGTTCTACAGTGTGTGTTTGTGTGAGGTGTGTGCACAGTGGAGTGTAAGTGTGAATTGTGCATCTTAAGTAGTGTGTGTCTTTGCTAGGTATCTGCACTCTGGAGTGAGTGTGTTGTGTGGTGTATGTCTGAGTGAGGTGAGTGCAATGTGTAGTGTTTACAGTGACTGGTATGTCTGTAGTAGGTTTCTGCATTGTGGAGTGTATTTTGGTGAATATCGTCTTTTTGTGTTTGCTGTGTGCACCGTGTAGTATGTGTGTACGCTGAATGGTGTGTTTGAGGTGTGTGCACTGTGCAGTGTGTGTCTGTGGTGAGTGATATGCCTGTGTGAGGTGTCTGCACTGTGGAATATGAGTGTGGTGAGCGCTGTGTGTCTGTGTAAATTATATTTACTGTGCAGTGTGTGAGGTCAGTCGTGTTTGTGTAAGGTTCCTTCAATGTGGAGTATGTGTAGTGACTTTTGTGTTTGTGTGGTGTGTGCACTCTGGATTGTGTTTGGGTGGTGACTGCTGTGTGCCTGTGTGAGTTGTGTAAACTGTGGTGTGTGTGTTCGGTGAGTGGTGTGTGTCTGTGTGAAATAGGTGCACTGTGGAGTGTTATGTGTGTGGTGAGTGGTGTGTCCGTGTGAGTTGTGTGCACTCTTTAATGTGTGAGTGGTCCGTGTCTTTTTAAGATGTGCACACTGTGGAGTATGTGTATGGAGTGTGTGTGTTGACTGGTGTGACTCTGTGTGAAGTTTCTGCACTGTGGAGTGTGTGTGGTGAGTGGTGTCCGCCTGTGTGAGGGGTGTACACTGTGTAGTATGCATGTGATGTGTGCTGTGTGTCTGTGTGAGATGTATTCAGAGTGGAGTGTGAGTGTGCAGTGTGTGTGGTAAGTGATGTGTGTCTGTGATAGGTGTTTGCACTCTAGAGTGTCTGTGTTGCGTGGTGTGTCTCTATGTGAGGTGTGTGCACTGTGGATAGTGTGTTAAGTGGTGTTTGACTGCATAAGGTGTGTGCACGGTGGAGTGTGAGTGTGTTGATTAACGTGTGAGTCTGTGAAGTTTGTGAACTGTGGAGTGTGTGTGTAGGGTAAGTTTTGTGGGTCTGTGAGAGGTGTGTGAACTCTGAATAGTGTGTGTGGTGAGTGACCTCTTTGTGTGAGGTTTTTGCGCTCTGCAGAGTGTGTTCATGGTGACTGGTGTGTGTCTGTGTGAGGTTTGTGCACTGTGGAGTGTGTTGTGAATCTTGTGTTTCTTTGTGAGGTGTTTGCACTCTGTAGTGTGTGTGTATTGTGAGTGGTGTGTTTTTGGGTTAGGTGTGTGCACAATGCAGTGTATGTGTTTGTGTGGTGTGTGGTGTGTGTCTGTGCACAGTGTGTGTACTGTGGAGTATTTGTGTATGGTGAGTGGTGTGTGTCTGAGAGAAATGTGTGCACTGAGGGTATTTGTTGAGTGTGTGTGGTGACTGGTGTGTGACAGTGTGAGGTGTCTGCATTATGAATAGGGTGTGAGGTGATTGGTGTGTGTCTCCGTGATGTGTGTGCATTGTGGTGTGTGTGTGCAGAATTTGTGAGGTGTGTGCTGTATGACCCTATGAGGTGTGTGTTGTGTAGTTTCTGTGTGTTGTGTGCTATCTGTCTGAGTTATGTGCACTGTGGATTATGTTTTGAGTCCATGGACTTCGTGGTGTGTGTCTGTGCGGGGTGTGTGCACTGAGGAGGGTGTTTGCATGGTGAGTGGTGTGTGTTGGTGTGAGGTGTGTGCACTGTGGAGGTTGTGTGTGATGAGTGGTGTGTGTCTGTGTGAGGTGTGTTCACTGTGGATAGTGTGTGTGGTGAGTTTTCTGTTTGTGTGATTCGTGTGCTTTGTTGAGTGAGGCATTAAATGTGTGTATTCAGTTGCGTGTGTCGGTGTGAAGTGTGTGCACAGTGGAGTGCGTGTGGAGTGTGTGTTAAGTGTTTTGTGATTGTGTGGAGTGTCTGCACTTTGGATTGTGTGTGCGGTGAGTGTTTTTTGTGTAAGATGAGTGCATTGTGTAGTGTGTGCAGTAAGACTTATGACGGTGTTAGTGTCTATACTGTGGATTGTGTTTTTGGTGAGTGGTGTGTGTCTGTGTGAGTTGTGTTCACTGTGTTGTGTGTGTATGATGACGGGTGTGTTTGTGTAAGGTATGTGCATTGTGCAGTTTGTGTTTGAGTGGTGAGTGGTGTGTGTCTGTTTGGTGTGTGCACAGTGGTGTGTGTGTGTGGTCAGTGGTGTGTCTTTTTGTGAGGTTTACTCTGCAGTGTGTGTTTGTGGTGAGTAGTGTGCCTATGTGTGGTGTCTGCACTGGGGAATGTGTGTGGTGTTGTGTGTCTGTGTTTCTGTTGTTGGATGAAGTGCTCTATAGTGACTGTTGGGTAGGGTGCTTTATACTGACATTTTTTGGGGAGGGTGCTTTATAGTGACTGTTGTTGGGTATGCACTCTATAGTGACTTTTGTTAGCTAGGTGCTCTATAATGGCTGTTTTTGTGTAGGTGCTCTTTATTGAGTGTTGTTCAGTCATGTGCTCTATAGTGACTGTTCTTGGGTAAGGTTCTCTAATAGCGACTGTTGTTCATAGAGGGCTCTATAGTGACTTTTGCTGATTAGAGGGTTCCACAGTGACTGTTTTTGGGTAGGTAATCTATATTGACTCTTTTTGGGTAGGGTGCTCTATAGTTACTGCTGTTGGGTACGTGCTTTAGAGTCACTGTTGTTGGGTATGTGCTATATAGTGACTGTTGTTGGATAAGGTGCTCTGTAGTGACTGGTGCAGTGTTCTGTACTGACTGCTGTTGTGTAGGGTACAATATACTGAGAGTGACTTGCTAGAGTACTCTATAGTGACTGATACTGGGTAGAGTGCTTTATAGTGACTGTTACTGTGTAGAGTGCGCTATAGTCACTTTTGCTGGAAAGGATGCTCTATGGTGACTGTTGTTGGGTAGGGTCCCCTATAGTTACTGTTATTGGGTAGGGTGCACAATAGTGAAGGCTGTTGGTTAGGTGCTTTATAGTGACGGTTGTTGCGTATGGTGATCTATAGTCCCGGTTGTTGGTAGGGTGCTCTATAGTGACTGTTGTTGACAAAAGTGCTCTACAGTCACTGATGTTGGGTATAGGGCTCTAGAGTGACGATTGTGGAATACGTTCTCTAAGTAGACTGTTGTTGGGGATGGTACTCTGTAATAACGTTTGTTGGCAGGGTGCTCTATAGTGACTAATTTTGGGTGGAGTGCTGGATAGTAACTGTTGTTGGGGAGAGTGCTCTGTAGTTGACTGTTGTTGGGTGGAGTGTTTTGTAGTGACCATTTTGTAGAGTGCTCTATAGTGACTGTTTTTGATTAGGATGCCCGATACTGACTCTTGTTGGGGAGGTTCTTTATAGAGACTGTTTTTGGGAAGGGGGCTCTATCGTGACTGTTTCTAAGTAGGTGCTCTATAGTGACTTTTCTGGGGTAGGATTCTCTATAGTGACTGTTGTTGATAGGGTGCTCTATAGTGACTTTTATAGGGTAGGGTGCTCTAAAGTGTCTGTTCTTGTGTAGGTGCTCTATAGTGACTGTTGCTAGATGGTGTGCTCCATAGTGACTGTTGTTTGGTGGATTGCTCTATACTGACTCTTGCTGGGTGGAGTGATCTAGAGTGACTGTTGTTTGGTAGGTACTCTATAATGACTGTTGATTACTGGGGTGCTCTATTGTGACTGTTCTTGGGAGGGGTGCTCTTTAGTGAGTCTTGTTGGGTACAGTGTTCTATATGTGATTGTTATTGGATAGAGTTTTCTATAGTGACTGTTGTTGTGTAGAGTGCTCTATTGTGACTGTTGTTGGGTAGAGTGCTTTATAGTGAGTGCTGTTGGGTAATGGGCTTTATGTGGACTGTTGTTGGTTAGGTGCTCTATAGTAACTGATGTTGGGTTGAGTGCACTATAGTGACTGTTGTTCGGTAGGTGCTTTATAATGATGTTGTTCGTTAGGTGCTCTATAGTGACTTGGTGTGTAGGGTGCTCTAATGTTTTTGAGTAAGTGCCCTATACTGACTCTCTTTAAGTAGGTGCTGTATAATGACTATTGTTGGGTAGGTGCTCTATAATGAGTATTGTTGGTTCTGGTGCTCTGTGATAACTGTTGTTGCGTAGTGTGCTCTATTGTGACTGTTATTGGGTGAGGTCCTCTACAGTGACTGTCCTTGGGTAGGGTACTCTATAGTGACTATTGTTGAGTAGAATGCTCTAAAGTGATTGTTGTTTTTTAGATGGCTCTAAGGTGACTGTTGTTGGGTAGTGTGCTCTAAAGTGACTGTTTTTGGGTGGAGTGCTTTATACAGACTGTTGTTGGGTAAAGTGTTCTATATGTAACTGATGTTGGGTGAAGTTCTCTGTGGTGGGTATTGTTCTCTTGAGTGCTCTATAGTGACTGGTGTGGGTAGAGTGCTCTAGAGTTACTGTGGTTTAGTAGAGTGCTCTATAGGTGAATCTTGTGGGGTTGGGTCCTCTATATTGACTGTTGCTAGGTAGAGTGCTCTGTAGTGACTCTGCTGGGTAGGGTGCTCTAGAGTGAGTGATGTTTAGTACATGCTCTACAGTGACTGTTGCTAGGTTGGGTGTGCTATTGTGACGGGTTTTGGGTAGGTGCTGTATAGTTGCAGTTGTTGGTGAGGTGCTCTAAGCCGACAGATGTTTCCTAGGTGCTCTATAGTGACAGTTTTGTTGGGTCCCCTATAGTGACTTATGTTGCATAGCATGCTGTATAGTGTTTGTTGTTGGTTAGGTGCTCTATAGTGACTGTTGCTGGGTAGGGTGCTCTATCGTGACTGTTGTTGGGTAGGGTGTGTATAGTGACAGTTTCTGTGTAGGGTGCTGTAGAGTGACTGTTGCAAGGTAGGATGGTCTATACTAACTGTTGTTGGGTGGGGTTCTCTAAAGTGACTGTGGCTGGTAGAGAGCTCTACAGTGACTGTTGCTGTTTAGGGTGCTCTATAGTGAGTGCTGTAGGGTAGGTGCTCTGTAGTGACTGTTGCTGCATAGAATTATTTATATTGACTCTTTTTGGGTAGTTGTTGTATAGTGAATATTGTTGGTAGGGTGCACAAAACTGACGATTGCAGAGTAGGTGCTCTATAGTTACTGTTACTGTGTAGGGGGCTCTATTGTGACTGTTGTTGCATAGGTTCCCTACATTGTTGTTGGATAGGTGTTTTATAGTGACTGTTGTTGGGTACGTGCTCTATAGTGACTTCTTCTTGGTAGGGTGCTATAGAGTGATTGTTTTGGTTAGGTGCCATATAGTTATTGTTGTTGGTGGGGTTCTCTAAACTGACGGTTGTTGAGTAGGTGCTCTATAGTGACTGTTGTTGGGTATGGTGCTCTATCATGACGATTGTTATGTAGAGTGCAGTATAGTGACTAATGCTGGGTAGGGTGCTCTACAGTGACTGTTGCTAAATAGGATGCTCTTTAGTGACTATTGTGTAGGTGCTTTATAGTGAGTTTTTAGGTGTGGTGCTCTATAGTGACTGTTGATCGGTAGGATACTCTATAGTGTCTGTTTTTGGGTAGAGTTCTCTATAGTAATTGTTACTGGGTCGCGTGCTCTATAGTGACTGTTGCTGCGTGAGATGCTTTAAAGTGACTAATGAGTATGTGCTGTATACTGACTGTTTTTTGGTAGGGTTCTCCATAGAGACTGTTGTTGGTTACAGTACTCTATAGTGACTTTACTTGGGTGGAGGGCTGTATAGTAACTGTTGTTGGGTAGATTGCTCCTGATAGTGACTGTTGTTGGGTAGGGGGCTCTGTAGTGACTGTTGTTTGGTACAGTGCTCTATATTGACTTTTGTTGATAGAGTGCTCTGTAGAGACTGTTCTTGGGCATGTTGCTCTATAGCTACTGTTGATGGTTAGTGTGCTGTATATTGACAGTTGTTGCATAAGTGCTCTATACTTCCTGATGTTGGGAAGGTGCTCTATATTGGCAGGTGTGGGGTTGGGTGCTCTATAGTGACTGCTGTTGGGTGACGTAACCTACAGTGATTGTTGGTGGGTAGGGTGCTCCATAGTGACTGTTGCTGGGTAGGGTGCTCTACAGTGACTGTTGCTATGCAGAGTGCTCTATAGTGAATGTTGTTGGGTAGGTGCTTTATAGAGACTGCTGCTGTGCAGGGTGCTCTATAGTGACTGTTGTGGGTGAAGTGCTCTATAGTGACAATTGCTAGATAGAGTGCTCTATAGTGACTAATGATGGGAACGTGCTCTGTAGTGACTGTTGCTGGGTAGGTGTTCTATATTTACTGTTGTTGGTAGGTGTGTTCTACAGTGAATGTTGTTGTAAGGGTAGTTCTATAGAGACTGATGTTAGGGAGTGTGCTCTATAGGTGACTGTTGTTGGCTGGAGTGCTCTATACTGGCTATTGTTCGGTAAAGTGGTTTATAGTGACTGTTGTTTGGTGGGGTGCTGTATACTTACTGTGGTTGGGTAGAGTCCTCTACAGGTGACTGGTGTTCTCTATAATGACCGGTTGCTGGGTAGAGTGCTCTGTAGTGACTCGGCTGGGTAGAGTGCTCTATAGCGACTCTGCTGGGTAGGGTGCTCTATAGTGAGTGATGTTGAGTACATGCTCTATAGTGACTGTAATTGGGTAGGGTGCTTTATGGTGATTGTTGTTGGATAGGGTGCTCTATAGTGACTCTTGTTGGGTAGGGTACTCTATAGGGACTATTTTTTGAATAGGAACCCTTTAGTTACTGTTGCTGGTTAGGGTGCTCTATAGTGGATGATGTTGGTTGGTGTGCTCTTTAGTTACTGTTGCTGGGTATAGTGCTCAATAGTGACTGTTGGGTAGAAGGCTCTATAGTGACTGTTGATCGAGAGGTACTCTAGAGTGACTGTTGTTGAATACTGTGCTCCATAGTGACTGTTGCTGGGTATGGTGTTCTATAGTGATTGTTGTTGAGTAGAGTGCTCTATAGTGACTATTGTTGGTTAGAAGCTCTATATTGATTGTTTTTGGGTAGGTGTTCTATACTGACTGTGTTTGGGTAGTTTGCTCTATAGTGAAAGTTGTTGGGTAGGTGTTCTATACTGACTGTGTTTGGGTAGGTTGCTCTATAGTGACTGTTGTAGGGTACGGTGCTCTATAGTGACTGTTTTTCAGTAGAGTTCTTTATAGTGAATGTTGTTGGGTAGAGTTCTCTATAATGACTGTTGGGTATAGGGCTCTAAAGTGACTGTTGTTGGGAGAAATGTTGTATACTGACTTTTGCTGGGTAAGGTGCTCTATAATGACTGGTTTTTGGTAGGATGCTCTTGAGTGAATGTTATTGGGTAGAGTGCTCTATAGTGACTGTTCCTGCATAGGGTGCCCAATATTGACTGTTAATGGGTAGCATGCTCCATAGTGACTGCTGTTCGATAGGGTGCTTTATAGTGACTGTAATTGAATAGTTTGCTCTACAGTGACAATTGTTAAATAGGTGTTTTGTAGTTACTGTTGCTAAGTAGGGTATTCTATAGTGAATGATGTTGGGTGTGGTGCTCTTTAGTGACTGTTGCTGGGTAAAGTACTTTATAGTGACATTAGATTTGTAGAGGGCTCTATAGTGACTGCTCATCGGTAGGTGCTTTATACTGACTGTTGTTGAATGGTGTGATTTATCATGACTGTTGCAGGGTATGGTGTACTTTAGTAATTGCTGTTGGGTAGTGTTCCCTATAGTGACTTTTGTTGAGTAGGTTCTCAATAGTGATTGTTTTTGGGAAGATGCTTTATACTGACGGTTGTTGGGTAGGTTGCTCTATAATGACTGTTTTTAGGTATGGTGCTCTATAGTTACTGTTGTAGGATAGGTTCTCAATAGTGATTGATTTTGGGAAGGTGCTCTAGTTGTTGGGTAGGTTGCTCTATTGTGATTGTTTTTAGGTACAGTGCTCTATACTGAGTATTGTAGGATAGAGTTTCCTATATTGACTATTGTTGGGTTTGTGCTCTATAATGATTGTTTGTGGGTAGTTGTTCTAGAGTGACTGTTGAGGTGTAGGTGCTCCATAGTGACTGTTGTTCAATAGGGTGCTTTATAGTGACTGTAATTGAAGAGTTTGCTCTACAGTGACTATTGTTAAATAAATGCTTGGTAGTGACTGTTGCTAAGTAGAGTGTTTTATAGTGAATGATGTTGCGTGGGCTGCTCTTTAGTGACTGTTGCTGGGTAAAGTATTCTAGAGTGATATTAGATTTGTAGAGGTCTCTACAGTGACTGTTGATTGGTAGGTGTTCAATACTGACTGTTGTTGAATGGTGCGATTTATAGTGACTATTGTAGGATACAGTGATTGGTGTTGGGCAGAGTTCTCTATAGTGACTGTTGTTGGATAGGTTCTCAATAGTGATTGTTTTTGTGAAGGTGCTTTTTACTGACGGGTGTTGGGTAGGTTGCTCTATAGTGACTGTTTTTAGGTATGGAGCTCTATAGTGACTGTTGTAGAATAGGTTCTCAATAGTGATTGTTTTTGGGAGGTTGCTCTATAGTGACGGTTTTTGGGTAGGTTGTTCGATAGTGACCCCTTTTAAGTACGGTGTTCTATAGTGACCGTTGTAGTTTAGAGTTCTCAATATTGACTGTTGTTGGGTTGGTGCTATATAGTGACTGTTTGTGGGTAGGTGTTCTGGAATGACTGTTGTGGGTTAGGTGTTCTGTAGTGTCTGTTGCTGTTTAGGTGCTTTATAGTGACTGTTGTTAGGTAGGATGCTCTATAGTGACTGTTTTTGTGTAGTTGCTTTATACAGTGTTGTTGGGTAGGGTGCTCTATACTGCCTTATGTTGGATAGGTGCTCTATAGTGACTCTTCCTGTGTAGGTGCTCAATAGTGACTGTTGTTCGGTAGGGGGCTCTATATTGACTGTTGTTGTCATGGGTGTTCTATATTGACTCTTGTTGTGTACACTGCTTTATAGTAACTGTTAATGGGTAGGGTGCTCAACAGTGACTGTTGTCAGGGAGGTTGCTCTATCCTGACTTTTGCTTGGGTAGAAGAACTATAGTGACAGTTGTTGGGTAGGTGCTCTAGAGGGATTGTTGTTTGGTAGGGTGTTCCATATGGGCTGTGGTTGGGTAGGATACTTTATACTGACTGTCCTTTGGTTCTCTATAGAAAGTGCTGTTGTTTGGGGTTCTCTATAGTGACTGTTGTTAGGTATAGTTCTCTATAAGTGACTGTTGTTGGGTGGAGTGTTGTATTGTGAATGATTTTTAGGGTGCTCTATGGTGATTGTTTTTGGGAGCAGTGTTCTTTAGAGAGTGTTCTTGTTAGGGTGCTCTACAGCGACCATTGTAGGGTAGGGGCTTTAGATACTGACTGTTAATGTGTATGGTGCTCCACAGTGACTCTTGTAGGGTAGAGTGCTCTATAGAGACTATTTTTGGGTAGGGTGCTCTACAGTAACTTTTCTTGGGTGGAATGCTCCATAGTGACTGTTTTTGTGCAGGGTGTTGTACAGTGACAGTTTTGTGGTAGAGTGCTCTATAGTGACTGTTGTTGATTAGAGGGTTTAAAGTGACTGTTGTGTAGGTGATCTATAGTGGCTGTTGTTTTGTCAGTGCTCTATAGTGACTGTTGTTGGGTAAAATGCTGCATAGTCACTTTGACTGGTAGGGTGCTCTAAAGTGACAGTTTTTGATTAGAGTGCTCTATAGTGACTGTTGCTGCATAGGATGCTCTATGCTGACTTTTGCTGAGTAGGATTCTCCATAGTGACTGTTTTTAAGTAGGGTGCTCTATAGTGACTTTGGTTGGGTAGGTTGCTCTATATTGACTATTGTTGAATGGATGCCCTTTAGTGACTGTTGCTAAGTATTGTGCTCTATAGTGAAGGATGTTGGTTGGGGGTGCTCTTTAGTTACTCTTGCTGGGTATTGTGTTCTATAGTGACTGTTGTTGGGTAGAGGGTTATATAGTAACAGTTGATCGGCAGGTGCTTTATAGTGACTATTTTTGAATAATGTGCTCTATAGTGACTGTTGTTGGGCATGTTGTTCTATAGTGATTATTATTGCGTAGAGTGCTCTATAGTGACTGTTCTCAGGTAGGTGCTCTATAGAGACTGTTGGTGAGTAGGTGCTCTATACAGACTGTTGATGGGTTGGGCTCTTTATACTGACTGTTGCTGCGTGGGGTGCCCTATAGTGACTGTTGCTGGGTAGAGTTCTCTATAGTGACTGTTTCTGGGTGGGTTCTCTATAGTGACAGTTGTTGAGTAGGTGCTCTATAGTGTGTTATTGGAAGAAAGCTTTAAAGTGACTGTTGGTAGGTAGGGTGCTCTATAGTGACTGGTTTTGTGTATGGGTCTCTATAGTGACTGTTCTTGGGCAGAGTTCTCTATAATGACTGTTTATGGGTAGAGAGCTCTATAGTGACTGTGGCTGGGAAGGATCTCCATACGGACTGCTGTTTGTAGGGTGCTCAATACTGACTGTCGTTTGCTAGATGCTCTATAGTGACTGTTGTTGAGTATGTGCTCCATAGTGACTGTTGTTTGGAAGGTGCTCTATAGTGCCTGTAGTTAGGTAGGGTGCTCCATAGTGACTGTGTTTGGTAGGGTGCTCTATACCCACTGTTGCTGGGTGGGGTGCTTTTTAGTGTCTTTGGCTAGGTAGAGTGCTCTACAGTGACTATTCTTAAGTAGAAATTTTATAGTGACTGTTGTTGGGTGGGGTTATCTATAGTGACTGTTGTTGGGTAGTGTGCTCTATAGTGACTTTTGATGTGTACAGTGTTCTATACTCTCTGTTCTTGGGTCGAGTGTTTTATAGTGACTCTTCTTGGGTACTGAGCTCTATAGTTACTGGTTTTGGGTAGTTGCAGCATACAAACTCTTGTTGGGTAGGGTGTTCTATACTGAATTTTTGGTAAGGTGCTCCACAGTGACTGTTCTTGTGTAGGGTGCTCAATAGTCACTATTGTTGGGTAGAGTGCTTTATAAGTAACTGTTGTTGGGTGGAGTGCTCTATAGTTACTGTTGTTGGGTAGGGTGCTCAATAGTGACTGGTGTTCATTAGAGTGCTCTATAGAAACTGTTGTTGGGTAGAGTGTTTTATAAGTGACTGTTGTTAGGTGGAGCATTATATAGTGATGGTTGTTGTGTAAAGTGCTCTACAATGACTGTTGTTTCATAAAGTGCTTTACTGTGACTCTTTTTGGGAAGGTAGCTCTATACTTATTATTGTTAGCTAGGTGGTCTGTAGTGGCTGTTTTTAAGTAGGGTGCTCTTTAAAGACTGCTGTTGGTTAAGGTTCTCTATACTGGCTGTTTTTCTGTTGTGTGTACTATATTGACTGTTCTATGGTGGAATGATCTATAGTGTCTGTTGTTTGTTGGGGTGCTCAATACTGCCTGTTGCTGGGTAGGGTGCTCTATAGTGACTGTTTTTTGGTAGAGTGCTCTAGATAGGGACTGTTTTAAAGTGTGTGCTTTGCAGTGATTTTTGGTTGGGTGCTCAATAGCGACTGTTGTTGAGTAGGGTTCTTCACAGTGACTACTGTTTTGTGGGGTTCTCTATTCTGACTGTTGTTAGGTAGAGTGATCTATAAGTGACTGTTTTTGGGTGGAGTGTTCTATAGTGACCATTTTGTAGAGTGCCATATAGTGACTGTGTTTGGGTGAAGTGCTCTGAAGTGACTAATGTTAAGTAGGGTGCTCGATAGTGAATGTTGTTAGGTAGGGAACCCTAGATATTGACTGTTATTGTATAAGGTGCTCTATAGTGACTCTTTTTATGTAGAGTGCTCTACAGTGATGGTCTTTAGGAAAAGTGCTTTATGCTAACTGTTGTTGGATAGGTGCTCTACAGTGACTGTTGTTGGGTAGGGTGCACTAGAGTGACTGTTGCTGGGTTAGAAGCTCTAGAGTGACTGTTGTTGGGTAGAGTGCTCTATAGTGACTGCTTCTGCATAGGGTGCTCTATTGTGACTGTTTCTGGGTAGCGTGCTCTACAGTGACTGTTGGTGGGTAGGTGCTCTATAGTGACTATTATTGTTTAGGTTACTCTATAGTTACTATTGATAAAAATGTGCTCTATACTTTTTGTTGCTGAGTAGGGTGCTCTATACTGACTTGTTAGGTGGGGTGCCCTGTGCTGACTCTTGTCAGGTAGAGTGCTCTCTATGTGACTGTTGTTTGGTGGAGTGCTCTGTACAGAGTGCTATTGGGTAGAGTGCTCTATAGTGACTGTTGTTGGGTAGAGTGCTCTACGGTGACTTGTTTGGTATCTTGCTCTATACTGACTGTTGTTCAGTAGTGATCTATACTGACTGTGGTTGTGTATGGTGCTATCTAGTGACTGGTTTTGGGTACAGGTCTCTATTGTGACTGTTGTGTAGAATGCTCTATAATGACAGTTGTTGAGTAGGTGCTCTATACTGACTGTTGTTGGATAGGTGCTCTATAATGACAGTTGTTGGTTAGGTGCTCTATATTGACTGTTGTTTGTTAGGGCGCTCTATATTAACTGCTGTTGGGTATAGTGGGTTATGGAGCATAATTTTGGTAGGAGTTCTCTACAGTGTCTTTTGTTGGTTGGGGAGCCCAATACTGAATGTTGCTGGGTGGGTTGCTCTATAGTGACTGTTGTTGGGAAGAGTGCTCTAGACAGTGACTGTTGTTGTGTAGGTGCCCTATACTGATTGTTGTTTGATGTCGTGCTCTATAGTGACTGCTGTTGGATGCAGTTGTCTATAGTGACTGTTGTTGGGTAGGGTGAACTAGAGTGACTGTTGCTGGGTAATGTGCTCTAGAGTGACTGTTGTTGAATAGCGTGCTCTTTAGATACTGCTGCTGCATAGGGTGCTCTATACTGAGTATTGCTGGGTAGTGTGCTTTATTGTGACTGTTGTTTAGGGTACTCTATAGTGACTATTGTTGAAAATGTGCTCTGTACTGACTGCTGCTGAGTAGGGTGCTCTATAGTGACTGTTATTAGTTGGGGTGCTCTACAGTGACTCTTGTTGAGTAGAGTGCTCTCTTAGTGACTGTTGTTGGGTGGAGTGCTCAATACAGACTGTTGTTGTGTAGAGTGCTCTATAGTGACTCTTGTTTGGAAGTGTGCTCTACAGTGACTTGTTGGGTACCTTGCTCTATAATGACTGTTTTTTAGTAGGTGATCTACAGTGACTGTTGTTTGGTATGGTGCTCTATAGTGACGTTTTTTGGGCATGGGACTCTACTGTGACTGTTGTATTGTAAAATGCTCTATAATGAGTGTTGCTGGGTAGGTCCCCTATACTGACTGTTTTTGGGTAGGTGTTCTATAATGAAAGTTGTTGGTTAGGTGCTCTATAGTCACTCTTGTTGATTTGGGTGCTCTATACTAACTGCTGTTGGGTAGGGTGAGTGATAGTGCATGATGTTCGGTAAAGTTCTCTACAGTGTCTGTTGTTGGGTGGGGAGCTCAATACTGACTTGCTGGGTGGAATGCTCTGCAGTGTTTGTTGTTGGGTAGAGTGCTCTAGACAGTGACTGATGTTGGGTAGGTGCCCTATACTGATTGTTGTTGGATATCGTGTTCTATAGTGACTGTTGTGGAAATAGGGTGATCTATAGTGACTGTTGTTAGGTAGGGTGCTTTATAGTGACTGTTGCTGTTTTGAGTGTAATATAGTGAACCTTGTTGGGTAGATGGATCTATAGTGACTGTTGATGGGTAGGTGATCCATAACAACAATTTTTAAGTAGGTTCCCCATAATGACTGTGGTTGGGTAGGAGCTCTATAGTGACTGTTGTTGGGTGGAGTGCTCTACAGTGGGTATTGTTCTGTAAAGTGCACTATAGTGACTGTTGTTGTTAGGTAGAGTACTCTACTGTGACTGTTGTTGGTAGAAGATGTATAGTCACTGCTGCTGGATAGGGTGCTCTAAAATGTCTGTTGTTGTGTAGGTACTCTACAGTGACTGATTTTGGGTAGGTACTCTATAGTGACGGTTAAGCAGGGTGCTCATAGTAACTGTTGTTGCATGCAGTACTCTATAGTAACCGCTGTTTCATAGAATGCTCTATATTTACAGTTGTTGGGTAGGTGTTCTATAGTGATTGATATTGGATAGATGCTCTATAGTGACTGTTGGTGGGTTGGTGCTCTATAGTAATGGTTGTTTGGTAAGAGCTCTATAGTGATTGTTGTTACGTAAAATGCTCTATATTGACTGTTGCTTGTAGGGTGCTTTATAGTGTCTGTTGTTAAGCGGGGTGCTACACAGTGACTGTTGCCGAAAGAAGTGCTCAATACTGACTTTTCCTTGGTTGGGTCCTCTATAGTGACTGTTGGGTATAGTTTTCTAGAGTGACTGTTGTTGAAAAGAGTGCTTTACAGTGACTGTTGTTGGGTAGAGGGTTCTACAGTGACTGTTATTGAGTAGGTACTCTTTTTCGACTGTTGTTTTGTAGGGTGCCCTATAGTAACTGTTGTCAAGTAGGGTGCTCTATAGTGACTGTTGTTGGGTAGGGTGCTTTATAGTTACAGTTTTTGCATAGGTGCTCTATCGTGACTGATGTTGGGTAGGTTCTTTATAATGACTGTTTTGGATACAGTGCTCTATAGTGACTGATGTTTTTCAAAGTGCTTTATAGTGAATGTGTTTGGAACGGTGCCTTATAATGACTGTTGTTTGATACGGTGCTCTATATTGACTGTTGTTAGTCAGAGTGCTTTATAGTAAATTTTGTTGGATAGGTGCTATACAGTGACAGTTGTTGAGTAATATCTCTATAGTGACTGTTGTTGGGTTGATGCTCTATAGTGACTGATTTTGGGTAGCTGCTCTACAGTGACTGTTGTAAGGTAGGGTGCTGTATACTGACACTTGTTTGGTAGAGTGCTCTATAGTGACTGGTGTTGCATGTTGTGCTTTATAATTACTATTGTTGGGTAGAGTACTCAATAGTTATGCTTGTTGTGTAGGTGCTCCTTAATGACTGTTGCTGGGTAAGATGGTTTATAGTGACTGTTGTTGGTTAGGTGCTTTATATTGACTGTTGCTAGGTAGGGTGCTTTATAGTCCCTTTTTTGAGTTGCTTCTGTATAGTGACTGTTGCTGGTTGGGTTCCCTAGACTGACCGTTTTTGTGTATGTGCTCTGTACTGACTGTTGCTGTGTAAGGTGCTCTATACTTACTGTTCCTATGTAGAGTGATCTACAGTGACAGTTGCTGGGTATGGTGCTGTACAATGACTGTTACTGGGTAACATGCCCTTTAATAAATATTGTTAAGTAGGTGCTCTCTATTGATTGTAGTTTAGGTACTACATAGTGGCTGTTGACGAGTAGGATGCTCTATAGTGACTGTTGCTTGGTAGGATGAACTATAGTGACTTTTGATGAGTAGAGGGCTCTATAGTGACTGTTGTGTAGTATGTAATTTATACTGACTTTTTTGTGGAGGGCACTCTATAGTAACGTTTGTTGGGTGGGGTTCTCTGTAGTGACTGATTTCTGATGGGGTAATCAATTGTGACTGTTGTGGGGTAGAGTGCACTGTAGGTGACAGTTGTAGGGTGGAGTGTTTTATAATGACTATTGTGTAGAGTGTTCCATAGTTACTTCTTTGGGTTACAATGCCCTATACTGACTGTTGTTTGGTAGGTGCTCTATAGTGACTGTTGTTATGTATGATTCTCTACTGTAACTGTTGTTGGATATGGTACTCTATATTGTGTGTTGTTGCGGGGGTGCTCTTTAATATTTGATATTGTGTAGGTGCTCAATAGTGACTGTTACTGGATAGCGTGCTTTATAGTCATTGCTGTTGGGTGGATTGCTGTATACTGACAGTTGCTGGGTGGAGTGCTCTATAATGACTATTGTGTGAAAAACACTCTATAGTGACTGTTGTTTATTCGGGTGCTCTCTAAAGACTGATGTTGGGAATGATGCACTATAGTGACTATTTTGGGTACAGTGCTTTATACTGATTCTTGTTGGGTACAGTTCTCTATAGTGACTGTTGTTTGGTAGAGTGCTTTATAGTGAACGTTATTGGGTAGATTGCTCTATATTGACTATTGTTGAGTAGGGTACTCTATAGTGACTGTTGTGGTGTAGGGTTCTTTATAGTTATTCTTGTTGAGTAGGTGCTCTATATTTACTGTTTCTGGGAAGGTGCTCTATCGTGACTGTTGTTTGTAGGGTGCCATATAGCAACTGTTGTTGGGTAGGTGCTCTATAGTGCCTGTTGTTTTTTAGGTGCTGTACAGTGACTGTGGCTGTGCATGGTGCTGTATACTGACTGTTGTGGTTGTGGTGCTCTATTGTGACCATGGCTAGGTAGAGTGCTCTATAGTGACTGTTGTTGGTTGAGGTGCTCTAAAATGACTGTTTGGTAGAGTGCTTTATAAGTGACTGTTTCGGAAGGGAGTCCTCTATAGTGGCTAATGTTCTCTAGAGTGCTCTGTAGTGACTGATGTTGGGTAGAGTGCTCCATAGTTACTGCTGTTGGGTGAGGTTCTCTATATTGACTGTTGCTGGGTAGAGTGCTCTATAGTTACTCTGCTATGTAGGGTGTTCTACAGTAAGCATTGTTAAGTGCTCTATAGTGACTGTTGATGAGTAGGATGCACGAGAGTGACAGTTTTTGGGTAGGTGCTGTATAATTACTGTTGTTGGGGGAGTGCTCTAAACTCACAGTTGTTGTGTAGGTGCTCTGTAGTGACTGTTGTTGGGTACGGTCCTCTTTAGTGAGTTCTGTTGCGCACAGTGTTGTTTAGTGACTGTTGTTGGTTAGGTGCTCTATGATGACTGTTGGAAAGAGTTCTCTACAGGTGACTCTTTTTGGGTCGAGTGCTTTATAGTGACTGTTGCTGGGTAGGGTTTTCTATAGTGGCTGTTGTAGGGTACAGTGCTCTGTAATAACTGTTGCTGGGTAGAGTGCTCTATAGTGACCCTTGTGGATAGGGTGCTCCACTGTGACTGATTTTGGGTAGGGTGCTCTATACTGACTGTTGTTGTGTGGGGTTCTCTATACTGACTGTTTTTGGGTCAGGTTTTCTATAGGGACTGTTGCTGGGTGTACTGCTCTATAGTGACTGTTTTTGCATAGGGGCTGTATAGTCACTGTTTTTGGTGGTGTGCTCTAAACTGAGGGTTGTGGGGTAGGTGCTCTACAGTGACTATTGCTGGATCGGGTGCTCAGTTGTGACTGTTTTTGAGTAGAGTGCTCTATAGTGACTTTTGCTGGTTAGGGTACTCTGTAGTGACTGTTGCTGTGTAGGGTACTCTATACTGACAGTTGTTGTGTGGTGTGCTCTATACATACTGCTGCTGGGTAGAGTGCTCCATAGTGACTGTTTTTGTGGAGGTACTCTATGGTGACTGTTCTGAGTTGGGTGCTTTATAGTAACTGTTGTTGGGTAGGTGCTCTATAGTGACTATTGTTCTGTAGAATGCTCCATAAAGTCTGTCGTTGACAATGGTGCACTATAGTGACTGGAGTTGGGTGGAGTTCTCTCTAGTGACTGTTGTTGATGGAGGGCACTAGAGTGACTGTTGTACGATTGAAGCTCTACAGTTGGTTTTGTTGAGTACGGTACTGTAAACACCTACCCAAAAACAGACAATATAGAGCACCCTACGCAGCAACAGTCACTATAGAGCACTCCACCCATCAACAGTCACGTATAGAACACTGCACCCAACAGCAGTAAGTATAGAGCATTCTATCCAGCAACAGTCACTATTGAGCACCTACCCCAAAATGGTTACTATCAACACCATACCCAGCAAATGTCACTACAGAGCACTCCACCCAACAACAGTCACTATAGAGCACTCCACCCAACAGTTGTATAGAGCACCCTACCCAACAAGAGTCAATAGAGAGCACCTACCAAACAACAGTAAGTATAAGGCACCCTACCCAACAACAGTCCCTAAAGAGCACTCTACCCAACAAGTCACTATAGAGCCCTCTAAACAACAGTCATTAAAGAACACTCCACACAACAACAGTCACTATAGAGCACCATACCTCACAACCATCAGTATAGAACACCTACCTAACAACAATTACTATTTAGAGCACTCCACTCAACAACAGTAAATATAGTGTTCCTACCGAAAAACTGTTATTATAAAGCACTCTACCCAACAACAGTCACTTTAGAGCACAGTAACCAACAAAAGTCAGTATGGCGCACCAAACACAACAACAGTCAGTATAGAACACCTAATCAACGATAGCCAGAATAGAGCACCTTACCCAACAGCAGTCACTATGGAGCACTCTACACAACAAGTAACTAGAGAGTCCTCTACACAACAGTCAGTATAGAGCACTCCCCTCAAAAACAGTTACCTATAGAGGACTCTAGACAACAACAGTTCACTATAGAGCACCTTCCCAACAACAGTCACGATAAGGCACCCTACCCAACTAGAGTCAAAATAGAGCACACTACCTGAAAACAGTCACTATAGAGCAGCTACACAAGAGCAGTCTTTATAGAGCACCTACCCAACAACAGTCACTATAGAACACTATACCCCAAACAGTCACTGTAGAGAACTCTACCACACAACAGTCACCTATAGAGCTCTCAACCCAACAACAGTCACTATAGAGCACACCAAACCACAACAGTCACTATAAAGCTCCTATCATACAACAGTCACTATAGAGCTTTCTACCCAGAAACAGTCACTGCAAAGCACTCTATGCAACTACCATAATTATATACCACTGTACCCAAAAACAATTACTATAGAGCACTCTAAAATGAAACAGCCAATATAAAGCAATCCCTCCCAACAACAGTCACCAATAGAGAAACATACCCAAAAACAGTCACTAGATAGCACAACACCCAACAACAGTAATGGGGCACCTATCCAAAAACACTCACTATATAGGACCATACCAAGTAACAGTAACTATAGACCACCTACCGAACAACAGTTACGATAGAGAACTCCACCAAACAACAGTCACATATAGAGCACTCTACTTAACAGTAGTCACTATAGAGCACCCCACACAAAACAGTCATTACATAACACCCTACAAAATAACAGTCACTATAAAGATCCGTTCCAGCAGCATTCACTATAGAGAACCTACCCACAACTGTCACTATAGAGACTACGGAAAAACAGCCAGTATAGAGCACCAAACCAAACAACACTCAGTATAGAGAACCTACCCAACAACAGTCACAATAGAGCACCTACCCATAAACAATCACTATAGAGCACCTACACAACAACAATCACTATAGAAAATTGTACACAACAGATACAATAAAAACACTATTCCACAACACTCACTATAGAGCACTGAAGCAACAACAGTCACTATAGATCTTTTACCATACAACAGTCACTATTGAGCACCATGCCCAGCAAGAGTCACTATAGAGCACTCTGCACAACAACCGTCATTATACAGCACTGTACCCAAAAACAGTCACCTATAGAGCACTCTACCCATAAACAGTCACCATAGAGCACCCCAAACCACCACAGTTACTATAGAGCTCCTACCATACAAGAGTTACAATAGAGCACCATACGCAGCGACAGTCACTATTGTGTTATCTATGCAACAACTGTCATTATACGGTACTGTACCCAAAAACAGTCACTATAGACCACTCTCCAAAACAACAGCCACTATAAAGCAGTCCACCTAATAGGAGTCACCTATAAAATACCCTAACCTACAACAGTCAGTATAGAGCACCCCACCCAATAAAACTCATTATGGATTATTTATACAAAACCAGTCACTATACAGCACCATACCCTGCAACTGTCACTAGACCACCTATCCAAAAACAGGCAGTACAAAGCACCTACCCTACAACAGTCACTACAGGGCACCCTACACAGCAATGGTCACTATACAGCACCTTACCAAAACTCAGTCACTAGAGAACACTCCACACAAAAGCAGTCACTATGGAACACCCTACCCAACAACAGTCAGTATAGAGCCTGATACCCAGTAACAGTCAGTATAGAACTCCCTATGCAGCAGCAGTCGTCATAGAGTACTCTACCCAACAACAGTCACTCTAGAGCACCCTACCCCACAACAGTCACTCTAGAGCACCCTACCAAAGAAGAGTCTGTATAGAGCACTGCACTCAACAACAGTCACTATAGAGCACCTACCCAACAACAGTCACTATAGAGAACCTTCCCAGGAACAGTCACTTAAAGACCACTACCAAAAATATCACTATAAACAGTAGAACCTACCCAACATCAGTCACTATATAGCCCTCTACCCAAAAAACAGTAACTATAAACTCTACCCAGCAAGAGTCACTATAGAGCACCCTACACAATAACTGTCAGTATCAAGAGTTTCCTATCCAACAACAGTCACTATAGAGCACCCTACCAAACAACAGTCACTTCAGAGCACTCCGCCCAACAACAATCATTATAGAGCACTCTTCAAAATTGTCACAATAGAACACTCCACCCAACAACACTCACTTATAGAGCACTCTACCCAAAAACAGTCACTATTGAGAACCCCACAAAACAACAGTCACTATAGAGCACCCTACTCAACAATAGTCACTATAGAACACCCTACCAAACAAAAATCACTACAGAGCACCTACCAAACAACAGTCACTATCTAAAACCCTCTACCAGAAACAGTAATGATAGAACACCATACCCAGAAACAGTCAGTGTTTAGCATGCCACCCAACAGACAGTATAGAACACTCCACCCAAGAACAGTCACTATAGCAGACATTACTGAACAGCAGTTACTTGAAAGCACCTTAATCAACAACAATAACTAGAGAGCACACACCCAACCATTGTCACTATATGTCACACTACCTAAAAACAGTCACCACAGAACACCTGTCCAACAATAGACAATAGGTCACTATAGAGGACCACACCCAGCAACAGGCAGTATTGAGCATGCCACACAACAAAAGACAAAAGAGAGCACCACAACCAAGAACAGTCACTATAGCATAGAGTATCGAAAAACCATTACCATAGAGCACCTTAAGGAACAACAGTCACTGTAGAGCACATACCCAAAAACGATCACTATCGAGCACCCTATCGAAAAATAGTCACTATAGATCACCTACCAAATAACAATCAGTATAAAGCAACCTCATCGACATCAGACACTGGAGAGCACTCTACCCAACAACAGTCATTATAAAAAACTGTACACAACAGCAGTCACTATAGAGCACTCCATCAAACAGAGTCACGTATAGAGCACTCTACCCAACAATAGTCACTATAGAGCACTATAGCAAACAACAGTCACTATAGAGCAACCTACCAAATAACACTCACAATAGAACACCTGCCAATAAACAATCGCTATAGAACACCTACCCTACAACAGTCACTTTAGAGCACTCTACCCAACAAAAATCACTATGGAACACCATACACAACAACAGTCACTATAGAGCACACTATTCAAAACCAGTCACTATGGAGCATTTACCCATCAACAGTCACTATAGAGCCCTCTAGCCAACAACAGTAACTATAGAGCACTCTACACTGCAACAGTCACTAAAGGGCACCTCACCGAAAACAGTCATATAGCACCCTAGCCAGCAACAGTCACTAAAGAACACCTATGAAAATAGTCACTGGAGAAGACCCAACAAAATCATAGTCAATATAGAGCACTGTAACCAACAACAGTCCCTATGAAACACTCTACCCAGCAAGTCAGTTTAGACCACCCAATGCAGCAACAGTTACTATAGAGCACTCTACCCAAAAACACTCATTCTAGAGAACTCTACCCAGTAACAGTCAGTGTAGAGCACTCTACCCAACAAGAGTCACTATACAGCATTCCATTGAATATTGGTCACTATAGAGCACAGACCCAAACGCAGTTGCTATAGATCGCCTATGCAACAACAGTCACTATACAACACTCTATCAATAATCAGTCACAATAGAAGACACTACCCCACAACAGTCACTATAGAACACCCTACACAAGAGCAGTCAGTATAGAGCACTCTATGCAACAACAGTGACTATAGAGCACCCTACACAACAACACTCACAATAGGTCTCTCCACCCGACAAAAGTTGCTATAGAGCACCCTTCCCAACAACAGTTTCTGTAGAGCCCCTATTTAACAACAGTTACTATAGAGCACCTGCTCAACATCAGACACTATAGAGCACCTGCCCCACAACTTTCACTCTGGAGCACCTACCGACCAACCGTCACTATAGAGCACCTACTCAACAACAGTCACTTTACAGAACTCTACCAAACAACAGTCACTATAGAGCACTGTACCCAACAAGAGTCACTATAGAGCAACCTACCCAACAAAAATTATTATAGAGCACCTATTCAAAAACAGTCACTACAGAGCACTCTAACCAGCGACAACCACTATAGAACATTGTTTGGAACAACAGTCACAATAAAGCACACTGTTCTAGAAGTCAGTATAGAACACACTACGCAAATACAGTCAACATGGAGCACTCTACAGAACAACTGTCAGTATAGAGCACCCTACTGAACAAAAGTCTCTATAGAGCACCTCACCCCTCATCAGTCACTATAGAGTACCTACCGAAAAACTGTCACTGTAAACCACTTTACCCAGCAATAGTCAGTATAGAGCACTTCACCCAGCAACAGTCAGTATGGAGCACCCTACTTAACAACAGTCATTATAGAGCATCATAAAAATAATAGTCAGTATCGAGCACCATATGCAAAAACAGTCACTATAAATTGCCCTACTGACAAACCATCTCTATAGAGCACTCTACTCAGCAACAGTCACTATAGAGCACTCTACCCAGCAACAGTAACTATAGATCACCCTACCTACCACCAGTCACCATAGGGCCCAATATCTTGCAACAGTCACTATAGAGCACTACCAAACAAGTCACTATAGTCTACCCTACCCAATATCAGTCAATATAGAGTTCCTACCAAACAAAACTCACTATTGAATCCTCTGCCAAACAACAGTCAGTATAGAGCACTCTGCACAATAGTCAATATAGAACACTCCACACAACACCAGTCACCTATAGAGAATTCTATCTAACAACAGTCACTGTGGAGCACTTCACTCAAACTGTCACTATAGAGCAACCCACACAACAACAGCCACTATAGAGCACAATATTCAACAACAATCACAATAGAGCACCTACCAAACAACAGTCAATATCTAGAGCACTCTACCCAACAACAGTTACTATAAAGCACCCCACCCAGAAACAGTCAACATTGAGCCCCCCACTCAGCAACAGAAACTATGGAGCATGCCACCCGACAACATTCACTATAGGACACCCTTTCCAACAGCAATGACTATAGATCACCCTAACCAACAACACTCTCTGTAGAGCACCTACCCAACAAACGTCATTATGAAGCTCCTACCCAACAGCAATCATTATAAAGCACCTAGACAACAACATTCACTATAGAGCACTCTACCCTACAGCAGTTACTATAGATCACCCTAACCAAAAACAGTCAGTATAGAGCACCCTACCCAGCAACAGTCAGTATAGAGAACCTATTCAACAATAGTCACTATAGAGCACCCTACACACAATAGTCACTATAGAGAACATACCCAAATAGTTTCTATTTGGGTCACTTTAATTTAAAAACGGTCACTGTAGAGTACTCTACATAGAAACAATCTCTAAAGAGCACCCCATCCAGAAAAAGTCACTGTAGAGCACCCTACACAGCAACAGTCACTATAGAGCACCCTACCAACAACAGTCACTATAGAGCACCCTTTCTAATAACAGTCACTATAGACCACCAGCACGACAACAGTCATTAGAGAGCACCTAACAAATAGGAGTCACTATAAGCACATACCCAACAACAGACACTAAAGAGCACTCTGCACAGTAATAGTTATTACAGAGAACTCCACCCAACAACAGAAACCTATAGAGCACTCTACACAACAATCAGTATAAAGCACCATACCTATTAACAATCACTATAGAGCACTATACCCAATAACAGTTACTATAGAGCACTCTACTCAGCAACAGTCACTATAGAGCACTATACCCAACAACAGTCAGTATATACGACCCTACCCAACAACAGTCTGTATAAAAATCCTTACCCCAAAACAGTCACTATAGAGTACCTACCCAACATCTTTCACTATAGAGCACTATACTCAGCAAGAGTCACTGTAGAGCACTTCACAATGCAAACATTACCATAGAGCACCCTACCCAGCAACACTCAGTATAGAGCTCTGCTTAACCACAGCAACTATATAGCACTATTCCAACAACAGTCACTATAGAGTACATACCCAACAACAGTCATTATAGAGTACCTATGCAACAATAGTCATTATAGAGCACAGCAACAAACAACAGTCATTATAGAGCACCTACCCAACATCAGTCACGATAAACCACTCTACCCAGCGATGGTAACTATAGATAACCCCACCATTAAAGAGTCAGTATAGAGCAACCTACAAAACAACAGTCACTATGGAGCAACTACCCAACAGTTGTCACTATACAGCACCTACCCAAGAGGCATTAAAGAGCAACCTACCAAGAAACAGTCACTGTGAAGCACTCATTTCAACAACAGTCTCTATGGACAACTCTACTTAAAAATAGTTGCTATAGATCACCTACTTAATAACAGTCACTAAACAGCACCCAACCTAACAACAGTCATTGTAGAGGCCTTTATTCAATAACAGTCACTATAGAGCACCTATTTAACAAAAGTCACTTTAGTGCTTTTTACCCAACAACAGTCACTAAAGAGCACTCTACCCAACAGCAGTCACTATAGAGCACTCTACACTACAACAGTCATTATAGAAAACTCCACTGAACAACAGAAACCTATAGAGCACTCTACACAACCACAGTCATTATAGAGAACCCTACCCAGTAACAGTCACTATAGAGCACTGTCCAAACAATAGTCACTATGGAAGACCCTAACTAACAACAGTCACTGTAGAGCAGTTTTCCTAGCAACAGTCGCTATAAACCACCTAATTAACAACATTTACTATGGAACAGTTAACACAGAAACAGTCACTATAAAGCACCTATCCATATACAGTCAAATAGAGCACTCTACCCAAAAAGAGTCACTAGAAAGCACCCAAGACAGCAACAGTAACCATGCAGCACTCATCCAAAGCAGTCACTATGGAGCATTATACCCAGCAACAGTCACTATAGACCACCTAAACAACAGCAGTCACTAAAGAGCACCTACCTGACAACAGTCACTATAGAGCACCGAACCCAGCAGCAGTCACTGTAGAGCACCATACCCAACAAAAGTCACTAAAAGCACCTGACCCTAAAACAGTCACCATAGAGCACCCTACCCAAAAACCGTCACTATAGAGCATGCTACCCAACAGAAGTAACTAAAAAGTACCTACCCAACAAAAATCACAATAGAGCCCTCTACCCAAGAACAGTCCCTATGGACCACTGTACCCAACAACCGTCAGTATAGAGTACATAGCCCACAACAGTCACTATAGATCACATAACCAACAGTCACTATCTACAGTATTCTATCGAACAACAATCATTATAGAGTACCCCACCCAGCAACAGTCATAAAAGAGCACCCTACACAACAACAGTCACAATAGAGCACTCTACCCAAAAACAGTCATTATAGAACCCTCCACACAACAATATTTACTATAAAACCCTCTACACATCAACAGTCACTATAGAGTACTGCACCAAACAGCAGTACCCTATAGAGCACTCTAGTCAACAAAAATCAGTATAGAGCACCTCACCCTTCAAGAGTTATCTATAGAGCACTCTGCCCAATAAGAGTAATTATAGATCACTCTACACAAGAACAGTCATTATAGAACACTCCAACGAACAGTCAGTATAGAGAACCCTACCCACCAACAGTCAGTACAGAGCACGTACCCAACAACAGTCACTATACAGCACTCTACCAAATAGCAGTAAATATAGAGCAACCTACCCAGCAAAAGTCACTATATAGAACCCTAGAAAGCAACACTCACCATAGGACACTTTACTCAACAACAGTCACTATAGAGCATCTACAATACAACAGGCACTTTAGAGCTCCCTACACAACAACAGTCCCTACAGAGCAACCTACCCAACAAGTCACTATACAGCACCTACCCAACAACAGTACCTGTAAAGAACCTACCAAAAGTGGTCACTATAGAGCACCCACCCAGAAACTGCCTCTATAGAGCACCTACCCAACAACAGTCACTATAGAGCACTCTACCAACAAACAGTTAATTTAGAGCACGGTATCAAAATCAGAACAATCAGTATAGAGCACCAAATGACAAACCGTCACTATAGAGCACACAATGCAGCAACAGTCACTATAGAATGCGGTACCAACAAAAGTCACTATAGAGCACCCTAAAGGTAACCATCACTATACAGCACCCTACCTAGAAACAGTCACTATGTAGCACCCTACCCAGCAATAGTCACTATAGAGCACTCTACACAACAAGAGTCACTATAGAGCGTTCTACACAAAAGCACTCATTATAGAGAACTGGAACAAACAACAGAAACCTATAGAGCACACTATATAACAACAGTCACTATAGAACACCGTACCCAGCAACAGTCACTATAGAGCACTGTAACCAAAAACAGTCACTATAGAGAATTCTACCCAACAACAGTTGGTATGGAGCACCCTACCCAACAACAGTCATCACAGAGTACTTACCCTACAACAGTAACCATAGAGCACTGTACTCAGCAAAAGTCACTGTAGAGCACGTCACACAGCAACAATCACTGTAAGGAACCCTACCCAGCAACAGTTAGTATAGGGCACTCTGCTTAACAACAGTCACTATACAGGATTATACCAACAACAGTGACTATATAGTACCTGAAAAACAACAGTCACTATGGAGCACTTATCTAACAACTGTCGCTATAGGGCACCCAACAACAGTCACTCTACAGCACCCCATCCAACAACATTCACTATAGAGCACCCACCATACAAGAGTCATTATAGAGCACTCTACTCAGCAACAGTCACTACAGAGCACCTAACCAACGACAGTCACTATAGAACACCCAAACCAGAAACAGTCATTAAAGAACCCTATCCTACAACAGTCAGTATAGAGCACCCTACTCAACAACACTCCCTGAAGAGCACCCACCCCACAACCGTAACTATAGGGCACCCCACCCAAAAACAGTCACTATAGAGTACCTCCTAAACCACAGTCACTATAGTTTACTGTACTCAGCACAGTTAACTATCGAGCTTTCTCCCAGCAACAATCACTATAAAGCACCATACATACCAACAGTCTTTATAGAACACTCTTCTTAACAGCAGTCATTATAGACCACCCTACCAACAACAATCAGTATGGGGCACCCTACCCAACAACAGTCACTATACAGTACCTACCCTACAACAGTCAATATAGAGCACTGTATTCAGCAAGAGTCACTTTAGAGCAGTTCACACAGAAAAAATTATTATAGAGCACCATTCCCAGCAAAAGTATGTATAGAGCACCCTGCTTAACAACAGTCACTAAAGAGCACCATACTAAAAACAGTAAGTATAGAGTACCTTCCCATTAACAGTCACTATAGAGCACCTACCCATCAACAGTGACTATAGGGCACACAATAAAACAACAGTCACTATAGTGCAGCCTACCAATAAGTGTCACTACAGAGAACCTTACCCAGAAACAGTCACCATAGAGTACCTAAACAAGAACAGTCACTATACAGCACTCGACCCAGCAACTGTCACTATAGAGCACGTACCCAACAGCAGTCACTGTATAGCACCATACACAGCAACAGTCATTTTAAAGCCCTTGCCCACCACAGTCATTATTCAGTACCCCACCTAACAACAGTAACTATACACCACCTACCCAACAATTGTAACTATAGATCACCCTAACCAGCAAGAGTTTCTATAGAGCACACCACCAAACAACAGTCACTATGGAGCACCTCCCCAACAACTGTCACTATAGAGTACTACCAAACAGCAGTCACTGTATAGCACCATACACAGCAACAGTCATTTTAAAGCCCTTGCCCTCCACAGTCATTATTCAGCACCCCACCTAACAACAGTAACTATACACCACCTACCCAACAATTGTAACTATAGATCACCCTAACCAGCAAGAGTTTCTATAGAGCACACCACCAAACAACAGTCACTATGGAGCACCTCCCCAACAACTGTCACTATAGAGTACTACCAAACAGCAGTCACTACAGAGGACTGTAAACAACAACAGTTACTGTAGAACACTTACACAACAGCAGTCACTGTAGAGAACTCCACCCCACAACTGTCTTTTAAAAAGCACTCTAACCAACAACAGTCATTATAGATCATCCCAACCAACAACAGTCTCTGTAGGCCACCTATCCAACAACAGTCACTATGGAGCTTCTTACTGAGCAACCTTCACTATACAGTAATTACACAACAACCTTCACTATAAAGTAATCTACACAGCAACAGTCACCATAGAGCACCCCGCCCAACAGCAGTCAATATAGAGCACGTTAACTAGCTACAATCACTATAGAGCACCTACCCATCAAAATTCAATATAAAGTACCCTTTGCAATAACACTCACTATCAAGCTTTCTACCAGGCAACAGTCAGTATAGAACATTCTACCCAACAACAGTATTGAGCACCCTACCCAAAAATGTCACTCAAGAGCACCTACCCAAGTACAATTACTACAAAACACCCTATCAAGCAACAGCCAGTATAAAGCACCCAACCCAACCAGAGTCACGATAGAGCAACCTACCAAACAACAGTCATTGTAGAGTACCTACTCTACAAGAGTCACAATAGAGCACGTACCCAACATCCCTCACTATATAGCACCAAGCCCACAACAGTCATTGTAGAGCACTCTACACAGCAACAGTCACTATAGAGCACCCTATCCAGCAACACTCACTATAGAGCACTCTACCCAAGAACAGTCAGGATAGAACACCCTACACAATAACAGTCATTATAGGGCACAGTACCCAACAACAGTCAATGTAGCACCCTCTTCAACAACAGTGAATATAGAGCTTTTGGGCCAGCAACAGTCACTATAGAGCACCCTACCAAGTGACAATCATTAAAGAGCACTCTATCCAAAAACTGTAAGTATAGAGCACCCTACATAATAACAGTCACTATACAGCACGCTACACAACAACAGTCACTGTAGAACACCCTACACAAAAATGGTCAATATAGAGCACCCTGGCCAAAAACAGTCAACATAGAGCACCCTACTAACAACACTAACAATAGAGCACCTACGCCACAGCAGTCAGTATAAAGTACTCTATGCAACAACAGTTACAATTGATCTCCCAACCAAAGAACAGTCAGTATAAATCACCTACCCCAAAACAATCTCTATAGAACACCTGACCCAACAACAGTCACTATAGATTACCTTCCAAACAAGAGTCACTACAGAGCACTATTCCCAGCAACAGTCACTATGAAACAACTCAGCAACCAACAGTCACATTACAGCACCCTACACAGAAGCAATCACTATACAGCACTTAACCCAACAAGTCATTGTAAACCACCTTATTAACAACAGTCGCTATAGAGTTCCATACCCAACAACAATAACTATATAGTGCATACTCAACAACAGTCACTATAGAGCACTCTATGCAACAATCATCATTATACAGCACCACAGCCAACAACAGTCTCTATAGAGCACTCTACACAACAGCGACTACAAAGCACTCCACCCAACAGCAGTCACCAATAGAGCACTCTGTCCAACAACAGTCCATATAGAGAACCGTACCCAACAATAATCACTATGGAGTACCTACCCAACAACAGTCACTATAGAGCTCCCTACCGTGAAATCATCACTGTAGAGCACCTACCCAACCACCGTCATTATAGAGCACTCTACCAGTTAACTATCACCATACAGCACCCGATCCAACAGTCACTACAGAGTATGTTATGAAGCAACAGTCACTATAGAGCACCTACCCAAAAGCCAGTATAAAGCATCCTACGCAACAACAGTCAGTAGAGTACATACAAAACAGCAGTCACTATAAAGCACCCTACCCAAAAAAGTCACAATAGAGCACCTTCTCAACCACAGTCATTATAGAGCATCCAACCCAGCAACAGTCACTGTAGAGCACCCAACCAAACAACAGTCCCTATCGAGAACCCTACCAAGCAACAGTCACTATAGAGCACCTACCCAACAAGAGTCACTAAAGAGCACCCTACCCAAAAACAGTCACCATAAAGCACCCCACCCAACTATAGTCGATATAAAGTACCTACCCAACAACAGTCACTATACAGCACTCTACGTAGCAACAGTCACTATAAAGCACCTCAACCAATAAGAGTCATTATAGAGCAACTTACCCAGCAAGAGTTACCTTTGAGCACTTTGTGCAACAACAGTAGCTATAGAGTACCGTACTCAAAAACAGTCACTATATAGCATCTACCCAACAAGAGTCACTATAGATCACCCTACGCAACAACAACTACAGAGCACCTACAAAACAACTGTTACCATAGAGCACTCTACCCAAAAACAGTCACTACAGAGCATTGTACCCAACAAGAGTCACTATATAACACTCTACCAAACAACAGTCACTGTAGAGCACCTTACCCAACAACAGTCACTATAGGGCACTCCACCCAACAATAGTCACCTATAAAGAACTCTACCCAACCACAGTCACTATAGAGCACCCAACTTAACAACAGTCAATATAGATCACCCTACCTAACAACAGTCACCATAGAGCACCTGCCCAGCAACAGTCACTATAGAGGATTTACCAAAAACATTCACCCTAGAGCACCAAATCAACAACAGTCACTATATAGCACATATGCAACAGCAGTCATTATAGAGTACTCTACTCTAAAACAGTATAGAGCACCTACCCAACAACAATCACAATAAAGCACCCTACCCAACAACATTCACTGTAGAGCATGCTACAAAGCAACAGTCAGTAGAAAGCACTTACCCAATTACAGCCACTACCAAACACCCTACCCAGGAACAGTCACTATTGAGAACCCCATCCAACAACAGTCACTGTACAGTACCTACCAAACAACAGACACGATAGAACACACTACTTAACATCATTCAGTGTAAAGCACCCCACCCAAGAACAGTCAGTCTAGATTACCTACCAAACAACCATCACTATAGGGCACTATACCCAGCAACAGTGACCATAGAGCACGTCACTTAGCAACAGTCATTGTAGAGCACCCTACACAGCAAGAGTTAGCATAGAGCACCCTATAACTGCAGTCACCATGGAGCACTTTAGCAATAAGAAACATAGAGCACCCTACCCAACAACAGTTAGTATAGAGCACCCTAACAATAACAGTCACTGTAGAGCACCCAACCGAACAAGTCACTATAGAACTCTCCATCCAGCAACAGTCACCATAGAGCACCGTACCCAGCAACAGTCACTATAGAGCCCTCTACCTAACCACAGTCGCTGTAGAGCAACCTACCCATCAACAGTTACTCTAGAGCACTTTAACCAGCAACCGTCACTAGAAAGAACTCCACACAATGGTAAGTATAAAACACCTTTCTCAACAACAGTCACTATGTAGAGTTCTTTACCCAAGAAAAGTCACTATAGAGCATTCTACCAAACAACAGTCATTATAGACCACTCCAGTCAACAATCACCAGAGAGTACACTACACAACAACACTCACTACAGAGCACCCTAGAAAAACAGCAGTCACTATTTAGAGCATTGTACATAGCAACAGTCACTATAGAGCACCCCAGTCAGCAACGGTCACTATCTAGAGCACTCTACACAACAAGAGTAAGCATAGATCACCCCAGCTAGCAACAGTATGTATAAAGCACTGGACCCAACAACAGTCATCGTACAGCTCTGCACCCAACAAAAGTCACTATAGAGTCCTCTACACAACAACAGTCGCTATGGAGAACCATAAAACAAGTCACTATAGATCACTCCAGCCAACAACAGTCTTTATAGAGCAACTACACATCAGTCACTATAGAACAATCTACCCAACAACAGCCACTATACATCACCCTACCCAACCACAGTGACTACAGAGCAAAGTACCCAACAACAGTCACTATAGAGCATGCTACTCAGCAACAGTCATTATAAAGCTCCTACCCAATAACAGTCAATACAGAGCACTCTACCAAGCAACAGTCAGTTTTGGAACCCAACAACAGTCACTGTACAGTACCTACCAAACAACAGTCACGATAGAACACCCTATCCATCATCAGTCAGTGTAGAGCACCCCACCCAAAAACAGTCATTCTAGAGTACCTACCAAACAACAATCACTATAGGGCACTCTACCAAGCAATAGTGACTATAGAACACGTTACCCACCAACAGTCATTATAGAGCACCCTACACAGCAACAGTTAGTATATACCACCCAACTTCACAGCAGTCACCTATTAATAACAAACACTATAGAGCACCCTACCAAACAAGACACTATAGAATACTCCACCCAGCAACATTCACCATAGAGCACCTTACCCAGCAACAGTCACTATAGAACACTCTACTTAACCACAGTCACTGTAGAGCACCCTACTTAGCAAGAGTTACTCTAGAGCACCCTACCCAATAACCGTCACTAGAGAGATCTCCACACAACAACAGTAAGGATAAAGCATCATACTCAAAACAGTCACTATGCAGAGCACTTTACCCAACAATAGTTATTATAGAGCACACTACCTAACAACAGTCATTATAGAGCACTCCACCCAACAATAACTGTAGAGCACACTACACAACAACACTTGCTATGGAGCACCATAGAAAAACAGCAGTCAATATTTAGAGCATTGTACATAACAATCACTGTAGAGCACCCCAGAAAGCAACAGTCACTATCTAGAGTATTCTACCCAACAGGAGTCACTATAGATTACCCCACCCAACAACAGTCACCATACAGCTTTGCACCCAACAGTCACCATAGAGTCCTCTACACAACAACAGTCACTATAGAGAACCCTATACAACAACTGTCACTATAAAGCACTCCAGCCAACAACAGTCATTGTAGTGCAACTATGCAACATCAGTCACTATAGAGCAATGTACTTAACAATAGCCACTATAGAGCACCCTACCCAACAACAGTCACTACAGAGCACAGTACCCAACAAGTCACTACAGAGAACCCTACCAAACAACAGTTACTAGAGAGCATTTACCCAACAACAGTCACTATAGAGCACCCTACCCAACAAGAGTCTCTACAGAGGAGTCTACCCAACAACCCTCACTATAGAACACTCAACACAACAGTCACTTTAGACAACTCCACCCCACAAGTCACGTATAGAGCACTCTAAACAACAACAGTCATTATAGAGCACCCCAACCAACAAGTCAGTATAAACAAACTATGCAACAGTCACTATACAGCCCCCATCAAATAATTGTCACTATACAGCACATACTCAACAACCGTAACTATAGAGTACTCTACCAGCAACAGTCACCATAGAGCTCACTGCCCAACAATAGTCACTATTGAACACGCTACCCAGCCACAGTCACTGTAGAGCATGTACCCAACAAAAGTCACTATAAATCACCCTATGCAACAACAGTCACTATAGAGTATCCTACCCAGCAGCTGTCACTGTAGAGCATTCTACCCAACAATCAGTGTACAGCATTCTACCGGAAAAGTCACTATAGAACACGTTTCCCAACAATCAGTATATAGCACACTACTCAACAACAGTCATTATTGAGCACCCTACCAAACAACAGTCACTATCTATAGCACTCTACCCAAAAATAGTCACTATAGAGCATGCTACACAGCAACAGCCACTATAAAGCACCTACCCTACTAAAGTTACTATAAATCACCCTATGAAACAACAGTCACTATAGAGCACCCTGCCCAGCACCAGTCAATATAGAGCATTCTACCCAACAACAGTCACTATAGAGCACCGTACATATTTTGTAGGGTGCTCTATAGTGACTGTTTTTTGATAGGGTGCTCTATAGTGACTCTTCTTGAGGATGGTATTCTATAGTTACTGTGGTAGGTTAGAGTGCTCTGTAGTGACTGTTGTTGGGGTGTGTGCTCTCTAGAGATTGTTCTTGGATAGGGTGCTCTATAATGACTGTTGTTGGGTAAAGTCCTCTATAGTGACTCTTGTTCTTTATACTGACTGTTGTTGGGTAGGTTGCTTTATAGTGGCTGTTTTGGGGTTGGGTGTTCTATTGTTTCTGTTGTTCAGTATAGTGCTCTAGATATTGACCGTTGTGATGGTGCTCGATACTGAGTGTTGTTGTGTAGAATGCTGTATATTGACAGCTGTTGGGTAGTTGCTGTATAGTGAATGTTGCTGGGTAGGGTGCTCTATACTGACTGCTGTCGGGTATGTGCTCTATAGTGACTATTGTTGGGTGAGGTGCTCTATAGTGACTGTTGCTGGGTAGGGTGCTCTATACTGACTGCTGCCGGGTATGTGCTCCATAGTGACTATTGTTGGGTGAGGTGCTCTATAGTGACTTTTGCTGTGTAGAGAAATTTATACTGACTGTTGTTGGGTGGTTGCTTTATAGTGATTGTTGTTGGATATGTGTTCTATAGTGATGGTTGCTGGGTAGGCTGCTCTATATTTACTCTTGTTGAGTACAGTGTTCTATAGTGACTGTTGTTGAATAGTGTGCTCTATAGTTACTGTTTCTAAGTAGGGTGTTCTATAGTGACTGTTGTTGTGTAGGTTGCCCTATAGCTACTGTTGTTGGGTAGGGTGCTCTATAATGACTGTTGTTGGGTAGGTACTCTATAGTGACTGTTGTTGCGTGGGGTGCTCTATAGTTACTCTTGTTGCATAGGTGCTCTATAGTGACGATTGTTGGGTAGAGTTATTTATAGTGACTTTTGGGTGGGGTACTCTGTAATGACTGTAGCTGTGTGGGATGCTCTTTAGGGACTGTTGTTGCATACAGTGGTCTAGATAGTGACTGTTGTTATGTAAGGTGCTCTCTAGTGACTGTTGTTGGGTAGAATTGTCTATAGTGACTGTTTTTGGGTAGAGTGCTCTATAGTGACTGTTGTTCGGTAGGGTGGAGCATAATGACAATTTTTGAATAATTGCTCTAAAGTGACTGTTTTTTGGTAGGGTGATCTATTGTGACTGTTGTTTGGTAGAGTGCTCTATAATAACTGTTCTTCAGTGGAATGCTCTATAGTGACTGTTTTTGGGTAGGGTGCTCTATTGTGACTTTTGTTTGGTGGGGTTCTCTATAGCGACTGTTGTTGGGTAAGATGCTCTATATTGACTGTTGCATGGTTGGTGCTCTACAGGAACTGTTATTGGATGGGATGCTCTATACTGAGTGTGGTTGGGTAGGTTTTCTATAGAGTCTCTTTTTGGGTAGGGTGTTGTACAGTGACTGTTGTTGGTTAAACTGCTTTATAGTGACTGTTACTGCATAGGGTTCTTATAGTGACTGTTGTTGGGTATGTGCTCTATAGTGACTGTTGCTGGGTGAAGTGCTCTTTAGTGACTGCTATTGGTAGGGTGCTCTATACTGAGTTTGTGAGGTGTGGTCACTGTTCCGTGTGTGATTTGGGTTAGCATTGTGCCTTTGTGAGGTGTCTGCCTTTGTGAGGTGTCTGCACTGGAGAATGTGTATGTGGTGAGTGTTGTATGTATGTGTAATGTATTTACTGCGTAGTGTGTGTGGTCATTCCTGTGTCTGTATTAGGTTTCTTCAACTTGGATTATTTGTCGTGAGTGGTGTATGTGTGAAGTGTGTGCACTATGGAGTGTGTGTTTGGTGACTGCTGTGTCTGTGTGAGTTGTATGAAATGTGGAGTGTGTGCTTGGTGAGTGGTGTGTGCCTGTGTGAGGTGAAAGCACTGCAGAAAGTGTGTGTAGTGAGTGTTGTTTGTCAGTGTGAGGTGTGTTTACTGTGTATTGTGTGTTGTCAGTCTTATGTCTGTTTGAGGTGTCTTCACTATAAACTCTGTGTGTCATGAGTAGTGTGTTTTTGTTTGTGCTTTGTGCATTGTGAATAGTGTGCGTGCTGAGTGACTTGTGTCTGAGTTTTTTGCACTGTGCAGTGTGTGTGAAGTTAGTGGTGTGTTTCTATGTAAGGTTTGTGCACTGTGGAGTGTGTGTGGAGAATATTGTGTGTCTTTGTGAGGTGTGGGCATTGTGTAGTGTGTGTGTATGGTGAGTGGTGTGTGCTTGAGTTAGGGTACAGTGCAGTGTGTGTGTTTGGGTGGTTTGTGGTGTGTGCACTGAGGAGTATGTGTGGTCACTGGTGTGTGTTTTTGTGAGGTGGGTGAACTGTGCCGTGTGTGTTTGTGGTGAGTGTTGTGCCCATGTTAATTATCTGCACTGTGAAATGTGTGTGGTGAGTGTTGTGTGTCTGTGTGAGGGGTGTGTACTGTGTAGTGTGTGTGGTAAATCTTTTGTCTGTGTGAGGTGCCTTCACTGTAGAGTGTGTGTGTCATGAGTAGTGTGTTTTGGTTTAAGCTGTGTGCACCATTGAGTGTGTGTGTATGGTGAGTGCTGTGTGCCTATGTGAGGTGTGTGCACAGTGGGGTGTGCATGTAAAATGAGTGCTTTGTGTCTGTGTGAGGTGTGTGCACTGTGTAGTCTGTGGGTTCTACACTGCATGCTTGTGTGAGGTGTGTGCACTGCACAGTATGTATGCTTAGTGGTGTGTGTTTGTGTAAAATGTGTGCACTGAGTAGGTGTGTTGAGTGTGTGTGGTGACTGATGTATAACAGTGTGAAGATTCTGCATTGTGGATAAGGTGTCAGGTAATTAGTGTTTGTGTGATGTGTGTGCATTGTGGTGTGTGTTTGTGGAGATTTGTGAGGTTTGTGCTATGTCAAGTGTGTGCGTAAAGTGTGTTTATTAAGTGGTGTGTGTCCGTGAGAGGTTTATGCACAGTGGAGTGTGTGTGGAGTGGGTGCAGTGAGTCATGTGTGACTGTGTGGAGTGTCGGCCCTTTGGATTGTGTGTGCAGTGGGGGTGTGTGTCTGTGTGAAGTGAGTACACTGTGTAGTGTGCGTTCTATGTGGTTTGTCTGTGTTTGGTGTCTGCACTGTGGATTGTGTGTTTGTTGACTGGTGTGTGTTTGTGTGAGGTGTGTTAACTGTGTAGTTTGTGTGGGTTTGTGTGGTGAGTGATGTGTGTCTGCCTGAGGTGTGTTCACTGTGCAGTGTGTGTTTGCAGTGAGTGGTGTTACTGTGTGTGGTGTCTGCACTGTGGAATGTTTGTGTGGTAAGCTTTGCATGTCTGTGTGAAATGTATTTATTTGTAGTGTGTGTGGTCAGTCCTGTGTATGGCGTTTCTTCAATGTGAAGCATGTGTTGTGAGTGGTGTGTGCATGAGTTGGGTGCACTAGAAAGTGTGTTTGTGGTTACTTCTGTGTGTCTGTGTGAGTTGTCTAAACTGTGGAGTGTGTGTATGGTGAGTGTTTTGTGGCTGTGTGAATGTCTGCACTGTTGAGTGTTATGTGTGTGGTCAGTTGTGTATCTGTGTAAATTGTTTACACTCTAATGTGTGAGTGGTACATGTCTGTTTAAGGTGTGTGCACTGTGGAGTATGTGTGTGAAGTGTGTGTTGTGACTGGGTTGAGTCTGTGTGAGATGTCTGCACTGTGTAGTGTGTGTGGTGAGTGCTGAGTGGTGTGTCCTCCTGAGACGTGTGTGCATGGTGTAATATGCACGTGATGAGTGGTGTGTGTCTATGTAATATGTAGTGTGAGTGTGCAGTGTGTGTGGTAAGTGGTGTGTCTGTGTTAGGTGTCTGCACTCTGGAGTTTGTGTGTTGCGTGGTGTGCATTCATGTAAAGTGTGTGCAGTGTGGAGAGTGTGTTTGTGGTAAGTGGTGGGTGTCTTCGTGAGGCATTTTCATGTTGGAATGTGTGTGTGCTGATTGGTGTGTGTCCCTGGTAGTTGTGTGCACTGTAGAGTGTGTGTTTGTGGTGAGTGGTCTGTTTTTATGTGAGGTGTGTGCCATGTGAAGACAGTGTGTGGTGAGGGACTTTTGTCTGTGTGACGTTTTTGCACTGTGTAGTGTTTGTATGGTAAATCTTGTGTGTCTGCTTGAAGTGTGTGTGTGGTGACTGGTATGTGGCTGTGTGAGATGTGTCTAATTTGGAATTTGTGTGTGATGAATCGTGTGTGTCTGTGTGAGGTGGGTGCACTGTGAAGAGTCTGTGTGTGGTGAGTTTTGTGTCTGTGTGATGTGAGTGCTACGTTGAGTGTGTGCGTAAAATGTGTGTATTGAGTAATGTGCGTCTGCCTGAGGTTTGTGCACAGTAGAGTGTCTGTGGAGTGCGTGTGGTGAGTGGTGTGTGTCTGTGTGAAGTGTATACACTGCGAATTGTGTGTGTGGTGATTGGTGTGTGTCTGTGAGGTGAGTGCACTGTGTAATGTGTGTGGTGAGTGTTATGTCTGTTAGCTGTCTGCACTGTAGAGTGTGTTTCTGGTGAGTATTGTCTGTCTTTGTATGGTGGTGCACTGTGTAGTGTGTGCGTATGGTGAGTGGAGTGTGTTTGTGTGACATAGGTGCACTGTGTAGTTTGTGTGTAATTGTGGTGTGAGTGGTGTGTTTCTGTGTGAAGTATGTGCACTGAGAAGTGTGTGTGGTAAGTGGTGTGTTCCTGTGTGAGAAGTGTGTACTATGTAGTATGTGTGTCTGTGTGAGGTGTGTGCACTGTGGAGAGTGTGTGCATGGTAAGTGGTGTGTGTCTGCATGAGATATTTGCATGGTGGAGTGTGTTTGGTCTTATTGGTAAGTGTCCCAGTGAGATGTGTGCACAGTGGAGTGTGTGTATGTGGTGAGTGATGTGTGTCTGTGTGAGGTGTATGCACTGTGAAGGGTGTGTCTTTGTGAGAGGTGTGTGCACAATGAAGTTTGCGTGTGATTAGTGGTGAGTGTCTCTGAAGTGTTTGCACTGCGGAGAGTGTGTGTGTGGTGAGGTCTGAGTTTGTGTGATGTGTATTCTATGTGGAGTGTGTGTGTTAAGTATGTGTATTGAGTGGTATGTGTCTCTTTTAGGTGTGTGCACAGTGTAATGCGTGCAGTGAGTGGTATGTCTCCGTTAGGTGTCTGCACTTTGAAGTGTGTGTTTGGTGAGTATTGTCTTTTTCTGTGTTGTGTGTGCACTGTATAGTGTGTGTATGGTGAGTGGTGTGTGCTTGTATGAGGTGTGTGCACTGTGCACTTTGTGTGCATCTGTGTGGTAATTAGTGTGTTTCTGTGTGAGCTGTGTGTACTTCAGAGTGTGTGTGTGGTCAGTGGTGTGTGTCTTTGTGAGGGTTACACACTGTGCTGTGTGTGTTTCTGGTGAGTTATGTGCCTGTGTGAGGTGTCTGCCCTGCAGAATATGTCTGTAGTGAGTGTTGTGTGTCTGTGTGACGTCTGTTGACTGTGCAGTGTGTGGTCACTTTTGTGTCTGTGTGAGGTGTCTTCAACTGTAATGTGTGAGTGTCGTGAGTAGTGTGTGTCTGTTTGAGGTATGTGCAATATGAAGTGTGTGTGTTCGGTGAGTGCTGCATGTCTGTGTTATGTGTGTGCACTATGGAGTGTGTGTGGTGACTGCTGTCTGTGTGAGTTGTGTGAACTGTGGACTGTGTATTTGGTGAGTGGTGTGTGTCTGTGTGAAATGTGTGCACTGTGGAGTGTTATGTTTGTGGTGAGTGGTGGGTCTGTGTGAGTTGTGGGCACTCTTTAATGTGTTAGTGGTGCATGTCTGTTTAAGGTGTGTGCACTGTGGTGTATGTGTGTGCAGTGTGTGTGATGGCGGTGTGTGTCTGTATAAGGTATCTGCACTGTGGAGTGTGTGTGGTGAGTGGAGAGTGTCTGTGTGAGATGTAGGCACAGTAGAGTTTGAGTGTGCCGTGTGTGTGGTAAGTGCTGCATGTCTGTGCTAGGTGTCTGCACTCTCAAGTGTGTGTGTTGCATAGTGTGTGTCTGTGAGGTATGTGCACTGTGGAGAGGGTGTGTGTGGTAAGTGGTGTGTGTTGCATGAGGTGAGCACATGGTGGAGTGTGTGCTAAATGGTGTTTGTCCCTGTGAGGGGTGCGCATTGTGGAATGTGAGTGTGGTGAGTGTTGTGGGTCTGTGTGAGGTGAGGGCACTGTGTAGTGCGTGCAGTGAGTAGTATGTCTCTGGTGTTTGCATTTTGGAGTGTGTGTCTGGTGAGTATTGTCTGTGTGGTGTATGCACTGTGTTGTGTGTGTATTGTGAGTGTTGTGAGGTTGAGGTGTTTTCACTGTGAAGTTTGTGTGGGTTTGTGTGATGTTTAGTGTATTTCTGTGTGAGGTGTTTGCACTGTGAAGTCTGTGTGTGGTCAGTGGTGTGTGTCTTTGTGAGGTGTGCACACTGTGCAGTGTGTGTTTCTGGTTAATCTTGGGTCTTTATGAGGTGTCTGCACTGCAGAATGTGTGTGGTGAGTGTTGTGTGTCTGTGTGAGGTGTGTTGACTGTGTAGTGTGTGTGGTCTGTGTTGTGTCTGTGTGAGGTGTCTTCACAGTAAAGTGTGTGTTTCATGAATAGTGTGTGTCTGTTTGAGCTGTGTTCACTGTGCAGTGTGTATGTATGGTGATTGCTGTGTGTCTGTGTGAGGTGTGTGCACTGTAGACTGTGTGTTTTCCACAGTGTGTGTTTTTGTGAGTTGTGTACACTGTGGAGTGTGTGTGATGATTGGTGTGTGTCTTTGTAATGTGTGCAGTGTGTGTGTTGAGTATGTGTAATGACATGTGTGCGAAAGTGTGAGGTGTCTGCATTGCTGATGTCAGGTGATTGGTGTTTGTCTGTGTAATGTGTGTACATTGTGCTGTGTGTTTCTGGAGTTTGTGTTGTGTCTGCTGTGTGTCTCTGTGAGGTGTGTGTACTCTGTAGTGTGTGGGTGTGGTTAGTGGTGTATGTCTGAGGTATGTGCACTGTGGATTGTGTGGAGTGCATGGTGTGTCTCTGTGTATAGTTAGTGCACTGTGGAGGGTGTGTGTGTGATGAATTGTGTGTATGTGTGAGATGTGTGCGCCGTGTAGTGTGTGTGTGATGATAGGTGTGGGTCTGTTGAGGTGTGTGCACTGTGGAGAGTGTGTGTGTTGAGATTTATGTCTGAGTAAAATTTGTGCTATGTGGAATGTGTGCCTAAAGTGTGTGTATTTTGTGTTGTGTGTCTGTGTGAGCTGTATGCACAGTGGAGTGTTTGGAGTGTGTGTGATGATTGGTCTGTCTGTGCAAAGTGTAAGCACTTTAGATTGTGTGTGCAGTGTATGGTGTGTGCCTGTGTGACATTTGTGCACTGTATAGTGTGTGTGGGAAGTGGTATGTCTGTGCTTAGTGTCTGCACCATGGTTTGTGTTTGGTGAGTGGTGTGTCTGCGTGAAGTTTGTACACTGTGTCCTGTGTGTGTATGTTGAGTGGTGTGTGTTTATGTGAGGTGTCATCACTGTACAGTTTGTGTCTTTCTGTGTGGTGTGTAGAGTGTGTCTGTGTGAGTTGTGTGCACTGAGTAATGTGTGTGTGTTCAGTTCTGTGCATCATTGTGTGGTGTGTTCACTGTATAGTATGCGTTTGTAGTGAGTGGTGTGCCTTTCTGAGGTGTCTGCACTCTGGAATGTGTGTGGAGAGTAATGTGTGACTGTGTGAAATGTATATATAGTGTAGTGTGTGTGGTCAGTCATGTGTCTGTATGAAGTTTCTTCAATGTGGAGTGCTGTGTGTCTGTGTGAGTTGTGTAAACTGTGGAGTGTGTGTTTGGTAAGTGGTGTGTGTCTTGTAAAATATCTGCACTGCGGAGTGTAATGAGTGTGGTGAGTGGTGTGTCTGTGTGAGTTGTGTGCACTCTTTAATGTGTGAGGTTTGCATCTGTGTTTAATGTGTGCGCACTATGGAGTATGTATGTGGAGTGTGTGTAATGACTGGAGTGTGTCTGGGTGAGGTGCATGCACTGTGGAGTGTGTGTGATGAGTGTTGTGTGCCTGTGTGACGTGTGTGCAATGTGTAATAGGCATGTAATGAATAATGTGTGTCTGTGTGAGATGTACGCACAGTAGAGTGTGAGTGTGCAGTGTGTGTGGTTAGTGGTGTGTGTCTGCATGAGGTGATTGAATGGCGGGGTGTGTGTGTGGGGAGTGGTGTTTCTGTGTGAGGTGTGTGCACTGTGGAGGGTGTGTGGTGAGTGGTGTTTCTGTGAGGTGTGGGCACTGTGGAGTTTGTGTGTGATTAGTGGTGTGTGTGTGTTTGAGGTGTGTGCACTGCGGAGAGAGTGTGTGTGGTGAGTTTTCAGTTTGTAAAGTGTGTGAGTGGACTGTGTAATGTGTGTAGTGAATGGTATGTCTGTGTTAGGTGTCTACACTGTGTAGTGTGTGTTTTGTGAGAATTGTCAATTTGTGTGTGGTGTGTGCACTTTGCAGTGTGTGTGTATAATCAGTTGAGTGTGTTTGTGCAAGGTGTGTGCACTGTGCAGTTTGTGTTTTGTGGTGAGTGGTGTGTTTCTGTGTAAGTTTTGTGCACTGAGGGGAGTGTCTGTTGTGAGTGGTGTGTGTTTGTGTGAGGACTGTGCACTGTGTAGTTTGGTCTCATGAGTGGTATGAGTCTGTGTGGGGTATGTGCACTGTGGAGAGTGTCTGTGTGGTGAGTTATGTGTCTGTGTAATCTTTGTGTTATGAAGAGTGTGTGGGTTATGTGTGTGTATTGAGTGCTGTGGATCTGTGTGAGGTGCGTGCATAGTGGAGCATGTGGAGTGTGTTTGGTGAGTGGTATGTGTCTGTGGAGTGTCTGCAATTTGGATTCTGTGTGTGGTGTACGGTGTGTGTCTGTTTGAGGTGAGTGCACTGTGTAGTGCGTGTGGTGAGTTTTATATCTGTTAGGTCTGTAGTGCAGAGTGTTTGTTTGGTGAGTATTGTCTCTGTGTGCATTGTGTGCACAGTTTAGTGTGTGTATAATGAGTGGTGTGTGTTTGCGTGAGGTGTGTACACTGTGCAGTTTGTATATGTTTGTGTGGTGAGTGTTGTGTATCTGTGTGAGGTGTGTGTACTGTGGAGTGTGTGTAATTACTGATGGGTGTCTTTGTGAGGTGTGTTCATGGTGCAGTGTGTGTTTGTGGTCAGTGGTGTGCCTGTGTGAGGTGTCTTCACTGTGGAATGTGTCTCTGTTGAGTTTTGTGTGTCTGTGTAAAATGTATTTCCTGTGTAGTCTTTGTAGTCAATCGTGTGTGTGAAATTTCTTCAATGTGGAGTGTGTGTTGGTGAGTGATGTGTGAGTTGTGTGCATTATGGTGTGTGTGGTGACTGCTTTTTGTCTGTGTTAGTTGTGTGAATTGTGGAGTGTGAGGTTGTTGTGTGGTTTGTCTGTGTGAAATTTGTGTACTGTGAAGTTTTATGTGTATGGTGAGTGGTGTGTCTTTGTGATTGTGTGCACTTTTTGAAGTGTGAGTGGTGCATGTCTTTTTAAGGGGTGTTCATGGTGGAGTATGTGTGTGGAGTGCGTGTGGTGACTGCTGTGTGACTGTGTGAGATGTCTGCACTGGGGAGTGTTTCTGTGGAGAGTGGTGTATGCCTGTGTGAGTGTGTACACTGTGTAGTACGCATGTGACGAGTGGTGTGTTTCTGTGTGAGATATATGCACCATGGAGTTTGAGTGGGCAGCATGTGTGGTAAATTGTGTGTGCCTGCGCAAGGTGTCTGCACTCTGGAGTGTGTGTGTTGCATGATGTGTGTCTGTTTGAGTTGTGTGCACTATGGAGAGTGTGTGTGGTATGTGTTGTGTGTCTGCATAAGGTGTGTGCACAATGGCATGTGTGTGCTGATTGTTGTGTGTCCCTGTGAGGTTTGTGCACTGTGAAGTGTGTGTGTGCACTGAGTATTGTGTGTCTCTGTGAGGTGTGTGCACTGTGAAGTGTGTGTGTGGTGAGTGACTTGTGTCTGTGTGAGGTGTTTGCACTGTGCAGTTTGTGTGTGAGCAGTGTGCATCTGTGTGTGTTTTTGCACGGTGGACTGTGTGTGTATGGTCAACCTTGTGTGTCTGCATGAGGTGTGTGCACTGAGTAGTGTGTGTGTATGGTGAGTGGTGTGTGTTTGGAATAAATGTGTGCCCAGGGCAGTGTGTGTGCTTGAGTACTGTTTGGTGTGTGTCTGTGTGTCATGCATGCACTGTGGAGTGTGTGTTTGGTCCGAGGTGGGTGTTTGTTTCAGGTGTGTGCACTCTGGAGTGTATGTTTCTGATGAGTGTTGTGCCTGCGTGAGGTGTTTGCACAGTGGAATGTGTGTGGTGAGTGTTCTGTGTCTCTGTTAGGTGTGTTCACTGTGTAGTGTGTGCTCAGTAGTTTTTCTGTATGAGGTGTCTTCACTGTGAAGTTTGTGTGTCGTGAGTGGTGTGTGTCTGTGTGAGGTGTGGGTAGTGGGTAGTGTTTGTGTGTGGTGAGTGGTATGTGTCTTTGTGAGGTGTGTGCACTGTGTACTATGTGTGTCTGGAGAGTTGTGTGTGTCTGTGTGAGGTGTGTGCACTTTGGAGGGTATGTGTCGTGAGTGGTGTGTGTCTGTGTAAAAAGTGTACACTGAGTCTGTGTGTTGAGTTTGTGTAGTGACTGGTGTGTGACAGTGTGAGGTGTCTGCAGTTTGAATAAGTTGTCAGGTGATTGTTGTTTGTCTATGTAATGTGTGTACATTGTGGGGTGTTTTTGTGATGTTTCTGTGGTGCATGGTGTGTGTGTCTGTTAAGTGTGAATCCTCTGGAGTGTGTGTGAGTGTGGCGAGTGGTATATGTCTAAGATATGTACACTGTGGATTGTGTGTGGAGTATGCGGAGTGCATGGTGTGTCTCTGTGTGCACTGTAGAGGGTGTGTGTGTGGTGAGTTGTGTGTATGTGTGAGATATGTAAACTGTGAATTATGTGTGGAGTTTGTGGACTGCGTGGTGTGTGTCTGTGTGATGTGTATGCATTGGGGTGTGTGTGTGTGTGCAAACTTTCTGTGGTGCATGCAGTGTTTCTCCATGAGGTGTGTGTTGTGGAGTTTCTATGTAATGAGTGGTGTGTTTCTGAGGTATTTGCACTGTGGATTAAGTTTATAGTCCATGAAATGCATGGTGTGTGTCTTTGTGAGTTGTGTGCAATGTGGAGGGTGTGTGTGGTGAGTGTTTTGTGTCTGTGTGAGCTTTGTGCACTGTGGAGTTTGTGTGCATGGTGAGTGGTGAGTGTTTGCATGAGGTGTGTGCACTGTGCAGTTTTTATGTGTTTGTGTGGTGAGTGGTATGTATCTGTGTGAGTTGTGTGCAAAGTGGAGTGTGCATGCGGTCAGTGGTGTTTGTCTTTGTGAGGTGTGTTCACTGTGCAGTGTGTTTGTGTGGAGTTGTGTGCCTGTGTGAGGTGTCTTCACTCTAGAATGTGTTTGTCTTGAGTGTTGTGTTTCTCTGTGAAATGTATGTACTTTGTAGTGTGTGTGGTCAGTCGTGTGTCTGAATGAGGTTTCTTCAATGTGGAGTGTGGGTGTCATAAGTGGCATGTGTGTGAGAAGTGTGCACTCTGGAGTGTGCATGTCTGGTGTGTGGTGTGTGTCTATTTGGAGTGTCTGCACTTTGGATTTTGTGTGCTGTGTGCAGTGTTTGTGTGTGGTGAGTGCACTGCATACTGTGTGTGGTGAGTGGTATATCTGTGTAGGTGTCTACACTGTGGAGTGTGTGTTTGGTGAGTATTGTCTCTCTGTGTGTGGTGTGTGCACTGTATAGGTTGTGTGTATGGTGAGTGGTGTGTGTTTGAGTGAGGTGTGTGCATTGTGCAGTTTGTGTGTTTTTGTGTGGTGAATGATGTGTTTCTGTGTGAGGTGTGCTCACTGTGAAGTGTGTGTTTCTGGTGAGTCGTGTGCCCGCATGAGGTGTCTGCACTGTGGAATGTGTGTGTGGTGAGCATTGTGTGTCTGTGTGAGGTGGGTTTACTGTGTACTGTGTGTGATCAGTCTTGTGTCTGTGTGAGGTGTCTTCACTCTAGTGTGTGTGTTGTGAATAGTGTGTGTCAGTTTGAGATGTGTTCACTGTTCAGTGTGTGTGTGTATGGTGAGTGCTGTGTGTGTGTGAGGTGACTGTATGGTGGAGTCTCTGTGCGTTGTATGTGCTGTGTGTGTGAGGTGTGTGCACTGTGAAGTGTGTGTCTGTTCTACAGTGTATGTTTGAGGTGTGTACACTTTGGAGTGTGTGTGCTGAGTGGTGTGTGTCTGAGTAAAATGTGTGGACAGAGTGTATGTGCCGAGCATGTGTGGTGACTAGTGAGAGACAGTGTAAAATGTCTGCATTTTAGATAAGCTGTAAAGTGATAGTTGTTTGTTTGTGTAATATGTGTTCACTGTGGTGTGTGTTTGTGGAGTTTGTGTGGTGCGTGTTGTGTTTCTCTGTGAGCTGTGTGTTTCCTGGAGTGTGTGTGAGTGTGGTGAGTGGTGTACGTCTGAGGTATGTTCACTGGGGATTTTGTGTGGAGTGTTTTTAGTGCATGAAGTGTCCTATGAAAGATGTGTGCCCTGCAGAAGATGTGTGGTGAATTGTGTGTATGTGTGGTGTGTGAACTGTGGAGTGTGAGTGTGATGAGTGGTGTGTCTGTGTGAAGTATGTAAACTGTGGAGAGTGTGTGTGTGTTGAGTTTTGTGTCAGTGTGATCTTTCTGTTATATGGAGTTTCGGTGAGAAGTGTGTGTATTGAGTGGTGTTTCTGTGTGAGTTGTGTGCACAGCGAGTGTGTGTGAAGGGTGTTTGGTGAGTATTGTGTGTATGCGTGAAGTGTTTGCACTTTGGATTGGGTGTGCAATGGGTGGTGTATTTCTGTGTGAGGTGAGCGCACTCTGTAGCTTCTGTGGTAAGTCTAATGTCTGTGGTGCCTGCACTGTGGATTTCGTGTTTGGTGAGTGTTGGGTGTCTGTGTGAGGTGTTTACACTGTGTAGTGTGTTTATAATAAGTGGTGTGTTTTTGTGAGAGGTGTGTGGACTGTGAAGTTTGTGTCTTTGTGTGGCGGGTACTGTGAGTCTGATGTGTGTGCACTGTGGAGTGTGTGTGGTCAGTGGTGTGTGTCTTGTGAGGTGCGTTCACAGTGCAGTGTGTTTGTGGTGAGTGGTGTGCCTGTGTGAGGTGTCTGCACTGTGAAATTTGTGTGTGCTGTTGTGTGCCTTTGTTTCTGCTGTTGTGTGAAGTGCTCTATAGTGACTGCTGTTGGGTGGGGAGCCATATATTGATTGTTGTTGGGTGCTCTATAGTGACTGTGCTTGGGTATGTGCCCTACACTTACTGTTGTCGGGTAGGTGCTCTATAGTGACTGTTGTTGCATAGGTTGTCTTCAGTGAGTGTTGTTCAGTCTTGTGCCCTATAGTGACTGTTCTTGGGTAAGGTGCTCTAATAATGACTGTTGTTAGGTAGAGTGATCTAGAGTGACTTTTGGTGAGTAGGGTGCTCTAAAATGACTGTTGTTCGGTAGGTTCTCTATACTGGCTGTTGATGGGTTTAGTGCTCTATACTGAATAGACTATAATTGACTGTTGTTGGGTGGGGCTCTCGATAGTGACTGTTGTTCAGTAGAGTGCTCTACAGTGACTGTTGTTGAAAACGTTGCTCTATACTGACTCTTCTTTGGTAGGTCATCTGTAGTGACTGTTGTTAGGTAGCATGCTCTGTAGTGACTGTTTTGGGTTATGTGCTCTACAGTGACTGTCGTTGGTTAAGTGTCTCTATAGTAACTGGTTAGGTAGTGTACGCTATAGTGACTGTTCTTGGTTGGAGTGCTCTACAGTGTCTGTTTTAGGGTGGGGTGCTCAATACAGACTGTTGCCCGGTAGGGTGCTCTACATTGATTGCTTTTGGGTAGAGTGCTCTAGATAGTGACGGTTTTTGCATAGGTTCTCTATCGTGATTGTTTGGTAGTGTGTTATAGAGCAACTATTTTTCAGTAGGTGCTCTATAGTGACTGCTGTTTTGTGAAGTTCTATATAGTGACTGTTGGGTGAAGTGTTGTATCTTGACTATTTTGTAGAGTGCTTCACAGCTACTGTTGTTGGGTAGGTAATCTATTGTGTTTGCTGTTGTGTAGGGTGCCAAATATGGACAGTTGTTGGGTACGGTCCTCTACAGTGACTATTGTTGGGTACAGTACTCTATAGGACTCTTGCTGGGTAGAGTGCTCTATAGGGACTGTTGCTGTGTAGAATGCTCGATACGTTTCTGTTGTTGGGTGGAGTTCTCTATAATGACTGTTGCTGTGTAGAGTACTCTATAGTGACTGTTTTAGGGTACAGTGCTTTATAGTGACTGTTGCTTGGTATGGTGCTCTATAGTGATGGTTGTAGGTAGGTGCTCTATGCTGAATGTTGCTTTGTAGGGTTTTTTATAGTGAGTGTTGTTGGTACCATGCTCTACATAAACTGTTGTTGGGTATAGTGCTCTATAATGACTGTTTTTGGGTAGGTGCTTTATAGTCACTGTTGTTGGATAGGTGCTCTATAGTGACTAATTTTGGTAGGTTCTCTATTGTGACTGTTTTTGGGTAGGTGCTCTATAGTGACTGTTGTTGGGTATGGTGCTGTATAATATTGGATGTTGTGTAGAGGCTCTATAGTTACAGTTGTTGTGTAGGTGCACTAGAGTAACTCTTATTGGTTAGGTGCTCTATAGTGACTGTTGTTGGGAAGATTCTCAATAGTGACTGTTGTTAGATAGGGAACTCTTTTAATAGGGTGCTGTGTACTGACTGTTGTTGGGTTTCATGCTGTATAGTGACTGCTGCCGGGTAGAAAACTCTATTATGATTGTTGCTGAGATGGGTGTTCTGTAGTGACTGTTTCAGGGCATAGTGCTCTATAGTGACAGTTTTTTGGTAGGTACTCTATAGTGATTGTCATTGTGTCCAGTGCTATGTAATGATTTTTGTTGTGTAGGTGCTGTATAGTGACTGTTGTTGAGTAGGGTGCTCTATAGTGACTGTTATGGCTGAAGTGCTGTATATTGACCGTTGTTGAGTAGGGTGTTGTACAGAGACTGTTGTTGAGTAGCGTGCTCTGTAGTGACTATTATTGGGTAGGGTGCTCTATACTGACTGTTCTTGGGTAGAGTACTCTATTATGAGTGTTGCTTGGTAATGTGCTCTATAGTGACTGTTATTTGCTGGAGTGTTCCATATTGACTCTTGTTGGCTAGAATGCTTTATAGTGACTGTTGCTGGGTAGAATGATCTATAATGACTGTTTCTCGGTAGGCTACTCTATAGTTACTGTTGTTGGGAAGGTGCTCTTTAGTGACTGTTGTTGAATAGGGTGCTCCCTAATGACTGTTGTTGGCTGGAGTGCTTTATATTGAATGTTGTTGGGGAGGGTGCTCTATATTAAATATTTCTGGGTAGTGTGCTCTGTAGTGTCTGTTGTTGAGTAGAAGCCTCTACAGTGACTCTTGTTGGGTAGGTGCACAATACTGACTGTTCTTGTGTAGGTGTTCTATAGTGACTCTTGTTGGGTATGTGCTGTAAAGTGAGTGTTGTTAGGTAGGTGCTAAATAGTGATCGTTGTTAGGTACAAAACTTTATATTGACTGTTTTTAATAGGGTGCTGTATAATGACTGTTGTTTGGGTGCTGTATAGTGACTGCTGCTGAGTAGGGTGCTCTATTGTGAATGTTGTTTGGTGGGGTGTTCTATAGTGACTGTTTATGGGTATAGTGCTTTATAGCGACAGTTTTTGGGTAGGCCATCTATAGTGATTTTCATTGTGTCGAGTAGTATATACTGATATTTGTTGTGTAGGTGCTCTTTAGTAACTGTTGTTGGGTAGGGTGTTCTATAGTGACTGTTTATTGTTGGAGTGCTGTATATTGACTGTTGTTGGGTAGGGTGTTCTACAGTGAATGTCCTTGGGTAGCGTGCTCTGTAGTGACAGTTGTCGGGTAGAGTGCTCTATACTGAATGTTCCTGGGTCGAGTTCTTTATAATAAGTGTTGCTTGGTAAGGTGCTCTATAGTGACTGTTGTTTGCTGGAGTGTTCTATATTGACTGTTGTTGGGTAGAGTGCTTTATAGTGACTGTTGCTGGGTAAAATGTTCTATAGTGACTGTTCCTTGGTAGGCTGCTATATAGTGACTGCTGTTGGGTAGGTGTTCTTTAGTGACTGTTGTAGGGTAGTGTTCTGTATAATGATTGTTGTTGGCTAAAGTGCTCTATATTGACTGTTGTTGAAAAGGGTGCTCTATAGTGAATATTTCTGGGTAGTGTGCTCTATAGTGACAGTTGCTGAGTTGAGGGCTCTACAGTGACTCTTGTTGGGTAGGTGCTCTATAGTGACTATTTTTGGGTAGGTGCTCTATAGTGACTGTTGTTTGGTAGGGTGCTCTATAATGATTATTGTTGGCTGGAGTGCTCTATATTGACTGTGGTTGGGGAGGGTGCTCTATAGTGACAATTGTTGAGCATTATGCTATATAGTGACTGCTGTTGTTTTGGCTGCTGTACAGTGACTGTTGTTGGGTAGAGTGCTATGTAGTGACTGTTGCTGGGTTGGTGCTCAATATTTCATTTGTTGGGTAAATTGCTCTATACTGACTGTTGCTTGGTAGGATGATCTATAGTGACTGTTTCTGAGTACTGTGCTCTATTGTGACTGCTACTGGTTAGTGTGCTTTATAGTAACTCTTTTTGGGTGGGGTTTTCCATAGTGACAGTTGCTGGGTAAAATGTTCAATAGCAACTGTTGTTGTGTAGGTGCTCTATAGTGACTGTTGTTGTGTTATGTGCCCTATAGTGACAGTTGTTGAGTAGAGTTCTCTATAGGTGACTGTTGTGTGTGGAGTGCTCTATTCTGACTGTTGTTTAGAGGGTTCTATATCGATTTGTTTTGTAGATTTCTTTGTACTAACTTTTGTCATGTAGGGTGCTCTATACTGAGTGTTGTTGGGTAGGTGCTCTAATCTGGCTGTTTTTGTGTATGGTGCACTATATTGACTCTTGTTGTGTATGGTGCTCCATAGTCACTGTTATTGGGTAGAGTGTAATATATAAACTGTTTTTTTGTAGGTGCTCTATAGTGACTGTTGTTGGGTGGAGTGCACTAAATTGTGACTGTTGTTGGGTAGGTGCTCTGTACTGATTGTTGTTGTGTTGGGTGCTCTATAGTGACTGTTGTTGGGTGGAGTGCTCTATGCTGACTGTTGTGTAGAGGGCTCCATAGTGATTTGTTGGATAGAATCCTCTATAGTGACTCTTGTTCTTTAGGATTGTCTATACTTACTGCTGTTGAGTAGGTCTTTTATACTGACTCTTGTTATGTACGCTGCTCTATAGTGACTGTTGTTGGGTACGGTGCTCTACAGTGATTGTTTTTGGGTAGAGTGCTCTATATTAACGGGTTTTATGTAGGTGCTCTATAGTGACTGTTTTTGTGTGGTGCTCTAAATAGTGACTCTTGTTGGGTAGGTGCTTTAGAGTGACTGTTGTGTAGGGTGCTCTATAGTGACTGTTTCTGGTGGAGTGCTTTACAGTGACTGTAATTGAGTAGAGAGCTCTAGATAGTAACTGCTGTTGGGTAGGGTGCTCTATAATGACTTCTGCTGGGTAGCGTGCTTTATAGGGAGTGTTGTTGGGTAGATGGTTCTACAGTGACTGGTGTTGGCTAGGTGCTCTGCAGTGACTGTTGTGTAGGGTTCTCTACAGTGCCTGTTGTTGGGTATCGTGCTCTTTGGTAAGATTTTCTATAGTGACTATTGTTGTGCAGAGTGCTCTACAGTGACTGTTGTTGGGTTGAGGGCTCTACAGTGACTGTTGTAGAGTAGGTGCTCTACAGTGACTATTTTTGGTAGGGTGCTCTATAGCGACTATTGTGGGTATGTGCTCTATTATGACTGTTGTGGAGGTACTTTATAACGACTCTTGTTGTGTATGGTGCTCTATAGTGACTGTTGGTATGGTGCTCTATAGTGATTGTTGTTGAAAGGATGCTCTATTGTGACTGTTGTTGGGTACATTGCTCTATAGTGACTGTTTCTGTGTAGGGTGCTTTATTGTGACCGTTGGTGGGTGGAGTGTTATATATTGATACTTGTGGGGTAAAATTCTTTATAGTAACTGTTGTTGGGTAGGTACTTTATAGTGACTCTTGCTGGGTGGAGTGCTCCTTAGTGACTGTTGCTGGATAGGTGCTCTAAAGTGCCTGTTTTTGGGTAGGATGCTCTATACTGACTGTTGTTTGGTAGTGTGCTCTATAGGGACTGTTGTTGGGTGTAGTGCTCTATAGTGACTGCTGTTGGATGGAGTGTACTGTAGTGACTGTTGTAAAGTATAGTGCTCTATAGTGACTGTTACTTGGTAGGCTGCTCTATTGTGGCTGTTGTTGTGTAGGGTGCTCTACAGTGACTGTTTTTGGGTAAGGTGCCTTATACTAAGTGTTGTTGGGTATGCTGTTCTATAATGACTGTTGTTGGGTAGGTGCTCTATAGTGACTATTGTTGGGAAGGTTGCTCTCTGCTGACTGTTGTTGGGTGAAGTGCAGTATAAGTGAGTGCTGTTGGGTAAAGTGCTCTATAGTGACTGTTGTGCAGAGTTCTCTATAGTGACTGTTGTGAAATAGATGCTTTATAGTGACTGCCATTGGGTAGGGTGCCCTATAATGTTTGTTGTTGGGTAAGTATTTTATACTACCCTACTCAACAATAGTCACTGCAGAGTGCCTACCCAAAAACAGTCACTATAAAGCCCTTTACCCAGCAACAGTCACTAGAGAGAACTCCACCCGAAAACAGTCACTATAGTGCATCATACCAAACAACAGACTAGAGTATTCTACCAAACAACAGTAACTGTAGAGCACCTACACAATTGTAACTATAAAGCACCCCACCCAAAAACAGTAACTATAGAGTACCTCCCCAACAAAATTCACTATAGAGCACTCTATTGAACAACAGTCTTTATAAAGCATGCCAAACAATAACTCTCAGTATAGAGCATCCTACCCAACAATAGTCACTGTAGAGCACTCTACCCAACAAGAGTCACTATAGAGTATCCTACCCAGCAAGAGTCATAATAGAGCACATACGCAATAACAGTCAATGTAAAGCACCCCACCAAACAACTGTCACTATAGAGCACATACCCAACCGAAGTCACCAAAGAGCACCCTACACATCAACAGTAACTGTAGAGCACACTAACCAGCAAGAGTCATTATAGAGCTCTCTACATAACAACAGTCACAATAGAGCACTCTTCCCAGCAATAGTCACTGTGTAGCACCTACCCAGTAACTGTCAGTTTTGAGCACCCCATTAACAGCAGCTACTAGGAAACACTCAACCCAACAAGAGTCACCTATAGAGCACTCTACCCAACAACAGTCACTATCAAGCATCCCACTTATAATCAATCACTGCAGAGCAACCTACCCAACATCAGTTACTGCAGTGAACCCTCCTCTACAAGCCAGTATAGAGCAAATGCTCCACAAGAGTCGCTATGGAGCCGTCTATCCAACAGAAGTCACTGTATAGCACTCTTTTCAAGAAGTCACTAAAGAGCAACCTACCCTGCAGCAGTCACTGTAGAGCACTCTACACAACAACAGTCAGAATAGAGTATCCAACACATCAACTGTCACTATGGAGCACCTAACCAACCAACCATCAGTATAGAGCACCTACCCAACAATAGTCACTAAAGAGCACCCTATAGAGTATTAGTCACTGTAAAGCACCCTACCCAGCAACAGTCACCATAAAGCACTATAACTGTATAGAGCACTCTAGGTAGCAACAGTCAGCATAGAGCACCTACATAACAACCATCATTTTAGATCACCCTACAAACAAAAATCACTATACAGAACCGACCCAAAATCAGTCACTATACGGGACTCTACCTAGCAACAGTCAGTATAGAGCACCTATCCAATAACAGTCACAATAGAGCACCCTATGCAGCAACAGTCATTATAGAGCACTCTACCCAAAGTGTGTCATTAGAGATCACCCTATCCAGCAGCAATCAGTATTGAGCACCCTATGCAAAAACAGTTACTATAGAGAACTCAAACCAAAAACAGTCATTATAAAGTACACTACCCAACAACAGTCACTATAAAGCATCTAAACAACAGTCACTGTAGAGCCCTCTACTCAGCAATGGTCACTAGAGAGCACTCTACCCAACAACAGTAAGTATAGAGCACCTTACCCAAGAACAGTCATTATAAATCATGCTACATAACAACAGTCAGCATAGATCACCTACCCAAAAACAGTCACTATAGACCACCTACTCAACAACAGTTACTAAAGAGCACCTACCCAAACATTCATTCTAAAGCACTCTACTTAAAAACAGTCACTGTAAAGCACAGAATTAAACAATAGTCACGATGGCGTCCCCTACCCAACAACACTCACTGAAGAACACCAACTCAACAACAGTCACTATAGAGTACCCTACACAAAAACAGTCACTAGTGAGCACCCTACACAACAACTGTCAATAAAGAGCACCCCACACAACAATAGTCACAATAGAGGACCTACCAAACAACAGTCACTATAGGGCAGTGTATTCAGCAACTGTCAGTATAGAGCACTTCTCCCAGCAACAGTCACTATAAAGCACACTCTCCAGCAAACAATTACTACAAAACACCCTACCCAGCAATAGTCACTATAGAGCACTCCACCCAACAACAGTTACTAGAGAGTGCACTATCCAGCAACAGTCACGATAGAGCACCCTACCCAGAAAAAGTCACCACTGAGCACCCAACCCATCAACAGTCATTATAGAGCCCTCTACCCAATAACAGTTTCTATTGAGCACTATTTTGAATAATAGTGACTAGAAAGCACTCCACACAACAACAGTGACCACACATCACCCTACCCAGCAAGAGTCACAATAAAGCACCATACCAAACAACAGTCAGTATAGAGCCCTCTACCAAACTACAGTCAATAGAAAGCCACCTACGTAGCAACAGTCACTATAGAGCACCCTACCCATCAACATTCAATATAGAGCACCCTACAAAGCAACAGACACAATAAAGAACCTACCCTATAAAAGTCACTAAAGAGAACTCTAAACAACAGTCACTGTAGAGTACTGCACTCAATAGACACTATAGAGCACCCTACCCAAAAACAATCACTGTAGAGCACCTACCCAACAACAGTCACAATCTAAAGCATTCTATACAACAATAGTCACTATAGAGCACCCTTCAAAGAAACAGTCATTATTGGAAATCCCACACAATAAAAGACACTATAAAGCACTCAACAAAAAATGTCATTATAACACACCCTACACATCAACAGTTACTCTAGAGCACCTACCCAACAACAGTCACTATAGAGCACCTACCAGTCAGTATAAAGCACCTTTCTAACAACAGTCACTATAGAGCACGTACTTAACAAAAATTACTATACACCACCTAATAAACAACAGTCTACATAATGTACTATACCCAACAACAATCACTATAGAACACCGTAACCAACAACAGTTACTATAGAGCACACTATTCAACAACAGTATCTATAGAGCACCTACATAACAACAGTCTCTATAGAGCACTCTACCCAACATCAGTCACTAGAGAGAACCTAACAAACACCATTGACTATAGAAAATTCCACCCAACAGTCAGGATAGAGCAACCCACCCAAAACTGTCAGTATAAAGCACACTGTCTAGCAGCAGTCACTATAGAGCACCTACCCCAAAACAGACACTATAGCGCATCTACACAACAACAAACCCTGTACAGCACCCTACCAAAAAACAGTCACTAAAGAGCACCCTACCCAACAACAGTCACTATATATTACTCTACCAAAAACTGTCACTATAAAGAATCCTACTTAACAACAGTCAGTATAAAGCACCTACCCAAAAACAGTTACTGTAGAGCACCTACCCAAAAAAAGTCACTGTAAAGCTCCCGACGCACTAACAGTCAGTATAGAGCATTCTACCCAAAAACAGTCACTATAGTTCACCCTACCCAACAACAGTCACATTAGAACACCTACCCAATGACAGTCACTATTGAGCCTTCTACAGAATAAACCATCACTATAGAGCACTCTACCCAATGAAAGTGACTATATAACACCTTATTCAAGAACAGTCATTATTGAGCACTCTTTCCAACAATAGTCACTAAAGAGCACCCTCCCCAAAAACATTTCCTATCTCCCCACTCTACCCAACAACAGTCACTATAGGGAACTCCACCCAACAGCGATCATTATAGTGCACTGTACCCAACAACACTCTAAAGAGCATTCTTCCGAACAACAGTCACTCTAAATTACCTACTCAAAAACAGTCACTATAAAGCCCACCACCAAACCACAGTCAGTATAGAGTACCTAACCAACAACAGTCAGTATAGAGTACCTACTCAACAGTTGTCACCAAAAAGCACCCTCGCAGCAACAGTCACTGTAGAACACTGTACCTAGCAACAGTCACTATAAATCACTCTACCCAGCAACAGTCATAATAGAGAATCATACCCAACAACACTCTCTATAAGGAACCCTTCTCAACAGCAGTCATTATAAAGCACTCCACACAGCAACAGTAACCTGTAGAGCACTCTATGCATCAACAGTCACTATAGGGCAGTCTACTCAACAAAAGTCACTATAGGGCACTCTACCCAACAACAGCCACTATAAAGCACTCCAACCAAAAATCAATTATAGTGCACTCTACCCAACAACAGTCACAATAAAGCACCCCACCCAACATTCACCATATATTATCTACCAAACAACAGTCACTATGGAGCACCTTACCCAGCAACAGTTACTATAAAGCACGTACCCAGCAATCTTCAGTTTAGAGCACTCCACCACCAACAGTAAATATACAGAACCTACTCAAATACAGTGACTATTGTGCACCTTAACTAGCAATATTAACAATAGAGCACACGCCCAACAAAACTCAATATAGAGCACCCTACTCAGCAGAGTCATTCTAGAGCAATTTACCCAGGAACAGGAACTATAAAGCACATACACAACATCAGTCACTATAAAGCACTGTACCTATCAAGATTCACTATGGAGCACCCCAACCACAAGAGTCACTATAGAGCACCCTGCACAGCAACAGTCACTATAGTGCAACTAAACAACAAAATCCTATAGATCACCTACCCAACAACAGTTACTATAGAGCAGTGTGCCCAAGAAGAGTCACTACTAGCACTACCCAAAACACTATAGAAAACTATACACAACACCAGTCACTATAGAGAACTCTACCTAACAACAATCACCTATAGAGTACTGTACCAAACAATAGTCACTATAGAGCTCCCCACCCAACAACAGTCACTGTAGAGCACCTACCCAATATCAGTCACTATTAAGCACTCTACCCAACAATAGTAGCCATTGAGCATACTGCACTGCAACAGACACTAAAGAGCACACTACCAACAGTGGTCACTATATAGCATTCTACCCAGATACAGTCACCATAGTGCACCCTACAAAATAACAGTCATTATAGAGCACCCCACCAAAAACAGTCACTATAAAACACCCTATGCAACAACAGTCATTATAGAGCACCTACTTAACAACAGTTACTATAGAGCACCCACCCAACAACCATCACTATAGTGCAATCAACCCAACAACAGTTATTATAGAGCATTGTACTCAAGAACACTGTAAGAACCCTACCCAACAACAGTAACTATAAAGCATGTATTTAACAATAGTCAGTATAGAGTACACTACCCAACAAAAGCAATCACTATGGAGCACTCTACCCAACAACCATCATTATAGAGCACTCCAAACAACAACCATCACTATAGAGACCTCCACCAAATAGCAATCATCAATAGAGCACTCTACTCAACAACAATCACTATAGTGCACTCTACCCAACAACAGTTACTATAGAGCACTGTACCCAACTACAGTTACTATGAGCACCTTACCCCAAAACAGTCACTATAGAGCACCTACTCAAAAAAGTCACTATAAAGCCCTGTACCAAGCAATAGTCAATATAGAGCACTTACTCCAAAACAATCACTGTAAAATACTCTACCCAGCAACAGTCATATAGAGTACCCCACCAAACAACATTCAGTATAGAGCACCCTACAAACGACAGTCACTATAGAGAACCCTACCAATCAACAGTCACTCTAGAGCACTCTACCCAACAACAGTCACTATATAACAGCCTATCAACAACTATCACTATAGAGCATCCTACGGAACAATAGTCGCTGTGGGTCATCTACCCAACAACAGTCACTCTAGAGCACACTTTTCTGTAACAGTCACTATAGAGCACCTACCAAACAACAGAAACTATAGCACACCTACCCAAAAAGAAACACTATAGAGTACCCTACCCATCAAAAGTCACTAAAGAGCACCGTTCCAGAAACAGTCACTATAGAGAATTTTACCTAACAACAGTCACTAGAAAGCACCTTCCCAACAACAGTTATTATAGAGAACCCTACACAAAAAGTCAGTCTAAAGAACCTACTCAGCAACAGTCAAAATAGAGCATCTTCTCCACAAATGTCACTATATATCGCTCTACCGAACAACATTCACTGAAAAGTATTCTACCAAAAACAGTCACTATACAGAATTTTACCGAACAACAGTCACTATAGAGCACCTACTCAACAACTGTTAGTATAGAGCTCTCTACAAAAAAAGTCACTATAGAGCACCCTACCCAATAACAGTCACAATAGAGCACCACACCCAACAACAGTTACTATAAAATATGTTCCAAATAACAGTCACTATAGAGCAGTCCACACAGCAACAGTCAGTATAGAGCACCGCACTGAACAACAATCACTATAGCGCACACTATCCAGCAACAGTCACTATAGAGAACCTATGGAAAAGCAGACAGTATAGCACCCCTGCACAACAACAGACACTATAGAACAGCCTACCCAAAAACTGTCACTATAGAGCACACTACCAAATAAAATCACTACAGAGAATTATACCCAACACCAGTCACTATAGAGCACCTATCCAACAGTAGTTACTGTAGAGACCCCTACCCAAAAACAGTCACTCTAAAGAACCTACCCAACCACAATCACTATAGAGCATGCAAAACAACAACAGTCGCTATAAAGCACTCTACACAATAGTCACTATAAAACACTCCACCCAACAAGAGTGGTCTTAAATCACTCCACCCAACAAGAGTGGCCTATGGAGCACTCTACACGACAACCGTCACTATCGAGCACCACACCCAACCACTGTCACTATAGACAACATTACCCAACAACACTTACTATAGGGCACCCTACCCAACAGCAGTCACAATAGAGCACCGACTCCATGACAGTCAATATAGAACCCTCTACCCCAAAACAGTCACAGAGTGGAGTCTTGTCAACAACAGTCACTGTAGAGTACTATATCCAACAACAATCACTATAGAACACTTTACCCAGCATGTCAGCATTGTGCACTTTACCCAGCAAGAGTCACTATACAGCACCCTTCTGAACAACACACAGTACAGATCACACTACCAATAAAAGTCAATATAGAGCATCCTACCTAACAACAGTCACTCTAGATCTTCTATTCAACATCAGTTACTATAGAGCACCTACCCAACAACAGTCACTATAGAACATCTACCAAATATCAATCACTATATAGCATCTACACAATAACCATCACTATAGAGCACCCTACCCAACAACAGTTTCTACAGAGTACCGCATCCAACAACAGTCACTACAGAGCACCTACACAACTACAGTCACTATAGAGCTTCTACTCAATATCAATCACTATAGACCACCTACCCCAAAACAGTCACTATAGAGCAATCTAAACCACAAGAGTCACTATAGACCACTCTGCACAATAGTCACAGTGAAATACTCAACAAAACAAGTCATTTATAGAGCACTCTACCCAACAACTGTCACTGTCGAGCACTTACCAAACAACAGTCACTATAGAGCATCCTGCCCAACAATAGTCACTTAGAGAGCACTCTAAATATCAACAGTCACTATCAAATTCCTACCATACAACAGTCACTATGGAGCACCCTACACCAGAACAGTCACTATACAGCACTCTATGCAACAACAATAACTATAGAGCACTCTTTCCCACCATAGGGACTATAGGGCACCCTACCCAACAACAATCACTGTCTAGGACACTCTTCACAGCAACAGTCACTTTGGAGAACTCCACTGAACGACAGTCAGTAGAGGCACCATGCGCATCAACAGACTTCATAGAGCATTCGTCTGAACAATTGTAACTATAAAGCACCTACCCAACAACAGTCAGTATAGAGCACCTATCCATCAACATACAGTATAGAGAAGTCTACTGAACAACAGTCACTATACAGCACCATACCCAAAATCAGTCACTATAGAGAATATACTCAACAACAGTCACTACAGAGCACCTACCCAAAAACAGTAACGAAAGAGCACTGACTCAACAACAGTCACTATAGAGCACCCTACCCAACAACAGTTAGTATAGAGCCCTCTACCCAAAAAAAGTCACTATATAGCACTATACTTAACAGTCAGAATAGGGCACATTTTTCAAAAACAGTCACTATAGAGCACCCCACCCAACAGCAGTCACTAGAGAGTACCTACCAAACAACAATCACTATAGAGCACTCTATCCAGGAGAACTCAGTATAAAGCACCCCACCCTACAATAGTCACTATAGAGCAAACTATTCAGCAACCGTCCCTACAGAGCACACTACCCGTCAGTAGTCACAATAGAGCACTCTTCCCAACAACAATCACTATAAAGCACACTATTCGGCAACAGTGACTATAGAGCACACTACCCAACAACAGTCACTGTTGAGAACCCCACCAAAAAGAGTCCCTATAGAGAATCCTACCCCAAAACAAGCAGTATAGAGCACCTACCCAACAACGGTTACTGTAGAGCACCCAAAACAACAACAGTCAGTATAAAGTACCCTACCCAATAATAGTAACTATAGAGCACCACACTCAACCACAGTTAGCATAGAAAACCTACCAAACAACAGCCACTATAGAACACTACAACCAGCAACAGTCAGTATAGAGCACCCCACACAACAAGAGTCACTATACAGCACACTATTCAGCAACAGTAACTATAGAGCACTTACCAAACAACAGACACTATAGCCCACTGCAGAACAATGGACACTATAGAGCACCCTACCCAACAACAGTCACTATAGAGCAGTTACTAAAAGCAGTCACTATAGAGAATCCTACCCAAAAACAGTCACTCTAAAGAACCTACCCAAAACCTGTCACTATACAGCACTCTAACCAACAAAAGTCACCATAGAGCACTCTACACAATACTCACTATGAAACACTCCACCCAACAACAGTCAGTATAGAGCACTCTACCCAGAAAGAGTAAATATAAAGCACGCTACCCAACAGCATTCAGTATAGAGCACCCTACCAAACAGCAGTCACAATAGAGCACGTACATTACATCAGTCACTATAGAGCCCTATACCCAACAACAGTCACTGTAGAGCACTCTTGTCAACAACAGTCAGTGTTGAGCACTATACCCAACAACAGTCACTATTGAGCACCAAACCCAGCAACAGTCAGTATTGAGCACACCACCCAGGAAAAGTTACTATAGAACATTCTTATAAACAACACATACTATACAGCACCATACCAAAAAGAGTCAATAAAGAGCATTCTACCTAACAACAGTCATTACAGAGCTTCTACCCTACAACTGTCGCTATAGGTCACCTATACAACAACAGTCAATATTGAGCATCTACCCAATATTAATTACTATAGAGCACCTACACCACAACCGTCACTATAGAGCTCTCTACCTAAAAACTGTTACTGTAGAGAACCGCATCCAACAACAGTCATTATGAACACCCTATTTAACACTCACTCTAGAGCACCTACACAACAACAGTCTCCATAAAGCACCTACACAACAGCAGTCTCCATAAAGCACCTACACAACAACAGTCTCCATAAAGCACCTACACAACAACAGTCATTATGGAGCACTTTTTCCAGTAACAGTCACATTAGTGCACCTACCAAGCAACGGTCACAATAGAGTACTCTCTGCAGCAACAGTCACAATAGAGCGCCCCACCCAACAACAGTCACTATGGAGAACCCTACAAAGAAACAGTCACTACAGAGCACCTACCCAACCACAGTCAGTATATATCAGCCTACCTGACAACAGTCACTATATAGCACCAACCTTACAACAGTTACTATAGAATACCCTACATAAAAACTTTCACTCTAAAGAACCTACCTAACAACAGTCACTATAGAGCACTGTAATCAACAACAGTCACAATACAGCACTCTGCACCCAGTCACTATAGAGAATTCCACCCAACAGTCACTATGTTTCACCATACCCAAGATGAGACTCTATAGAGCACTCTACCACACAAATGTCACTATACAGTATCTATCCAACAACAGTCACTATAGGGCACCCTACCAAGCCACACTCATTATAGAGCAGTCAATTTAACAACAGTCACTATTGAGCACTATACCCAACATCAGTCACTAGAGAGCACCTAACAAACAACATTCACTATAAAGGACTCCATCCAACAACAGGCACTATGGTGCACCATTTCAAACAACAGACTCTATAGACCATTGTACCAAACAACAGTCACTAAAGAGAACCTAACCACCACAGTTACAATAGAGAAAACTACCCAACAACAGTCAGTATAGAGCAGCCTACAGAATAACAGTCACTATACAGCAGCCCATACAACAACAGTTACTATGGAATACCTGCCAAACAACAGTCACTATAGATCACTCCACTCAGCAACAGTCAGTACAGAGCAACCCAACCAAAAAAAGGCACTCTAAAGGACACTATTCAGCAACAGTCACTATGGAGCACCTACCCTAAAAGACACACTATAGTGTGCCTACACAACAACAGACCCTATAGAACACACTACCCAACAACAGGCAGTATAGAGCACCCTACTAAACAACAGTCACTATATAGAACCCTAACAAAAACATTCAATATAAAGAATCCTACACAACAACAGTCACTATAAAGCACCTACCAATAAACAGTTACTATAGAGCACCTACCCAAAAAAGGTCAGTATAAAGCACCCTACCCAGCAACAGTCACTATAGAGCACCAACCAAATAACAATCACTATACAGTACCCTACAGAGCCACAGTCAAAAAGTACCTCACCAAACAACAGTCACTATAGAGACTCCTAAAAAGCAACAGTCACTATAGAGCACCTTACAAACAACAGTCACTCTAGGGCCCCCTACCAAGCAACAGTCACTCTAGAGCACCCAACACAAAAACAGTCACTATATAGCAGCCCACCAACAACTGTCACTATAGAGCAACCTACACAACAAAAGTCACTGTAGAACACCTACCGAACAGTCTGTATAGAGAACTATACCCAACAGCAGTCACTATAGAGCACCCTACCCAACAACAGTCACTACAGAGCACTTCACCCAACAACAGTAATTTTAGAGCACTCTAAAAGAAATCACTATAAAACATTCCACCCAACAACATTCACTTGTAGATAACTTTTCACAACATCCATCAATACAGAGAACCCCAATCAACAGCAGTCTCAATAGAGCACCGTACTCAACAACAGTCTCCATAGAACACCCTACAAAACATAAGTCAGTATATAACACCCAACAAATTACAGTCACTATCTAGAACACTCTACCCAAAAAGAGTCACTATAGAACACCATACCCAGCAACAGTCATTATTGAGCACCGCATACAACAAATGTCACTATAGAGCAGTCCACTAAACAGCAGTCTATATAGAGCACACCACCCAACGACAGTCACTATAGAGTACCTACACAAGAACAGTCACTATAAAGCAATCTACCAAGCAACAGTCACTATACAGCACACCACACAGCAATAGTCACTATAGAGCACCCTACCCAGAAAATGTCACTATAGATAACCCTACAAACAGCAGTCACTATAAAGCACTGCAATCAACAACGGTCAATATAGAGCACGCTATCCTACAACACTCAGTATAGTGGCCCTAACCAGCAACAGTGAGTATATAGCACCCTACCCTATAACAGTTACTATAGAGTCCTCTAAAAACAAAAAGTTAAAATAGAGCACTGTACCCAACAGCAGTTTCTACAGAGAACCCTACCCAAGAACAGTCACTATAGAGCACTCTTTCCAATAACAGTCACTATAGAGAACTCAAACAACAGCCATCATAAAGCACTCCACCAACCAACAGTACCGTATAGAGCACATACCCAACAACAGTCACTATAGAGAACTCTACCCACCAGCATTTACTCTAGGGTACCGCATCTCAACAACAGTCACTGTGAGCACCCTACCCAACAGTCACTATGGAGCACCTACCCAACAACAGTCACTGTAGAGCACTTACTCAACAACAGTCACTATAGAGCACCCTACCAAAAAATATTCACTATAGAGCACCTACCAAACAACAGGCACAAGAGAGTACTCTACCCAGCAAAAGTCACTATAGAGTACCCCAACCAACAACTGTCACTATACAGCACCCTACAGAGAAAAAGTCACTATAAATGACCTACCCAATAACAGTCAGTATAGGTCACTCTACTCAACAACAGTCACTATAGAGCACCATACACAACAACAGTTACTGTAGAGCACCCTACCCAAAAACAGTCACATAAAGCACCTACCCAAAAACAGTCAGTGTAGAAGACTCTAACAAAACCCGTCATTATAGAGCACTCTGCACAATAGTCAATGTGAAACACTTTACCCAGGATCAGTCACCTATTGAGCATTGGACCCAACAAAAGTCACTATAGAGCACTCTCCCCAACAACAGACACTATAGAGCCCCTACCCAACAACAGTCACTACAGAACACTGTACCCAACAACTGTCACTATAAAACACCCTACCCCAAAACAGTCACTATAAAGCACCCTACCCAGAAACATTAACTATAGAGTATGCTACTGAGCAAGAGTGACAATAGAGCCCTCTACCCAATAACAGTCACTATAAAGCACTTATGCAATAGTCACTATAGATCACCAACACAACAGTAACTATATAGCCCTCTTCCCAACAATTGTCACTATACAGCACTCAACTCAACATCAGTCACGATAGAGCATCCTATCCAACAAAATTCACTATAGAGCACTCTTCCTCAAAACAGCCGCTATAGAGCACTCTACCCAACAAGAGTCACAATAGACCACCTACTCATCAACAGTCACTACACTGCACTCTACCCAACAACAATCACTATAGAACAACATACACAACTACATTCACTATAGAGCACTCTACTCAAAAACTGTCACTATAGAGCACTAAAACAACAACAGGCACTACAGAGCATTCTACCCAATAACAGTTACTATGGGACACTCTACACAACAATGGTCACCATGAAGCACTTCACCAACCAACAGTCTCCTAAAGAGCACTCTACCCATCAACAGTCACTATAGATTACCCCACCCAAAAACAGTAACTTTAGAGCAATTACCTAACAACAGTAACTATAAAACACTCAATCAAACAATAGTCGCTATATTAAAGCTACCCAGCAACAGTCACTAGATAACACTCTACCAAGCAACAGTCGTTATAGAGCACTTCACCCTGCAGCAGTCAGTATACAGCAAGCACCTCATTAGAAAACATAATTATAAGGCACCTAACAAACAACAGTTACTATCTATAGCACTCTACCCAACAACAGTCACTATAGGGCACCCTACACTGCAACAGTCAGTAATGAGCTATCCACACAACAACACTTACTATAGAGCACTGTACCCAACAACAGTCACTTTAGAGCCCCCCACCCAACAACAGTCACTATAGAGAAAACTACCCAACAGCAGTCTCTGTATGACACCCTACTCAACAAAAGTCATTATAAAGCAGGTATAAAACAACAGTCACTATGAGCACTCAACAAACAACCATCAAAACAGCACCCTATGCAGCCGTAGTCACTATCTATAGCAATTTAACCAACAACAGTCACTAAAGCACACCCCATCCAACAACAGTCACTATAGTGTTCCTAACCAACAAGAGTCACTATACAGCACACTACACAGAAAGTGTCAGTATAAACGGATTAACCTAACAGCAGTCACTATACAACACCCTCACCAGCAACAGTAACTGTAGAGCTCCCTACCCAGTGACAGGAACTATAGAGCACTCCACATAACAAGAGTCACCATTGAGCAACCTACCCAACAACAGTCATTGTATAGCATCTACTCAACAACAGAAACTATATAGCACCCCACTCAACAACAGGCACTGTAAAGCAATTATTCAACAACCATCAGTATAGAGCACCCTACCTTGAAACAGTCAGAACTGAGCTCCCTACTTAGCAACAGTCACTATAGAGCAATCTACCCAAAACCACTCAGTATTGAGCACATACCCAACATGCGTCAGTACAGAGCTCTGCACACAAAAAAAGTCATTATACAGAACCTACCAAACAACAGTCACTATAGAGCACCCTACCCAAAAATTGTAACTATAGAGTACCCTACGCAAAAACACTCACTATACAGCAACTACCCAATAACAGTCACTATTGAGCAACCTAAACAAGAAAAGTCACCATAGAGCCTCTACCCCAAAGCAGTCACTATAGAGAATTCTACCCAACAAAAGTCACTAAAGAGCACTTCACCAGTAACAGACATTTTAGAGCACTCTACCTAACAACAGTGAATATAAAGCACGTACTCAACAACAGTCACTAAAGAGCACCTACCTCAAAACCGTCGCTATGGAGCACCTACCCAAAAAAAGTCACAACAGAGCAACAACCCAACAATACTCAAAATAGAGCACCTACCATACAACAGTCACTAAGGGGCACTCTACCCAAAAAAAGTCACTATAGAGCACCTTACCCAGCATAAGTAACTATAGAGCACCTACTAAACAACAGTCACTATAGAGCACCCAACCCAAGAGTCACTATAGAGTACTCTTCCAAACAGTAGTCGTTATGGAGCACCATACCCAGCAACAGTCACTATAGAGCAGCTACCCAGTGACAGTCACTATAGAGCACCCTACCTAGAAACAGTCAGTATAAAGTACTCTACCCAGAAACAGTCATTATAGAGCACCTCACCCTACAACAGTCACTACATGGTACCCTACCAAGCAACAGTCACTATAGAGAATGCTGCCGAACAACAGTCACTATTGAACACTTCAACCTGCAACAGTCACTATAGAGCACTCTACTTAACATGAAACACTATAGAGAACCCTACCCTGCAACAATCACTATATAGCACCCTACCAAGCAACCGTCAATATATAGCACCCTACCCAGCAACCGTAACTATACAGCATGCTACTCAACTGCAATCACGATAGAGCCTCCTACCCAGCAACCGTCATTATGTAGCAACCTACACAGCAACAGTCACTATAGAGCACCCTAGCCAACAACAGTAACTATAGAGCACATTACCCAACAGCAGTCAGTGTAGAGCACCCTATCCAACAACTGTTAATATAAAGCACCTACTCAACAACAGTCAGTATAGAACACCTATAGAACATCAGTCACTTTACAGCACCTTACCCACCAACAGTAATGATAGATCACCCTACCCAACAACAGTCACTTTAGAGAACCTACCAAACAACTGTCACTACAAACTCCTCTACAAAAAACAGTCACTATAAAGCACTCTACCTAAAAAGTCACCCTAGAGCACCCTACCCAGACACAGTCACTACAGAGCACCTACACAACAACCATCAGCTTAGAGCACCCCACAAACAACAGTAACTATACAGCACCTACCGAATAACAGTCACTGTAGAGCACCCTACCCAACAAAAGGCACTGGAGAGCACCCAACTTAGCAACAGTCACTATAGAGCACATACCGAACAACAGTCAGTATAGAACTCCTACCCAACAATAGTCACTAAAGAGCACCCTAGCCAGCAACTGTCACCTATAGAACCCTCAACCCAACAACAGTCAGTATCAAGCACCCCACCCAAAAAGAGTCATTATAGAGCACCCTACCCAACAACAGTTACTAAAGAGTAACCTCCCCAACAACAGTCATTATATTGCACAAACTTTACAACAGTCACAATGGAGCCCTTTACTCAACAATAGTCACTGTTGAGCACTCTTGTCAACAACAGTCACTATAGAGCACCCTACCCAGCTACAGTCACTACAGAGCACTACACATCAACAATCACTTTATAACACCTAACGATTAGCCACTATATATCATCTACCAAAAAGTCACCAAAAAGCACCACATCCATTAACAGTCACTGTAGAGCATTCTTTTAAGCAACAGTCATTATAGAGTATTCTATCCAACAACAGTCACTACAGAGAACCCTTCGCAGCAACAGTCAGTAGAGAGCACCTATACAACGTTCATCTGTTTAGAGCCCCCATCAACAACAGTCGTTTTACAAAACCAACTCAAAAAAGGCACTATAAAGCACCCTACCCAGCAACAGTCACTATAGAGCACCTATTAACTGTGACTATAGAGCATCTACAACTGCCACTGTAGAGCTTTCCAACCAACAACAGTCACTATAGTGCACTCAACCCAACAATAGTTACTAAAGAGCACCACACAAAACAACAATCACTATGAGCACCCTACCAAACAACAGTAACTATAGATCACCTACTCAACAACAGTTAGTATAGAGCACATTAGCAAACAACAGTCACTATGGAGCACTCTACACAACAACAGTCACTGTAGAGCACTCTACACAAAAACAGTCACTATACAAAATTCTACCCAATAACAATCACCTATAGAGCACTCCACACAACTGAAGTCACTATAATCCACTCTACCAAACAACAGTTACAAATAGCATTGTACCCATCAGTCACTATGAGCACTATACCAAACAAAAGTCGCTATTGAGCATGTAAGCAACAATAGTCACTTTAGAGTACCTACCCAACAACAGTCACTATAGATTACCTTATCCGGCAACACTCATTATAGTGTACTTACCCAACAACTGTAACTATAGCGTACTCTACCCAGCAACAGTCACTATAGAACACCCCACCCAACAACAATCACTATAGAGCACCCTATTCAGCAACAGTCACTATAAAGCACCCAACCAGCAACTGTCATTATAGATCAACCTACCAAGCAGCAGTCACTATACAACACCCTAAACAACAGTCACTACATAGCAACCTACCAACAAGAGCCATTTTTGAGCACCTACCCAGAAACAGTGCCTATAGAGCACCTATTCAACAACAGTCACTTTAAGAAAACCTAGACAACAGTCACTATATAGAGCCCTCTACCCCAAAATAGTAAAGAGCACTGCACTCAAAACAGTCACTATAGAACACTGTACCAAAAAACAGTCACTATAGAGCACCCTACCCCAAAAAAGACACGATACAGCACCCCACTCAACAACAGTCACTATAGAATACCTATCAAACAACAGTCACCATAGAGCAGTCCACCCAGCAACAGTCAGTATAGAGCAATCCACAAAAGAGCAGTCACTGTAGGGAACACTATTCAGCAACAGTCACTATTTAGCACCTACACAACAACAAACACTATAAAACACGCACACGAAAACAGACATTATAGAGCACCCCCTACCCAACAACAGTTATTATAAAGCACCATAACCATTAACATTCACTCTAGACCACTCTATTGAACAAGTCACTATAGAACCCTCTGCACAATTGTCACTGCGAAACACTCCACCCAACAACAGTCACCTATAAAGCACTGTACCCGACAACAGTCACTATTGAGAACCCCACCCAACAAAAGTCGCCATAGAGCATTTTACTTATCAAGAGTCACTATAGAGCACCCTACCTAACAACAGTCACAATAGAGCATCCTACCCAACAAAAATCACTATGGAGCCCTCTACAAAAATACAATTACTATAGAGCACTCTACCCAACAACAGTCACTATAGATTACCCTACCCAAGTACAGTCACTATAAAGCACTCTACTGAACAACAGTCACTGAGGAGCATTCTAACCAACCAAAGTCACTATTGGTTACCTGCCAAACAACATTCACTATAGAGACCTCTACAACAATACAGTCACTAAAGAGCACTCTATCTAACAACAGCCACTATAAAGCACCCTACTAAAGAACAGTCACCATAGAGCACTCTATCCAACAACAGTCACTTTAGAAACTTCTACCTATCAACAGCCACTATAGATCACCCTACCAAACAACAGTCACTATCTGGAGCACTCTACCCAACACATGTCAGTATAAAGAACTCCTCCCAACAACAGTCCCTATAGTTTACCATACCCAGCAACAGACTCTATAGAGCATTCTACCAAAAAGCAGTCTCTATAGAGCACGTACCCAAAAACAGTCACTATAGAACACTCTACCCAGAAAGAGTAAGTATAAAGCACGCTACCCAACAACATTTAGTATACAGCACCCTACCAAGCAATAGTCACTATAGGGCACCCTACCCAGCCACACTCAGTATAGAGCACCCTACCCAACAACCATCAGTATAGAGCACTCTACCCAACAAAAGTCAGTATAGAGCACTGTACCCAACAATAGTTGCTATAGAATATCCTACCCATCAAGAGTCACTATAAAGCACCTACCAAACAACAGTTGCTGTAGAACACCACACCCAACAACAGTCACTATAGAAAACCTACCTTACAGTAGTCAGCATAGAGCTCCCTACCCAGTAACAGTAACTGTAGAGAACCATTTCCAGCAACAGTCACTATAGAACACTCTGCACAATAACAGTCATGATAGAGCAACCTATCCAGCAACAGTCACTGTAGAGCACCCTACCCAGAACAGTCACTATAGAGCACTCTACCCAACAACAGTCACTATAGAGCATCCTACCAAGCAACAGTAAGCAAAGAGCACCTACCCAGCAATCAACAGTTTAGAGCACTCCACCAACAGTCACTATTCTGCACCAACCCAAAACAGTCACTATAGTTCACCATACCCAGCAACAGTCTCTATAGAGCACATACCCAACAACAGTCACTATAGAGCACCCTACCCAGCAACAATCACTATTGTGTCCTCTAACCAGCAACGGTCACTATAGAGAACTCCAGCAAAAAACAGTCAGTATAAAGCACCCCACCCAGCAATAGTCACTACAGAGCACCCTACCCAAAAACAGTCACTATAGGGCACCCTACCAAAGAGAGTCTTTATAGAGCAGTCTACTCAGTAACAGTCATTATAGATGATCATAACCAGCAACAGTCACTATAAAGAACCCTACCCAAACTCAGTCACTATAAAGCACTCTACTCAACGACAGTCACCTTTAGAACACTCTACCAAACAACAGTCTCTATAGAGCATTCTACACGAGAAAAGTCAGTATACAGTATTCTACCCAACAGTCACTATAGAGTAGCCTACCAGTCGCTCTAGAGCCCTCTACCCAACCAGATTCACTATACAGCACTCTACACAACAGTAACTATAGAGCATCCTACAGAAGAACAGTCAGTATAGAGCACACTACTAAACAACAGGCACTGTCGAACACCCTACTCAACAATAATCACTGCATAGTGCCTACTTAACAACAGTCACTGAAGAGCTTTCTAACCAACAACAATCACTACAGAGCACTCTACCCAACAATAATCACTACTGAGCACCCTACCCAAGAATAGTCAGCATAAAGAACTCTACCTAAAGACAGTCAGTATGGAGCACCCTACTCAACAACAGTGATTGTATATCACCAAAACACACGCTACTCACAATATGCACACACTACACTGTGCACACACCTCACACAGATACAACATATTCACCACACACACTCCACTGTTCACAAACGTCAGTCAGACACCACTCACCACACACACTCTGCACTGTGCAACCTTACATAGAAACAAGTTACTCACCACACACACTCTTCACAGTGCAGACACCTCACATAGACACACACCACTCACTGCACACACAGACTCCACAGTGCACACACCTCACAGGGACACACACCAATCAGCACACTCACACTCCACTGTGCACACCCCTCATGCAGACACACACCACTTATTATGCACATAGTCTCAACAGTGCACACACCTACACAGACACACACCACTTACCACACACACTGAACACTCACAGTCCACTATGCATACATCTCACAAAGATGCACACCACTAACCACACGCATACTACGCAGTGCACGCACCTCACACAGGCACACACCACTCACCACACACACTCCAGAGTACAGACACCTTACACAGACACACACCAGTCACCACACATACTCCACACACATACTCCACAGTGTACACACCCTAAATAGACAAGCACCTCTCTCACATTAAAAAGTGCACACAACTCACAAAGACATGCAACTCACCACACACATAACAGCCTACAGTGCCCACATTTCACACACAGAACACTCACCAAACACTCACTCCACAGTTCATACAACTCGCACAGACACACATCAGTTACCACACACATAATCTCCATAGTGCACACACCGCACACACACCACTCACGACAAACACACTTTACATTAAAGAAACGTCATACAGACAGAAGACTGACCACACACACTACACAGTAAATACACCTCATACAGACACACAACACCACACACACATTCCACAGTGCGGACGCCTCACACAGGCACAAGACTCACAAGAAACACAAACTGCACAGTGCGCACACCTCACAAAGACAGACACCACTGCTCACACACACTACTAGATGCACATCCCCACACAGAAACACACCACTCACCACGCAGTCACACACAAACTGCACAGTGCCCACAACTCACACAAACGCACACCACTCAATATACACACACTACGCAGTGTTCACACTACACAGAGACAGACAATACTCAACAAACACACACCCCACACTGCAGTCACCTAACACAGACATATGAATCACGACACACACCACGGATTGCACTCAACACACACAGACACAACACTCACTGCACACTCAATCCAAAGTGCAGACTCCACGCACACACCACTCATCACACATACTCCACTGTGCCCACCCCTAACAAAGACACACACCACTCAATACACACACTTAATGCACACACTCTACATAGCACACACATCACACAGACACAAAGCTCAGCAAACACACTCTCCACAGTGCACACACATCACACAGACACACAACACTCATCACACACAAACTCTACAGTGCACACACCACAGACTCACACCACTCACCAAACACCCAATCCACCATGCAGACACCAAACCCAGGCATACTACTTACCACACACCCTACACAGCACACTCAGCATACACAGAAACACACCACACACTGCACACACAATCCAAAGTGCAGACACTCCACACAGTCACACACCACTCACCACAGACACTCCACACACACTCCACTGTGCATCCATCTCACACAAAGAAGCAGCCCTTAATACAAAAATTTCAGGCACACACTCTACATAACACAAACCACACACAGACACAAAATTCAACACACACAGTCTCCACAGTGCACACACCTTACACAGACACACACAACTCATCACACACACACTCCACAGTGCACATACCTCACACATACACACAAGTCACAACAGTCACACCGTCCACAATTCACACATCTTAAACAAAGACACACCATTCACTACACACACAATCCACAGTGCACATACCTCAGATATACACCACTCACCACACTCACACACACTACGGAGTACACACCTTACAGAGAAACAGAGCACACACCACGCAAACCCCACAAACACACACCACAATGCACACATATCACATAGACACTATCAATCACGTGACACTTATCGACAATACAGACACCTCACACTTTTCAACTCCAGTCACCATACACACTCAACACACACACTCGTGCACAGATTTCACAAAGACACACACCACTCAGCACACACACTCCATAGTGCACACACTTCACACAGAAACACAACATGCACTCCACACAAAATCCGCAGTGCACATACCTCAGACATACACCACTGATTACACTCACACACACTCTAGAGTACACACACCTCACAGAGACACACAGTACACAGCACACAAACTCAAACCTCACACACCACAATGCGCACATATCGCACAAACACAAATTGCCTGACACCTTATCCACAATACAGACACCTCAAACTGTCATCCAACAGTCACCACACATATTCAACACATTCACTTAGTGCACACGTTTTACACAGACTCACAGCATTGAGCACACACATTCCTCAGTGTGCACACCTCACACAAACACACACTGTAGAACACACACACTACACAGTACACACACCTCTCACGGACAGACACCACATACCATGCCCAGAGACTCCACAGTGCACACACCTCAAAAAGACACACAGCACTCACAATACACACACTCTACAGTGCACACACCTGAAACAGTCACACACTACTCAAGGCACAGACACTTCACAATGAAGACACCTCACACAGACACAAGATTGACCACACATATGACACAGTAAACACACAACACAGACACACAACATTCCACACACACACACCTTCCTCAGTACAGAAACCTTACACAGGCACACCACTCACCAGAAACACCACTGCACAGTGTGCACACATCACAAAGACACATTATGGACCACACACACTCCTCAGTGAACACACCTCACACAGAAACACACAACTCACCACACAAACACACACAAACTGAACAGCGAGCACACCTCACAGAAACACACACTACTCACCGTACATACACTACACAGTGCACACACCCCACACAGACAATACTCACCAAACACACACTCCTCTGTGCAGACACCTAACACAGACATACCACTCCCTCACATACTACACAGTACATTCACTTCACAAGGACACACACCATGCAACACACACACTCCAGAGTGCAGACACCTAGCACAGACACCCATCACTTACCACACACACTGCACACTCACACTCCACTGTGCATACATCGCACACAGACACACACCACTCATCACATGCATACCACACAGTGCACACACTTCCCACAGGCACACACCACTCATCCCACGCTCACTCCACAGTGCAGACAACTTACAGAGACACACAACAGTCAACACACACATACTCTATAGTGCACACACCTCACACACAAACACTCCACATTGAAAAAACCTCATACAGATGCACGACTGACCACACACGCTACAACATTATTTCACACAGACACACGTCACCACACACACATTTTGCAGTGCAGACACCTCACACAGGCACGCTATTCACCACAAATACACACTGCACAGTGAACACACCTCACAAAGACACACACCACTGACCACACACACACTCTACAGTGCACACACTTCACACAGACACAGACCACTCAGCACACAATCACACAGAAACTTCACAGGGCACACATCTCACACAGACACACAGCAGTCACCAAAAACACAATCCAGAGTTAAGACACCAAACACAGACATAAGGCTCACCACACACCCTATAAGGTGCACTTTCCTCACACAGACACACACTACCCACTACACAAAAAATCTGAAGTTCTGACCCTCCACACAGACACACACCACTCACCACACACACTCCACACACTACTCTGAATCCACCTCACACAAAGACACAGCACTTAATACACCCTTAATGCACACACTTCACATTGCACAAACCTCACAGACACAAAACTCAACACATTCACTCTCCACAGTGCACACAACTCACACAGACACATGCCACTCATTACATGCACACTCCACAGTGTACACATGTCACAGACACAATTCACCACACACACCCTCTAAGGTGCACACATCTTACACAGAAAAACACCATGACATCCACACACTCTTCTCACAATCCACAGTGCACATACCTCAGACATAGACCACTCACCACACTCACACTCACTATAGAGTACACACACCCCATACAGACACAAAGCATAAACCACAAAAACTGCACATACACACACCACAATGCACATATATCACACAGACAAACAACAATCGCAGACACCACATGCACACAACACACAACACACACACTCACTGCACACATTTCACACAAACACCACTCAGCACACGCACTCCACAGTCCACACACCTCAAGCAAACACACACTCTAGAACACAAACACTCTACACATGGCACACACCTCACAGAGATACACCACAAACCATGCAGAGACTCCACAGTGCACACACCTCACACAACACACATCACACAACATACACTCATAGTCCTCACTACACACAGCTTAGACACACACTGCTCATGACACACACACTTTACAGTGAGACACCTCACACAGATACAAGACAGACCACACACACTTCAGAGTAAACACACTTCACACAGACACACAACACTCACCACACACACACATTCTGCAGTTCAGACACCTCACACAGGCACATGACTCACCAGAAACACACACTTCACAGTGTGCACACCTTAAAAATACACACACAAGAGACCACACACACCCTCCACCTTGCAAACACTTTACACAGACACACCATGCACTCCACACACTCCACACGCAAACCACAGTGCACATTCTTCAGACATACACCACTCACCAAACTTACACACACTCCAGAATACACACACCTCACAAAGTCACACAGCACACACCACACAAACTCTAAAAACACACCACAGTGCATACACATCACACAAACACCAATCACCTGACACCTTATCCACAATACAGACACCTCACCCTTTCACATGCAAGTCAACAAACACCCTCAACACACACTCAGTGCACAGAGTTTACACAGACATGCCCACTCAGCACACACACTCCACATTGCACACACCTCATACAAACACACAGAGTAGAACACACACACACTACACGGTGCACACACCTCTCACAGGCACACACCACTCACCTTACACACACTCCACAGTGCACACAACTCACACAGACACATAGCAGTAACCATGCACACTCAATAGTTTACACACCTCACACACACATTACTCATGAGACACACACTTCACATTGAAGAAACCTCATACAGACACATGACGGACCTCACTCACTACACAGTAAACACATTTCAGACAGATACACACACTAACCACAGACACATTCTGCAGTGCAGACACCTCACAAAGGCACGCCACTCACCAAACACACTGCACAGTGAATACACCTCAAAAAGACACACACAACTGACCACATACACACACTCCACGGGGCACACGCCTTATACACAAACACCACTCACCACACAAACACTTCACACTGCATACACCTCACAGTGACATACAGCAATCAGCACACAGACACTCCACCGTACACACACCTCACACAGACACACACCACTCATCCCAACCACATGCTGCAAAGTGCAAAATTTTCACAAAGACACAAGTCACTCTACACACACACTCTTTGCAGTGCACACACTGGACACACACAAACTACTCACCACACACACTCCATAGTGCCCACACCCCACAGGGACCCACACGACTCTTCAGACACTCATACTACACAGTGCATACACATCACACAGACACACACAACTTACCATGCACACACTCTCCACAGTGCATACAACTCACACAGACACACATCACACAACATACACAATTCAGAGTGCAGACACTAAGCATAGGCACATACCACTTACTGCACACACTACACACTCACACTCCACTCTGCATACATCACACACAGACACACACCACTCATCACACACATACTACACACTGCACACCCCTCACACAGGCACACACCACTCATAGTGCAGACCTCTCACACAGACACACACCTGTCAACACACACACTCCATACACATACTCCACAGTGCGCATACCTTAAACAGACACGCACCACTCACATATTAGAGTGCACACAACTCAGACACACCACTCACCACACACATTACACTCCACAGTGCACAGGTTTTACTCAGACACACATTACTCACGACACACACACACTTTGCCATGAAGACACTTCCCACAGACACAAGACTGACCATGCACACTATGCAACAAACACTACACAGAAACACACAAAACTCTTACCACACACACATTCCACAGTGCAGACAACTCACACAGACACACCACTCACCAGAAACACACAAAGCACAGTGAACACACCTCACAAAGTCACTATAGAGCACTCTACCAATAACAGTCAAGAAGAGCACCCCACCCAACAACAGTCACTATAGAGCACCTACCCAACAACAGTCACTATAGAACATCCTATGCAGTAACAGTCATTTATAGAGCACTCCACACAAGAGTCACTATAAAGCACCCTACTAAAAAACGGTCACTATAGAGAACCTACCCAACAAGAGTCACTATAGAGCACCCTACCCTACAACAGTCACTATAGAGCATTCTACCCAAGTCACTAGAGTACTCTACACAAAAACAGTCACTATAGAAAACTCCTCTAAACAACAGTCACATATAAAGCAGTCTACCCATCAACAGTCACTGTAGAGCACCCAAAACAAACAACAGTCTCTATAGAACACCCCACCCAATAACAGTCACTATAGAGCACCTACACACCAACAGTCACTATAGAGAACCCTACCCAACAACAGTCGCTATAGAGAACCCCACCCAACAACAGTCACTATAGAGCACCGTACCCAACAATGGACACTGTGGAGCACTCCACCCAACAACAGTCACTATGGAGCATTCTACAAAACAACATTCACTATAGAGCTCTCTTCCCAACAACAGACTATAGAGCACCTACACTACAAGAGTCATCATAGAATTCTTTACCCAGCAACAGTTAGTATAGCGCACTCCACCCAACATCAGTCACTATAGAAAATCCCAACTTGCAACAGTCACTATAGAGCACCCTACCCAGTAAGAGTCATTATATCACACCTGACTCAGAACCATTCACAATAGATCACCGTAGCATCAACAGTCGATATAGAGCACCATACAAAACAACAGTTGATATAGAGCACCGTAAGAAACAACAGTCACTATAAACTTTTTAAGAACAGTCCCTATAAAGCACTTATACAACAGCAGTCACTATAGAGCACCTACACAACAAGAGTTACTATACAGCACCTACCCAACAACAGTCACTATACTGCACCTACCCAGCAACAGTCACTACAAAGCACTCTACCCAGAAACAGGTGGCCTATAGTGACTGTTGTTGTTTGGAATGCACTATAGTAACTAATTTGGGTACATAATATATAGTGACTGCTTTTGTGTAGGAGCTTTATAGTGACTGTTGTGGGGTAGGGTGCTCTATAGTGACTGTTTTTTTGTTATGGTGCTCTATAATAACATTTGTTGGGTAGAGTTCTCCTTAGTGAGTTTTCGGGTTGGTGCTCTATAGTGACTGTTGTTGGTTTGGGGTGCTCCGTAGTGAGCATTGATGGGTAGAGTGCTCTATATGTGACTGTGGTTGGGAGGAGTTCTCTATAGTGACTTTTTTTGTGCAGAATGCTCAATAGTGACTGTTGTTGGGTAGAACAATCTATAGTAACTGTTGTTTTGGGTAGGGTAATCTATAGTGCTGGTTGTTGTGTAGATTCTTTTTAGTGAATGTTTTGGGGTAGTGTTCTATATTGTGACTGTTGTTGGCTATGGTGCTCTATCGTGTTGTTGGGTAGAGGGCTCTATAGTGACTGTTATTGGGTAGGGTGCTTTATAGTGACTGTTGTTGGGTAGAGTGCTCTTTAGTGACAGATGTAGCGTAGTTGCCCTATAATGTCTGTTGTTGAATGAAGTGCTCTTTTTTGACTGTTGTGTAGGGTTCTCCATAGTGACTGTGGTTGTGCAGAGGGCTCTATAGTGATTGTTATTGGATAGGGTGCCCTATAATGACTGTTGTTGGGTACGGTGATTTATATTAACCATTGTTGCATAGAGTGCTCTATTGTGACTCTTTTTGGGTAGGTGCTTTATACTTACTGTTGTTTGGTAGGTGTTCTATAGTGACTCTAGTTGGGTAGGTTGCTCTATACTGACTGTTGTTGGGTATGGTGGTCTATAGTTACTCTTGTTGGGTAGAGTTCTCTATAGTGACTATTGCTTGGTAGGTACACTATAGAGACTGTTGGTGTGTAGGTGCTCTATAGCGACTGTTGTTGGGAAGGTTCTCTAGAGTGTCTGTGGTTGTGTAGGTGCTCTATAGTCACTGTTGTTAGGTTGCTCTGTAGTGACTGTTGTTTTTAGTGTGCCCTATAGTTACTGTTGTTGGGTAGGGTGTTCTATATTGACTGTTGTTGGCTAGGGTGCTCTATAGTGACTGTTTTGTGAGCAGTGCCCTATACTGACTGTTGTTCAGTAGGTTTCTCTATAGTTACTATTTTTCGTTAGGGTGTTTTATAGTGACTGTTGTTGAGAAATATTCTCTATAGTGACCTTTGATGCATAGAGAGCTCCATAGTGACCGTTGTTTGGATGATGCCTTATACAAACTGTTGTTGGGTAGCATGCTCTATACTGACTGTTGTTGGGTAAGTGCTCTATAGTGACACTTGTTGGGTAGGTGCTCTATAGTAACTTTTATTTGGCAGGTGTTATATATTGACTAGTAGAATGCTCTGTAGTGACTGTTTCTGGGTGGGGTGCTCCATAGTGACTGTGGTTGGGTTTGGTGCTCTATAGAGAATGTTGTATGGTGGAATGATTTATAGGGACTGTTGCTGGGTAGATTGCTCTATAGCGACTGTTGTTGATTATGTGCTCTACAGTGATTGTTTCTAAGTTGGGTGCTCTGTAGTGACTGAGGTTAGGTAGAGTGCTCAATAGTGACTGTTTTTGGGTAGGTGCTCTATAGTGACTGTTGTTGGGTAGAGTGCTCTATAGTGACTGTTTTTGAATATGTGTTCTATAGGGACTGTTGTTGGTTAAGGTGCTCTATAGTAACTTGTTTGGTAGTGTATACTATAGTGACTCTTCTTGAGTTTAGTCCTCTATAGTGTCTGTTGTTGGATGGGGTGCTCAATACTGACTATTGCTGGGTAGGGTGCTCTGTACTGTTTTTGAGTAGAGTGCACTAGATAGTGACTTTTGTTGGGTAGGTGCTCTATAGTGATTGTTGTTTGGTAGGATGTTTTATAGCGACTACTTTTGAGTAGGGGGCTTTATAGTGAATGCTGTTTTGTGAAGTTCTCTATAGTGACTGTTGTTGGGTAGACTGGTCTATAAGTGCCTTTTGTTCAGTGGAGTGTTCTATAGTGACTATTGTGTAGAGTACTCTACAGTGACCGTTGTTGGGTGGGGTGCTCTGTAGTGACTGTTGTTCAGTAGGGTGCTGTAGAGACTGATTATTATTATGTAGGGTGCTCTTTAGTGACTCTTGTTTGGTAGAGTCTGTATAGTGAATATTTTTGGGTAGAGGGCTTTATACTGATTGTTGTTGAGTATGTGCTCTGTAGTGACTGTTCTTGGGTGCAGTGCTCTATAGTGACTGTTTTTGGATAGGGTGCTCTAGAGTGACTGCTGCTGGGTAGCATGCTCTAGAGTTACTGTTGTTGGGTAGGGTGCTCTATATTAACTGCTGTTGCATAGGGTGCTCTATAGTGACTGTTGTTGTGTAGGGTGCTCTATATTCACTGTTTTTTGATAGGGTGCTCCATAGAGACTATTCGTGTGTGGAGTGCTCTATGGTGACTGTGGTTGGGTAAGGTGCTGTATAGTGACTCTTGTTGTGTAGGGTGATCTATACTGACTGTTGTTGGGTAGGTGCTCTATAGTGACTGATGCTAAGTAGGTGGTCTATAGTGACTATTTCTGGGTGGGGTACTCTATGGTGACTGTTGTTGAATAGGTGCTCTATGGTGACTTGTTGTGTGGGGTGATGTATAGTGAAGGTTGTTGGTTAGAGTGCTCTATAGGTGACTGTTGTTGATTAGAGTGCTTTATAGTGACTGTTGCTGGGTAGCTGCTCTATCCTGACTATTGGTGGGTAGGGTTCTCTATAGTGACTGTTGGTGGGTAGGGTGCTCTATAGGGACTGTTGTTGGCTGCAGTGCTCCATAGTGACTCTTGTTGTGTAAGATGCTGTATAGTGACTATTTTTGGGAAGAGTGTTTTATAGTGACTGATATTGTGCAGGGTGTTCTGTAGTGACTGTTGTTGGATAGGTGCTCTATGGTGACTGTTGTTGGGTGGGGTGATGTATAGTGAATGTTGGTGGTTAGAGTGCTCTATTGGTGACTGTTGTTGGGTGGAGTGCTCTATAGTAACAGTTTTTGGGTAGGTGCTCTATAGTGACTCTTGTTTGGTAGGTGCATTATACTGACTGTTGGTAGGTAGGTGCTCTATAGTGACTGTAGTTGGGTAAGTTGCTCTATAGTGAATGTTGTTAGGTATGGTGATCTATAGGGACTGGTTGGGTGCAGTGCTCCATAGTGACTCTTGTTGTTTATGGTGCTCTCTAGTGACTAATTTTGGAAAGAATGTTCTATAGTGACTTTTATTGTGTCCTGTGTTCTGTAGTGACTGTTGTTGGGCAGAGTTCTCTGTAGTGACTGTTGATGCATAGAGGGCTCTACAGTTACTGTTGTTAGGATGGTGCCTTATATGAACTATTGTTGTATAGCATGCTCTATACTGACTGTTGTTGGGTAGGGGCTTCATAGTGACATTTGTCGGATAGTGCTCTATAATGACTGTTGTTTGGTAGGTGTTATATATTGACAGTTGCTCAGTAGGCTGCTCTATAGTGACTGTTGCTTGATAGGGTGCTCTATAGTGACTGTTGCTTTGTGGGGTGCTGTATAGTGACTATTGTTAGGTAGGGTCCTTTATAATGAATGTTCTATGGTGGCATGCTTTATAGTGACTTGCTGGGTAGAGTGCTTTATAGTGTCTGTTGTTGGTTATGTGCTCTAAAGTGATTGTTTCTGGATTCGGTGCTCTGTAGTGACTGTTATTGGGTAAAGTGCTCTATTGAGACTGTTTTTAAGTAGTAAATGTTGTGTAGAGTGCTCTTTAGTGACTGCTGTTTGGTAAAGGTCTCTAAATTGACTGTTGTTGGGTAGGGGCTCTATAGTGACTGTTGTTGGCTAAAGAGCTGTATAATGACTGTTGTGCAGTAGGGTGCTGTTTAGTGACACTTATTGGGTACATGCTCTATACTGACTGTTGTTGAAAAGAGTGGTCTATAGTGACTGTTTCAGGGTATGGCGCTCTATAGTGACTGTTGTTGGGTGGGTGCTGTATAGTGATTGTTATTAAGTAGGGTACTCTATAGTGACTCCTGCTGGGTAGAGTGCTCTATGGTAACTGTTGCCTCATAGGGTGCTCTATAGTGCCTGTTGTTGGGAAGGGTGCCCTATAGTGACTATTGTTTAATAGTTGCTCTGTACTGCCTCTTGCTGTGTAGGGTGTTATATACTGACTGTTGTTGTGTAGATTGCTCTATAGTGACTCTTTTTGGGTAGAATTGCCCTACAGTGACTTGTTGGGTAGCTTGCTCTATACTGACTGTTTTTTGATAGGTGATCTATATTGATTGCTGTTGCGTACGGTGCTCTATTGTGACTGTTTTTGGGAAGGTGCTCTATAGTGTCTGTTGCTGGATAGGGTTTGGTATACTGATAGTTGTGTGTTAGGAGCTCTATAGTGACTCTTGTTTGGTGGTGTTCACTATAGGCTTTAGGTGCAGTGCTCTATAGTGACTGTTTTGTAAAAGGATCTATAATGACTGTTGTTGGGTAGGGTTCTTTATAGTGACTGTTGTTGGGTAGGTGACTTAAAATGAATGTTGTTGGGTAGGTGCTCTATAGGGACTGTTGTTGGTTAGGATGTTCTATAGCAACTGCTGTTGGGTAGGGTATGCTATAGTGAATGTTGTTGGGTGGAGTGCTCCATAGTGTCTGTGGTTGGGTGGGGTGCTCAATACTGACTGTTGCTGGGTTTGGTGCTCTATAGTTACTGTTGTTAGGTAGAGTGCTCTCGATAGTGACTGTTGTTTGGTAGGTGCTCTCTAGTGACTTTAGTTGGATATTATGCTGCATAATGACTGTTGCGTATTGTGCTCTATATTGACTGCTGTTTTGTGGGATTTTCTATAGTGACTGTTTTAGGTTAAAGTGCTTTAGAGGTGACTGTTGTTGTGTGGAGTGTTCTATAGTGACTACTGCGTAGAGTGCTCTTTAGTGACTGTTGTTAAAAAGAGTGCTCTATGGTGACTGCTGTTAGTTCGGTGCTCTATATAGACTTGTTGGGTATGGTGCACTATAGGGATGTTGTTTTGTGGATGTTTTATAGTGACTGTTGCTTGGTAGCGGGCTGTATTGTGACTGGTGTTGGGTAGGGTGCTCTATAGTGACTGCTGCTGGGTAGAGTGCTCTATAGTGACTGTGGTTGGGTAGAGGGCTCAATAGTTACTGTTGTTGGGTAGGGTGCTCTATACTATTATTTGTATGGTGATCTATAATGACTGTTGTTAAGTAGGGTGCTCTATAATGCCTTTGGCTGAGTAAGGTGCTCCATAGTGATTGTTACTGGGTGAAGTGCCATATACTTACTATTGCGAGATAAAGTGCTGTATAGTGACAGTTTTTGGTAGGTACTCTATAGTGACCGTTGTTGGGTGAGGTGTTCTATATAAACTTTAGTTCGGTTGGGTGCTGTATAGTGACTGTTGCTGGGTAGTGTGCTCTATAGTGAGTGTTATTGGTTAGGATGCTCTATAGTGACTGTTGTTGGGTAGAGTGCTCTATACTGACTGCTGTTGGTAGAGGATTCTATAGTGACTGTTGTTGGGTCGATATTGACTGTTGTTGGGTAAAGTGCTCTGTAGTGACTGTTCTTATGTAGGGTTCTCTGTAGTGACTGTCGTGTGGGGTTCTCTATTGTGATTAATATTGGGTAGAGTGCTCTATAATTGACTGTGTTTGGGTGGAGTGCTTTACAGTGACTGTTGTGTACAGTGCTCTATAATGACTGTTGTTGGGAAGAGTGCTCAACAATGACTGTTATTGGTGAGGGTGCTCTATACTGATTGTTGTTTGGTACGTGATCTATAGAGACTTGTTGGGAAGGGTGCTCTATAGTGACTGCTTTTGGGCATGTGCTCCATAGTGACTGTTGTTGGTTAAGGTGCTCTATATTAATTGTTGTTTGTTAGTGTGTGCTATAGTGACTTTTCTTAGGTGGAGTGCTCTATAGCGTCTGTTGTTGGGTGGAATGCTCAATACTGACTCTTGCCTGGTAGGGCGCTTTATAGTGACTTTTTAGTAAAGTGCTCTAGATAGTGACTATGGTTGGGTAGGTCCTCCATGGTGATTGATGTTTGGTAGGGTGCTCTATAATGACAGTTGTTGAGTAGCTTGCTCTATGGTGACTGCTGTTGTGTCAGATTCTCTATAGTGACTGTTGTTGGGTAGACTGCTCTATATGTGCCGGTTATTTAGTGGAGTGTTCTATAGTGACTATTTTGTAGAGTGCTGTATAGTGACTGTTGTTGGGTGGAGTGCTCCGTAGTGACTGTTTTTGGGTAGGGTGCTCTACAGTGACCCTTGCTGTGTAGAATAGTGACTGTTTTTGTGTAGAGGGCTTTACAGCGACTGTTGTTGGGTAGGTGCTCTATAGTGACTGTTGTTGGGTAGGTCCTCTATAGTGACTGTCGTTCAGTGCAGTGCTCTATAGTGACTGTTTTTGGGTAGGGTGGTCTAGGGTGACTTTTGCTTGGTAGCATTCTCTAGAGTGACTGTTATTGGACAGAATGTTCTATATTGACTGCTGCTGCATAGGGTGTTCTATAGTGACTGTTGTTTGATAGGATAATCTATAGTGACTGTTCTTGTGTGCTCTAAACTGACTGTGGTTGGGTAAGGTGCTTAACAGTGACTGATGTTGGGTAGGGAGCTCTATACAGACTGTTGTGGGGTAAGTGCTTTATAGTGACTGTTGTTGGGTAGGTGGTCTATAGTGACTTGCTGGGTAGAATGCTCTATAGTGGTTGTTGTTGGATAAGTGCTCGATGGTGACTGTTGTTGGGTTGGGTGGTGTATTGTGACTTGTTGGCTAGAGGGCTCTATGGGTGATTATGGCTGTGTGGAGTGCTTTATAGTCGCTGTTATTGTGTAGAGTGCTCTACAGTGACTGTTATTGGGTACAGTGCTGTATAATGACGGTTGTTTTATAGAGTGCTCTATAGTGACTGTTGTTGGGTAGGTGCTCTATAGTGACTGCTGTTGGGTAGGTGCTTTATACTGACTGTTGTTGGGTAGGTGCTCTATAGTGACTATAGTTGGGTAGGTTGGTCTATAGTGACTGTTGTTCGGTATAGTGCTCTATAGTGACTGTTGTTGGGTTGAGTTCTTTATAGTGACTGTTGGTGGGTAGGTGTTATATAGTGACTGTTGTAGGGTTGGTGCTGTATAGTGTCCCTGGTTGTGTAGGTGCTTCATAGTAACTGTTGTTAGGGTGCTGTATACTGACTGTTGGTTGGTAAAGTGTTGTATACTGACTATTACTGGGTAAAGTGCTCTATAGTGACAGTTTTTTGGTAGGTTCTCTATAGTGACTGTTGTTGGGTGAGGTGTTCTATAGAGTCTTTAGTTCAGTGGGCTGCTCTATAGTGACTCCTGTTGGGTAGAGTGTTCTATAGTGACTGTTATTGTGTAGGGTGCTCTATAGTGACTGTTGTTGGGTAGGGTGTTTTATAGTGACTGTTCCTTGGTAGAGTGCTCTATTGTTACTGCTGTTGGGTAGAGGGCTCTATAGTGACTGTTGTTGAATAGGTGCTTTAAAGTGACTGTTGATGGGTAGGTTGATCTATAGTGTCTGATGCTGGTTAGGTATTTTATAGTACCCTACTCAATAACAGTCACTGCAGAACAACTACCCCACAACAGTCATTATAGAGCCTCTACCCCATAAGATTAACTAAAGAAAACTCCATTCAACAAGTCACCATAGTGCACCATACCCAACAACAGACTCTATAGAGCATTCTACCGAACAACCGTCAGTATAGAGCACCTACCCCACCTCAGTCACTATAAAAAACTTATGTAATAACAATCAGTATAAAGTACCTCCCCAACAACAGTCACTATAGAGCACTCTGCTCAGCAACAGTCTGCATAAATCACGCCACCCAAAAACAGTCAGTATAAAGCACCCTACAAGGCAACAGTCACTATAGAGCACTCTACCCAACAGGAGTCACTATGGAGAATCCTCCCAATCAGGAGTAAGTATAGAGCACCTACCCAACAACAGTCAATGTAGTGCACCCAACCCAACAACTGTCACTATACGACACCTACTTAACAGTAGTCACCAAAAAGCACCCTACCCAGCAACAGTCATTGTAGAGCACACTACTTAGTAACAGTCACTATAGAGCACTCTACTCAGCAACAGTCACAATAGATCACCCTACTCAGCAACAGTAACTAAAGAGCACCTATCCAGCAACCGTCAGTTTAGAGCACCCCATCAACAACAGTCAGTATACAGCACCTACCCAAAACCAGTCACTATAAAGCACCCTACCCAGCAACAGTGACCATAGAGCACCTACCCAACAACAGTCACTTTAGAGCACCCTAGCCAGCAGACTCACTGTACCCAGAAAGTCACTATAGAGAACCGTACCAAACCACAGTAACTATAAAGCACTCCACCAATCAACAGTCACCTATATAGCACTCTACCCAACAACAGTCACTATAGAGTACCCCACCCAAAACCAGCCACAATAGAGCACCTACCCAACAACAGTAACTATAGAGCACCCTGCCGAGCAACAGTCACTATAGAGCATGTACCAACATCAGTAACTAGAGATCACTCGATCCAGCAACAGTTAGTATAGAGCACTGCACTTGCAACAGTCACAATAGAGCACCCTCCCCAGAAAAAGTCTCTATAGAGCACCTAAATCACAACAGTCTCAATAGAGCACACTACGCAAGAGAAATCACTATAGGGTTCCCTACCCAACACCAGTCACTATAGAGCACCTACACAACATGCGTCAGCTTAGAGCACTCCACCAAGAACTGTAACTATACATCTACACAAAAACAGTCACTATAGAGCACCCTACCCAGCAGACTCATTAAAACACTCTACCCAGCAACAGTCAATATAGAGAACCTCACACAACAACAGTCACCTGTAGAGCACTCTACCCAGCCACAGAAACTATAGAGCACTCTACCAAACAACAGTTACTATAGAGTACTCCACCTAACAACAGTCACCTATAGAGCACTGTACCCAACAACAGTCACTATAGAGCACCCCACCCAACAACAGCCATTATACAGCACCTACCCAACAACAGTCACTATAGAGTACATGCCCAACATTGGTCACTATAGAGCACTCTACCTAGCAACGATCACTATAGAACACTCCACACACTAAAGTCACTATAGAGTACCCTGCACAGCAACAGTTACTATAGAGCACCTAAAAAACAACAGTCACTATTGAGCACCTACACAACAACAGTCACTATAAAGCACCTAACCAACAACAGTCTTTAAACAGCACTCTAACCAAAAACAGTTACTGTAGAGCAGCATACCTAACAATAGTCACTATGTGCCCACTCCCAAAACAGTCACTTTATAGGACCTACCCAACAACAGTCATTATAGAGCACCATACATCTCAAGAGTCACTATGTAGCACTCTACACAAAAACAGTAACTATAGAGCACTTTACACAACAGCATTCATTATAGAGCCCTCCACCCAAGAACAGTCATATAAAACACCATATCCAAAAACAGTCTCTATGGAACACCCTACAGAACAACAGTCAGTATAGAGCACTTACTCAACAACACTCAGTATAAAGCATCCCACCCAACAACAGTCAGTAAAGATGACCCAACCCAGCAAAAGTCACTATAGAGCACTCTTTCTAATGAAAGTCACTGTAGAGTATTTTACTCATCAACAGGCACTATAGAGCACCTCCCAAACAACAGACACTTTAGAGCACTCCCCCAAAAACAGTCACTATATGTAGAGCACTTACCTAACAAGAGACACTATACAGCCCCCTACCCAACAACAGACACTACAGAGCACCATCCAACATAACTGTAACTACAGAGCACCCTACCCAACAACAGTCACTATAGAGCACCCTACTGAATAACATTCACTATAGAGCACTGCACCCAACAACTGTCAGTATCGTAACTTACCCAACAACAGACACTATAAACTCCTCAACAAAAGACACTACAGAGCATCCTACACAACGAGTCACTATAGATCATCCTTTTCAACAACAGTCACTTTAGATTACTCCACCCAACAAGTCACTATATATAGAGCACATATCCGACAAACAAACACTATAGAGTACGCTACCCAACCAAAGACACTATAGAACACCCTACAAAAAAAAAGGTCACCAGAAATTACCCTACCAAACAACAGTCAGTATGGAGCACCCTATCCAACAACAGTCAGTATAGAGCATACTACCCAACAGCAGTCAGAATAGAGCACCATATGCAACAACACTTGCTATAGAGCAGCCTACTCAGCAACAGGCATATGAAGCCACCTACAAACAACCGTAACTATAAAGCACCCTAGCCAACAACTGTCACCATAAAGCACCTTATCCAACAACAGTCAGAATAGAGCACCCTACCCTAAAATAGTCGCTATAGAGCACTCTACCCAACAAGAGTTACTATAGAGCACCCTACATAACAAAAGTCACTACAGAGCACTCCATCCAACAACACTTTCTATGGAGTACCCTACGCAACAACAGCCACTATAGAGCAAACTACCCAGCTACAGTCATTATAGAGTACCCATGCAATGATGGTCACTATAGAGCACTCTACCCAACAAGAGTCACTATAGAGCACCCTACTCAACAACAGTCACTATACAGCTACCTACCTAACTACAGTCACTATAGAGTAACATACCCAAAACAGTGACTATAAAGCACCTACCCAAAAACAATCACTATAGAGAACCTACCCAAAATAGTCACTATAGAGTACCTTCCCAATGACAATCAGTATAGGGCACCAACCCAACAACTTTCACTATAGAGAACTACACTCAACAACAGTTAATATAGAGTACTGTACACAACCACAATCACTTTAGAGAAACCTACCAAACAACAGTCACTATAGAGCACACTATCCGAAACAGTCAATATACAGCACCTTATCCAACATCAGTCACTATGAAGCACCCTACCCAGCAACAGTCACTAGATAGCATGCTACCCAGCAACAGTCACTATAGAGAACTATACACAACATCCACTAAAGAGCACCCTACAAAAAAAGTCACAATAAAGCACCGTACCCAACAACAGTCGCTATACAGCACTCCTCTCAACAAGTGTCACTATAGGGCACCCAACCAAAAAATAGTCACTATAGAACACTGTACCCGCCAACAGTCAATATAGAGCACCTACTCAAAAACAGACACTATAAAGCTATCTACCCAACAACAGTTGACATAGAGCACTTTTCCTCATAACAGCAACTATAGAAAACTCTATACAACAATAGTCATTAAAGACCACTTACCCAAGAACTGTCACTATTCTGCACTCTACCCAAAAACAGTCATTGTAGAGCACCGTACCCAACAATAGTCACTGTAGAGCATTCTACCCAAAAACAGTCACTATAGAGAACCAACCCAAAAACAGTCAGGATAGAGCATCCTACCCAAAACAGTCAGTATTAAGCACCCTACACAACAACAGTCACTAAAGAACACTTCACCCAACAGCAGTCAGCTATAGAGCACTCTATTCAACAATAGTTACTATAGAGCACCCCAACAAAAAACAGTAACTTTAGAACGCCTAACAACTGTCACTATAGAGCACCCTACCCAACAAAAGTCATTATAGAGTACCTACCCAACAACAGTCACTATGACACACTCTACCCAGCAACAGTTATTTTAGAGCACTTCATCAAGCAACAGTCACTATAGAGTGCTCTAGCAGAAACAATCAGGATAGAGCACCTACCCAACAACAGTCACTATCTATAGCAGTCGATACAAAAAAAGTCAATATAGAGCACCCCATTCTGCAAAAGTCAGTATTGAGCACCCCAGCCAACAACAGTCAATATAGAGCACCTTACCCAGCGAAAGTCACTATAGAGCACCCTTCCAAATGCCAGTAAGTATAGAGCACTCTACCCGACAACAGTCACTATAGAAAACCCAACCCAACAAATGTCAATATAGAGTACCCTGTCAAAAAAGATTCACTATAGAACATTCTACCCAAGAAGAGTCACTATGGAGCACCTACCCAGCAAGAGTCACTACAGAGCATTCTACAAAACAAAAGTCAATATAGAGCACTCTACCCAACAACAGTCACTAAAGAGCACTCTACACTACAACAGTCACTGTAGAACACTTCACCCTACAACAGTAACTATAGAGCAGCCCACCTAACAACCGTTATCATAGAGCAAACTAAACAAGAGCTGTCACTATATAACTCCCCACCAAAAACCATCCACTATAGAGCAGCTTACCAACAGTCACTATGAGCATACTACCAAACAACAGTCACTATAGAGCACACAACCCTGCAACAGTCAGTATTGAACACCCTACCTAACAACAGTCACTATAGAGTACCCTACCCAACAACACTCACTTGAGAGCCCCCTACCCAACAACAGTCACTATGGAGCACCTATCCTACAACAGTCAGTATAGAGCATCCTACACAACAGTAAATACAGAGCACTCTATCTTAAAACAGTCACTATAGAGCACTCTATACAACAAGAGTTTGTATAGAATGCTTTAAACAACAACAGTCACTTATAGAGCACCCCACCCAACAGCAGTCACTATTAAGCAGTCCATCAAACAACAATCACTATGGAGCAAACTACCCAACAGCAGTCACTAAATAACACCCTACCGAACAACAATGACTATAGAGCAGCTACCCAACAAAATTTATTGTGAGCACTCTACCAAACAACAGTCACTATCTATAGCAATCTACCTACCAGCAGTCACTATAAAACACCCCAACCAACAACAGTCACTATAGTGTTCCTACCCAAATAGTCACTACAAAGTAGTCCACCAAGGAACAATCAGTATAGAGGGCCTAACCTAACAACAGTCACTATAGAGCACCCTAATCCGCAGCAGGCAAAGTAGATCACCATATCCAGTAACAGTTACTATAGAACACTGTACATGACAACAGTCACTATAAAGCACCCTACCCAACAACAGTTACTATAGAGCATCTACCCAGCAACAGTCAATATAGACCACCCTATCGAGGAACAGTCACTATCAAGCACCCTACACAGCAACAGTCACTTTAGAAAAATCTACGCAACATCACTGAATATAGAGCACCTACCCAACAAGAGTAAGTAAAGAGCACCTCACCCAACAACAGTCACTATACAGCAAATACCAAAATACAGTCACTGTTGAGCACCACCCCAGCAACAGTCAGTATATAGCACTCTACCCAATAAAAGACACTATTGAGCCCCTACCCAACAACAGTCATTATGGAGCACCTACACAACAACACTTTCGATAGAGCAACTACTCAACAATATACACAATAAAGCACCTACCCTAAAATAGGCACTATAGACCACCCTACCCAACAACAGTCACTATAAAGCCCACACCCAACAACAGTCACTGTAGAGCACCTACCAAACAAGAGTCACTATAGAGCTCTCTATTGAACAACAGTCACTCGAGCACCCTACCCAACCACAGTCACTGACTAGATCACCCTACAAAATAAGTGACTATAGAGCACTCTGCCCAACACCAGTCACTATAGAGCACCTATCACACAATAGTTACTATAGAGACCTCTACACGGTACCAGTCACTGTAGAGCACCTACCCATCAACAGTCACTTTATTGCAGCATACCCAGCAAGAGTCAATATAAATCATTCTACCCAGCAACAGTCACTATAGAACCCCCTATTCAACAAGAGTCACTATAGAGCATGCTCCCCAGCAACAGTCATTATAGAGCACTTAACACAACGTCAGTCACTATAGAGCACCTTACCAAACAACAGTCACTATAGAGCACCTTCCCAACAATGGTCACAATAAGGCACCTACCCAACACCCGTCACTACAAGGTATCCGTTTCAGCAACTGTCAGTACAGAGGACCCTACACAACAACAGTCAGTATACAGCAACCTACAAAACAACAGTTACTATAGAACACCTACCGAACAACAGTCACTATAGAGCACTCTACCCAACATTTGTCACTATAGAGCACTCTACCCAACATTTGTCACTATAGAGCACTTTTCACAACAACAGTCACAATGGAGCACCTACTCCACAACAGTCACTATAGAGCCCTCTACCCAACAACAGTCAATGTAGAGCACTCTTGTCAACAACAGTAACTTTAGAGCACTCTACCCAAAAACAGTAACTATAGAGCACAATACACAACAGTAGTCAGCATAGAGCACTCTACCCAGCTAGTGTCACTGAGGAGCACTATACCCAACAACAGTCACTATGGAGCACCCCACCCAGCAACAGTTAGTATTTAGCACCCCACATAGCAACAGTAACTATTGAGCACCGAACACAGTAACATTCACTATAGAGAACCCTACTTAACAACAGAAGCTATAGAGCACGCCAGAAACAGCTATCAATATCGATCACCCTACCTAATAACAGTCACTACAGAGCTCCTTTAAAACAATTGTGACTATAGAGCACCTCCCCAACAACAGTCTCTGTAGAGCTTCTACCCAATAACACTCACTATGGAGCACATACCAAACAACAGTCACTATAGAGCACTCTACCCAACATCAGTTAGTATAGAATACCGCATCCAACAACAGTAACTATGTGCACCCTACTCAACAGTCATTATTGAGCATTTACGCAACAAAGGTCACAATAGAGTATTCTACCCAGCAACAGTAACTATAGAGCACCGCATCCAACAACCATCACTATAGAGCACCCTAACCAGCAACAGTCACTATAGAACATCCTACCCAGAAAGTCACTATAGAGAACCCTACCAAACAACAGTCACTTTTGAGCACTCCAACCAACAGCAGGCAGTATAAAGCACATTAACCAACAACTGTCACAATACAGCAACTCACCTTCAACTGCCACTATAGAGCACCTATGCAAAAACAGTCACTATAGAGAACCCTATTCAACAACAGTCATTAAAGAGCACCTTCCCAACAATTGTTACTATGGAGCCCTCTACAAAAAATGTTACTATAGAGCACCCTACCTAACAACAGTCACTTTAGAGCACACTACCCAAGAACAGTCACCATAGAGCACTCTACACAGCAGTCACTATCGAGCACTCTACCCAACAAGAGTTACTCTAGAGCACCCTACACAACAACAGTCACTATCTTGAGCACTTTACACAAGAACATTCACTATAGAGCACTCCACCCAACAACAGACACCATAGAGCATCATACACAACAACAGACTCTAAAGAGCATTCTATCGAACAACAGTCACTATAGAGCACCTACCCAACAACAGTCACTATAAATCACCCCACAGAACAACAGTCACTACAGAGCACTCTAACCAGAACCAGTCAGTATAAAGCACCCCACCCAACAACAGTCATTATAGAGCACCTACCCTGCATCAGTCACTATAGTGCACTCTACCCAACAAGAGTCAATATAGAGTATCCTTTCCATCAGGAGGCACTAAACAACACCTACCCAACAACAGTCACTGTAGAGCACCTATTCTACAGTAGTTACTAAAGGGCACCCTACTCAGTGAAAGTCACTGTAGAGCACTCTACCCAACAATAATCTATAGAGCAACATACCTAGCAACAATCAGTATGGAGCACCTTCCAAACAACTGTCAGTTTAGGGAACCACACCAACATGAGACACTATACAGCACCTACACAAAATGAGTCACTATAGTGCACTCTACCCAGCAAGAGTCAATGTACGGAACCCCACACAATAATAGTCAGTAGAGACCACCTTACCCAGCAACAGTCACTATAGAGCACCCAGCGAAAAACAGTCAGCATTGAGCACTCTACCCAGCAACAGTCATTATAAAGTATCATATCCAAAAACGTCACTATAGAGAACCCTACCCAAAAATTGTCAGTATAAAGCACTCAACCCAACAACAGTAACCTATAGAGCACTCTACCCAGCAACAGTCACTACAGGAAACTCTACCAAAAAACCATCACTATAGAGCACCCTACCCAGCAAGAGTCAATATAGAGCACCCTCCCAACAACCATCAGATTAGAGCACCCCACCAGCAACAGTCACTATGCAGCATCTACCCAAAAACAGTCACTATAGAGAACCCTACTAAGCAACAGACCCTATAGAGCACATACCCAACAACACTCACTATAGAGCATTTTACCCAGCAAAAGTCACCATAGAGCACTCTAACCAGCAACAGTCCCTATAGAGAACACCACCCAAGAGCAGTCACAATAGAGAACCCTACAAAGCAACAGTCACTATAGAGCACCTACCCAACAACAGCCACTAAAAAGAATTCTATCAACCAGAGTCAATATAGAGCATTCTACCCAGCAACAGTCATTATAGAGCACCATACCCAAAAACAGTCACTATAAAACACTCTGCACAACAGCCTGTATAGAGAAATAAACCTAACAACAGTCACCTATGGAGCACTCCACACAACAACAGTAAGGGTAGAGCACCCATCCAACAACAGTCACTGTAGAGGACCTACCCAAAAACAGTCACTATATGGCACCCTAAATAGCCACAGTCACTATAGAGAATGTACCAAACATCAGTCATTATAGAGCACTCTACCTAGTCTCTGTCACTATACAGCACCCCACCCGCAACAGTCACTATACAGCACCCTACACAGCAACAGTAAATATAGAGAACCAAACCAGCAACAGTCACTATACAGCACCCTACACAGCAACAGTAAATATAGAGAACCAAACCAACAACAGTCACTATAGAGTACCTACCCAAAACAGTAAGTATAGAGCACCTACTCAACCAAAGTCACTATAGAGCACACTACACAACAGTCACTATAGAGCACCCTACCTAACAACAATCACTATAGAGCATGCCACCCAACAACAGTTACTCTAGAGCACCCTACCCAACAACAGTCAATATAGAGCACTCCAGCCAACAACAGTCAGTTTAGAGCACCCTACATAGCAACATTCAGTATGGAGCACTCTACCTAGGAACAGTCACTATTGAGCACCATACCTAACAACAGTTATAGAGCACGCTACCCAACAACAGTCACTCTAGAACACCATATACAACAACATTCAATATAAAGCACTCCAACTAACAACAGTCGTTATAGAGCATTGTACCCAAAAACACTCACTATAGAGCACCTACCCAGTAACAGACACTATAGAGTAAACAGTGCAACAACAGTTACTATAGAGCACCCTATCAAACAACAGTGACTTTAGAGCAGCTACCCAAAAACAATCTCTGTATAACACCCAACCCAACGACAGTCAGTATAGAGTATCTTTCCGACCTCAGTCACTATACAGCACCTATTAAACAACATTCACTATATAGCACTCTACCGATCAAAAGTCACTATAAGGACCCTACCCAGCAACAGTGACTATAGAGCCCTCTACGCAACAACAGGCACTATAAATCACTCAATCGAGCAACATTAACTATAGAGCACCCTACAAAACACCAGTCACTCTAAAGCACCTACCCATAAAGAGTCACCATAGAGCACATACCCAACAAGAGTCACTATGGATCTTTCAAAAAACAATTCACTATAGAGCACTATACCCAACAATGGTCATTACAGACCATTACAGAGCACCCTACGAAAACCAGTCACTATAGAGAATTCTCCAAAACAACAGTCACGATAGAGCACCTACACAACAACTGTTACTATAGAGCACCCTACCCAAAAACAGTCACTCTAAAGAACCTACCCAATAACAGTCAGGTAGAGCACTCTAACCAACAACCTTCACTATAGAGCTCTCTACACAATAGTCATTATGAAACAGTCCACCCAACAACAGTCAGTATAGAGCACCCTGCAAAGCAACAGTCAGTATGGAGCACCTACCCAACAACAGTCACTATGGTGCTCCTACTCAACAACAGTGACTATATAGCAAGCTGCACATCAACAGTCATTATAGAGCACTCTACACAACCACAGTCACTATAAAGCACCTACCTAACAACAGTCACTATAGAACACCTACCCAACAACAGTGACTATATAGCGCACTGCCATAAAAAGTTATTATAGAGCACTCTACCCAACAACAGTCACTATAGATCACTATTCACAACAGTCACTATAGAAAACCTAAAAACAACAGTCACAATAGAGCATCTTACCCAACAACACTCACTATGGAGCACTCTATACAACAACAGTCCCTATAAAGTGCTCTACACAACAACATTCACTATAGAAAACTCAACCCCACAACAATCACCTATAGAGAACTCTACCCAACAACAGTCATTAGAGAGCACCCCAACCAACAACAGTCACTAAGGATCAGCTACCCAACAACACTCACTATAGAGCACTTTACCCAACAACTGTCACTATAAAGAATTCTACCCAGCAACAGTCACCATAGAGCACCCAATTAACAACAGTCACTATAGAGCACTCTACCCAGAAACAGTCACTATAAATTACCGACCCAACAACAGTCATTATAGAGCACCCCACCCAGCAACTGTAACCATAGAGCACCTACTCAACAGCAGTCACTATGGAGCAGTCTACCCAGCAAGTCAGTATAGAGCATCGTACTGAATAACAGTCAGTATAGAGCACTCCACCCAATAGCAGTGACTATAGACCACCCTACACAATAACAGTCAATATAGAGCACCCACCCAAAAACAGTCACTATAGAGAACCTACACAACAACAGTCACTATAAAGCACCTATCCAACAATATTTACTATAGAGCACTCTACAGAACAACCATCAATATAGAACACTGTACCCAACAACAGTCACTATAGAGCACTTACTGAAAGTTAGTCAATATAGAGCACCTATCCCAAAACTGTAACTATAGAGAACCTACTCAATAAAAGTCACTATAGAGCAACCTACCCAACAACATTTCCTATAGAACACCCTACCTAACCACAGTCAGTATAGAACCGTCTTTCTTAAAACAGTCACTTTAGAGCACTCTACTTAACAACAGTCACTATATAGCACCCTATCTAAGAACAGTCGCTGTAGAGCACCCTACCTAGCATCTGTCACTAGAGAGCACCCCAGCCAAGCACAGTCACTATTGAGTACCAACCAAACAACAATCACGTTAGAGCACTTTACACAGGAGGAGTCAGTATAGAGCATGCCACCCAAAAACAGTCACTATAGAACACAATATCCAGCAACAGTCCCTACGGACCACCCTACCCAGCGTCTGTTAGTATAGAGCACCACAACCAACCACAGTCACTATAGAGTACCTACCAAATAACAATCACTATAGAGTACTCTAACCAGGAACAGACACTATAGAGTACCCCACCCAACAACAGTCACTATAGAGGACAATATGCAGCAACAGTCCCTACAGAGCACTGTAATCAGCAACAGTCACTATAGAGCACATTACCAAAAAACAATCATTATAGAGCACACTATACAGCAACAGTAACTATAGAGCACCCTACCCAGCAGCATTCACTATAGGGCACCCAGAACAACTACAGTCACAATAGAGCACTCCAACCAATAAAAGACACTATTGAATACTTACCAAAAATGTTACTATAGTGCACTCCACCCAGCAACAGTCAGCATAGAGCACCCCACCCAACAACAGTCATTATAGAGCACATTATCCAGCAACAGTCACTATAGAGCACCTACCAATCAACAGACACTATAGCGGGCCTATGGAATAACAGACACTATGGAGCAACATACCCAGCAACAGTCACTATAGAGCACCCTACCCAACAACATTCACCATAGAGCACCCTATCATAAACAGTAACTATAGAGCACCCTACCCAACAAGAGTCACTATAGAGCACCCTATGCAACAGCAGTCACTATAGAGCACCCTACCAAACAATAGCCACTATAGAGCAGCCTACCCAACAACAGTCAATATGGGGCTCTTTACCTGAAAACAGTAACTATAGAGCAGTCTACTTAACAACAGTCACCATAGAGCACCATACCCAAGAACAGTCACTATACAGCACCCTATTTAGCAACTGTCACTATAGAGCACTTCACCCAACAGTCACTGTAGAGTACCAAACAACAATCACTATAGAGCACTCTACCCAGAAACATTCAGTATAGAGCACTCCCCTAAAAACAGACACTATATAGCACAATATCCAGCAACACTCCCTACATAGCACCCTAACCAGCAACAGTCACTATAGAGCACTCTACCCAAAAACAATAACTATAGATCACAGTATCCAGCAACAGTCACTGTAAAGCACCGTACTTAACAACAGTCAGTATAGAGCACCCTATCCAACAACTGTCACTATAGAGTACCCAACACAACAGTCAGTATAGCACCTAACCAACAACTGTCAATATTGAATACCTACAAAACACCAGTCACTCGAGAGCACTCCACGCAGCAAAAGTCAGTAAATAGCACCCCACACCAAAACAGTCACTATAGAGCACATTATCTAGCAACACTCACTGTAAAGCATCTAACGAAAAACAAATACTATAGTGCACCTACAGAATAGCAGACACTATGGAGCAACCTACCCAACAACAGTCACTATAGAGCTTTCCAACAGAAACATTCACTATAGAGAATCCTATCCAAAAACAGTCACTATAAAGCACCTCCCCAAAACAGTTACTATAATTCACCCTACCCAACAAGAGTCAGTAAAGATCACCTTACTTAATAACAGTCACTATAGAGCACCACACCGAACAACAGTTACTCTAGAATACCTACCAAACAACAGTTACCATAGAGCACTCCACCCAGCAACAGTCAGTATAGAGGAACCCAACCAACAGCAATCACTATAGAGCACACTATCCAGCAACAGTCACTATGGAGCACCAACCGAACAATAGACACTGTATTACACCTAACCAACAACAGACAGTATAGAGCACCCTACCCAACAACAGTTACTATAGAGCACAATACCCAATAACAGTCACTATAAAGCACCCTACCAAAAACATTCACCATAGAGAATCCTACAAAACAGCAGTCACTATACAGCACCTACACAAGTCACTATAAAATACTCCACCCAAGAACAGTCACCTATAGAGCACTCTACACAACAACAGTCACTTTTGAGCACCACATCAAACAACAGTAACTATAGAGCAACCTATCGACATCAGTTACTATATAGCACCATTCCCAAAAACAGTCACAATGTTGCACCTACTTCACAACGGTCACTATGGAGCCCTTTACCTAACAGCAGTCATTGTAGAGCACTCTTGTCAACATCACTCACTTTAGAGCACTGTACCCAACAACAGTCACTTTGAAGCATGCCTCCCAGCAACATTCAGTATTGAGCACCCCACCCAGAAACAGTCACTATACATCACCCTATTTAAGAAAAGAAACTATAGAGCACGCAACCAACAACAATCAATACAGAGCATCCTACCTAACAACAGTCACTATAGAGCTCCTACCCAACAACTCTCACTATCGAGCACCTATCCAGCAACAATCACTATAGATCATCTACCCAATATAAATCACTATAGAGCACCTACCCAAAAACCATCACTATAGAGCACTCTACCCAACAACAGTTACAGTAAAGTACTGCATCCAAAAACAGACTCTATGAACACCTTACTTAGCAGTCACTTTAGAGAACCTACCCAACAACACTCACTGTAGAGCACCTACCCAACTACAGTCACTATAGAGTGCCCTACCCAACAACAGTCACTATAGAGCACCCTACCAAAAACAGTCACATAGAACTCCACCCAACAACAGTCACTATAAAGTACACTAGCCAAAAACAGTCACTACAGAGCACATATCCAACAACTGACACTATATAGCACCCACCTGACAACAGTCACTATAAGGATTCCTATCCAACAACAGTCACTATAGAGCTCCCTACCCAATATCAATCACTTTAGAGTACTCTATCCAACATCAGTCACTACAGAGCACCCTACCCAACAACAGTCCCTATAGAGCACTCTAACATCAGTCACTATAGAGCACCCTACCCAGAAAAAGCCACTATACTTAATTTTACCCAACCAGCAGTCACTATAGAGCACCCCACAAAGCAACAGTGACTATAGAGCACCCACTAAGCAACAGTAACTATAGAGCACACTACTTAGGAAGAGTAACTATGGAGCATCTACCAAACAACAAACACTATAGCACACCTCCACAACAAAAGACACTATAGAGCACCCTTCTCAACAACAGTCAATATAGAGCACCCTACCCAACAACAGTCACTATAGAGCACCCAACTAAAAACAGTCACTATAGAGAATATTACCCAGCAACAATCAGTATAGAGCACCTACCCAACAACAGTTACTATAAATCACCCTACTCAACAAAAGTCAGTATAGAGCACCCTACTTAATAACAGTCACTAAGAGCACCATACCCAACAACAGTTACTATAGAATACCTACCAAACAACAGTCACTATAGAGCACTTTACACAAGAACAATCCGTATAGAGCACCCCACCCACCAACAGTCACTAAGCACACTATCCAGCAACAGTCACTGTAGAGCACCTACCAAACCACAAAGACTATAGTGCACCTAGAAAACAACAGACATCATAGAGCACTGTACACAACAACAGTCAGTATAAAGCACTCCACCAAAAACAGTCAGTATAGAGAATCCTACCCAACAATAGTCACTATAGAGCACCCAACGCAGCAAGGGTCACACTATACAGCACCGACACAACAATGGTCACAATAGAGTACTCTACCCAGCAACAGTCAGTATAGAGCACCTCACCAAACTAAATCACTATAGACAACCCTACACAGCAACAGTCTCTATACAGGACCTACCCACAAACTGTCATTATGGAGCATTCTACCCAACAACAGTCACTAGAGATCACCCTACCCAGAAACAGTAACTATAGAGCACCTATCTAGAAACCATCAGATTAGAGCACCCCAATAACAACTGTCACTATACAGCACCAACCCAAAAAGAGTCAGTAGAGAGCACCAACCCAACAACAGTCAGTATAGAGCACCATACCCAACAACGATCACTATGGAGCACTCTACCCAACAACAGTCACCATAGAGTACTATAGAAAACAAGAGTCATTATAGAGATTCCACCCATTAATGATCAGCTATAGAGTACTCTACACAATAACAGTCACTATAGTGCACTCTGCCCAAGAACAGTTAGTATAGAACACCTTAATGAACAGTCATTATGAGCACCCTACCAAACAACAGCCACTATAAAGCACCTACCCAATGACAGACACTGTAAAGTACCTACTAAAAAAAATCACTAGAGAGCACCCTACCATGAAACAGTCAATATAGAGCACCTACCCAAAAACGGTCACTATAGAGTACTCTACCCAGCACCATTCACTATAGAGCACCTCACCTGACATCAGTTGCTATAGAGTACCCTACCCAACCACAGTTACTATATAGCACCCTACCAACATGAGTCACTATGGAGCACTCCACAAAGCAACAGTTATTATAAAGGATTGTACCAAACAACACTCTCTATAGAGAACCCTACCCAGCAACAGTCAATATAAAGCACTTTAGCCAACAACAGTCACTTATACAACACTCTACCCAACAACAGTCACTATATAATACTCTACCCAACAACAGCCACTATAGAGCACTCCACAAAGCAACAGTCATTATAGAGGATTGTACAAAACAACAGTTTCTGTAGAGAACCCTACCCAGCAATAGTCAAAATAATGCGCTTTACTCAACAACAGTCACTTACAGAAAACTCTACGCAACAACATTCACTATCAAGCACCCTACCCAACAGCAGTCACTATAGATGTCCCTACCCTAAAACAGTCACACAAAAGAACTTACCCAACGACAGTCACTATAGAGCACTTTACACAGAAACAGTCACTATCAAGCACCCTACCCAGCAAGAGTCACTACAGAGGACTCTACGTAAAAACAGTGACTATAAAGCACTTACCCAACAAAAGTCACTATAGAGCATGTACCCAACAATAGTCACTATGGAGCAGAAACAAAACAACAGTCACAATAGAGCAACTACCCAACAGTTACAATAGATCACCTACCCTACAACAGTCAGTATACAGCCCTCTACACAACAGTAGTCACTCTATCGCACAACACTCAACAACAGTCACTATACAGCATGCTACCAAGCAACAATCACTATAGAGCAACAACCTCACAACAATCACTATAGAGCACTCCGCTCAAAAACAGTCACTATAGAGCAAATACAAAACAATAGACATATATATATATATAGCTTCATACCTAGCAAGAGAAACTATAGAGCATCCTACCCAACAACAGTTAGTATAAAGCATCCTATGCAACAAGAGACACTATAGAGCACCCTAATTAACAAGTCACTATAGAGCACTGTACCCAACATCACTCAGTATAGAGCACTTAACACAACTACAATCACTATAGAAAACTCCAGCCAAAAATAGTCACATATAGAGCACTCTACTTAACAACAGTCAGTATAGAACACCACACCCAAAAACAGTCACTATAGACAACCTACCCAACAACAGTCAGTATAGAGCATTCTACACAACAGTCATTATAGAGCACCCTGCCAAACAACAGTCACCATAAAGCACCAACCAAACAGCAGTCAGTATAGAGCACTCCACCCAATAGTCACTAAAGCACCCTATGCAACAACAGTCACTATAAAGCACCTACACAACAACAGTCACTATAGGGTCCCCTATCCAGCAACAGTCAATATAGGGAACACGAACAAACAACAGTCACTATAGAACACCTACCCAACAACAGTCACTATAGAGCACCCTACCAAAAACAGTCACTATAGAGAATATTACCCAGCAACAATCAGTATAGAGCACCTACCCAACAACTGTCACTATAAAGCACCCTACTCAACAAAAGTCACTATATTCCACTCTACCCAAAAACAGTCACTATAGAGCACTAAAGGCAACAACAGTCACTATAAAGCAGTCCACTCAACAACAGTAAGATATAGAGCACTGTACCCAACAACAGTCAATATAGAGCATCGCACATAACAACAGTCAGTATAGAGAACCTTCCAAACAACAGTCACAATAGAGCACTCACCCAGCAACAGACACTATAAAGCACCCCACACAATAACGGTCACTATAGATTAATTTACCCAGCAACAGTCACTATAAAGCACCTACCCAACAACAGTCTCTATAGAGCACCCTACACAACAGTCAGTATAGGGCACCCTGCTTAACAACAGTCACTATAGAACACCATACCCAGCAACACTCAGTATAGAGCACCCTACCCAACAACAGAAACTATAGAGCACCTCCCCAACAACAGACAGTTTAGAGCACTCGACCCAAAAATAGTCACTATATATGGATCACCTACCTAACAAGACACTATAGAGCCCCCTACCCAATAAAAGACACTATAGAGCACCCTACAAAACTACAGTCACTACAAAGCACTCTACCCAACAGCATTCACTATAGAGCACCCTATGGAATAACAGTCATTATAGAGAACTCCAACAAATAACAATCAGTATGGAACACTTACCCAACAACAGACATTGTAGAGCAACTGTTCAACAGCAGACACTATTGAACAAGCTACACCACAACAGTCACTATGGATCACTCTTCTTTACAAGAGTCACATTAGAGCACTCCACCCCAGAGTCAACATATTTAGAGCACCTACCCAACAACAGAAACTATAAAAAACCCTATCCAACAAAAGACACTATAAAGCACCCTACACAACAACAGTCACTATAAATCACCCTATCTAAGAACAGTCAGTATAGAGCACCTTATGCAAAAACAGTTACTATAGAGCACTGTACCATACAACAGTCAGTATAGACCACCCTGGGAAGCAACAGTCACTATGGAGCACCCTACGGATCAACAATCATTACAGGGCAGTCTACCCAAAAGCTGTCAGTATAGAGCACACTACCCACCAACAGTCACAAAGGAGCAAACTACCCAAAAACAGTTATGATAGAGCCCTCTAACCAACAACAGTCACTACAAAGCACTGTACCCAAGAATAGTAACTATAGAGCACCGTACTCAACAACAGTCACTATAAAGCACCTACCCAACAACAGTCACTATAGAACACCCCATGCAACAACAGTTACTATAGAGCACTCTACACAAGAGTCACTATAAAGCACTCCACCCAACAAGAGTCATCTATGGAGCACTTTACCCAACAACTGTAAGTATACAGAACCACACACAAGAACAGTCAGTGTAGAGAACCTTTCTAACAACAGTCAGTATAGAGCACCCTAACCAATAACAGTCACTATCCACAACCCTACCCAGAAACAGTATAGAGCATGCTACCCAACAACAGTCACTATAGAGCACCCTACACAACAGCAGTCACTATAGAGCACTCTACCCAACACCAGTCACTGTAGAACACTGTAACCAGTAACAGTCACTTTAGAGCACCCCACCAAACAAGAGTAAATTTAGAGCATCTACCTAACAACAATCACTGTAACGCATCCTACTCACCAAAAGTCACTATAGAGTACCTACCCTACAACAGTCAGTATAAAGCACTCTACGCAGCAACAGTCACTATGAAGCACTTCACTCAGCAACAGTCATTATAGAGCATCTTAGCAGAAACAGTCAATATAGGCCACCTACCCAACAACAGTCACAATAGAGCACTCTGTCCAAAAAATGTCACTATAGAACAGTGTACCCTACAACAGTCACTATGGAGCACCTAACTAGCAACAGTCATTATAGAGAATCCTACACAGCAACAGTAAATATAGAACACTCTACCAAACAACAATCACCATAGAGCACTTTACACAGCAATAGTCACTATAGAACACTTCAGCCAACTACAGTCACTATAGAGCACCCCACCCAACAGCAGTCACTAAGTAACATCCTACTGAACAACAGTCACTATAAAGCAGCTTCCCAAGAGTCACTGTGAGCAGTCTACCAAACAACAGTAACTTTAGAACACTCTATGCAGCCAAAGTCACTATCTATAACAATGTACATAGCAACAGTAATTATAAAACAATCTACCCAACAAAAGTCACTATAGTGTTAGTACCCAACAACAGTCATTACAGAGCACTCTACACAGCAACAGTCAATATAGAGTGCCCCACCTAACAACAGTGACTATATAGCACCCTATGCAGGTACAGTCACTATCAACCATCCTACCCAGTAACAGTCATTACAGAGGAATATACCCAACAACATTCACTTTAGAGCACCTACCAAACAAGAATCAGTAAAGAGCACCCCACCCAAAAACCGTCAGTATACAGCACCTACCAAAATACAATCATGATAGAGCACCCTACCCTACAACAGCCAGTATAGAGCACCAACCCAACAGCAGTAACTATAGAGCACTCTGCACAACAACAGTTATTATAGAGCATTCTACCCAGTAACAGTCACTATACAGTACTCTGCCTAACAACAGTCACAATAGAGCACCTACCCAACAACAGTCACTATAGAGCACCTACCCAACAACCCTCACTATGAAACACCATACCCTACAACAGTCACTATAGAGCATGCAGGCCAACAACAGTGACTATACAGCACCTATTCTAGAACAGTCACTATAGAGCACCTACCCAAGAACTGTCACTATAGAGCACCTACCCAACAACAGTCATGATGGAGCACTCTACACAACAATAGTCACTATAGAATGCCTCACCCAACAACAGTCACTATAGAGCACCCACCTAACAACAGTCACTATAGAGCAAAATACCCACAGCAGTCACTATATAACATCCTACTGAACAACAGTCACTATAAAGCAGCTTCCCAAGAGTCACTGTGAGCACTCTACCAAACAACAATCACTTTATAACACCCTATGCCGCCAAATTTGCTATGTATAGCAATCTATGTAACAACAGTATCTATAGAACACCCCACCCTACAACAGTCATTACAGAGCACTCTACCCAGCAACAGTCTGTATAGAGCGTCCCACCTAAGAACTCACTATAGAGCACCCTAACATGTAACTGTCACTATAGAGAAATCTACGCAACAACATTCACAGTAGAGCACCTACCAAACAAGTCAGTACAGAGCACCCCACCCTAAAACAGTCACTACACAGCACCTACCAAAATACTGTCACAATAGAGCACCATACCCAACAATAGTGAGTATAGAGTACCAATCCAACAACAGTCACTATAGAGCACTCTTCCCAACAACGGTCAATATAGAGCACCCTACCCAGCAACAGCCACTATACACCACTCTTTCTAATAACAGTGACAATAGAGCACCTACCCAACACTGTCACTATGGAGAACCTATACAACAACACTCACAATAGAGCAACTACGCAACAACAGTCACAATAAAACACTAAGCCTAAAACAGTCTCTATAGACCACCCTACCCAACAGCAGTCACTATAGAGTACCAAAGCCAACAACAGTGACTATAGAGCACCTACCTATTAACTGTCACTATAGAGCAACTACACAACAACAGTCACTATGGAGCACCTACACAACAGCAATCACAATAGAGCAACTACCTAACAACAGTCACAATAGAGCACCTACACTAAAACAGTAAATGTAGGCCACCCTACCCAACATCAGTGACTATAGAGCACCCTAGCCAACAACAGTCACTATAGAGCACCTACCAAACAACAGTCAGTATACAGCTCTCTACTCAAAAACAGTCACTCATCAGCACCGTACCCAATAAAAGCGACTGTCTAGAGCACTGTACAAAACAAGTCACTATAGGGCACTCTACCCAATAACAGTTACTATAGAGCACCTACACAACAGCAGTCAATATAGAGCCCACTACCCGGTACCAGTCACTGTAGAGCACCTACCCAACAACAGTCAATATAGTGTACCCTAACGAACAATAGTCAATATAGAGAACCCTTGCCAACAACAGCTGCTATAAAGCATTCTATCCCACAAAAGTCACTATAGAGCACACTACCCAGTAACAGTCATTATAGAGCACTTTACACAATATCAGTCACTATAGAGCACCATACCGAGCAACCGTCACTATAGAGCACCTACCCAACAACAGTCACTTTAGATCACCTAGCCAACAACAGTCAGTATAGAGCACCCAACCAAACAACAGTCATATAGAGCACCATCTCAACAACAGTCAGTATGGAGAACCTACCCAACAACAGTCACTGTAGAGCATCCTACTTAGCAACTGTCAGTATAGAGCACCCTACACCACAACAGTTGCTATACAGCTCCCGTCAAAACAAGTTACTTTAAAACACCTACCCAACAACAATCACTATAGAGAACTCTACACAACAACAGTCAGTATAGAGAACTGTACCCAACAACACTCAATGTAGAGCACTTTTGTCAAAAACAGTCACTATAGATCACTCTACCCAACAACAGTCACTCTAGAACACCCTACCAAACAACAGTCACAGTAGAGCACCTACTCCACAACAGTCACTATAGTGCCCTCTAACCAGCAAGAGTCAATGTAGAGCACTCTTGTTAACAACAGTCACTATAGAGTACTCTACTTAAAAACAGTTACTACAGAGCTCCCTACACAACAGCAGTCACTATAGAGCACTCCTCCCACCAACAACAGTCATTATGGAGCACCCCACCCAGCAACAGTATTGAGCACCCCACCCAGCAACAGTAAATATAGAGCAACCAACAGAGCAATGGTCATTGTAAAGCTCCCAACTTAACAACTGACGCTAAAAAACACCCTACAAACAACAGTCAATATCGATCACTCTACATAAAACAGTAACTACATTGCTCCTACCCAACAACTGTCACTATACTGGACCTCCCCAACAAGAGTCACTATAGAGCATCCACCCAATAAGTCACTATGGAGCACCTACCCAACATCAGTCACTATAGATCACTTACCCAACAACAGTTACTATAGAGTACTGCATCCAACAACAGTCACTATGTGCACCCTACGAAACAGTCACTATAAAGCATGTACCCAGCAATGGTAACACTAGAGTACTCTACACAGCTCGAGTCACTATAGCGCACCGCATCCAACAACAATCACTATAGAGCACCCTATCCAGCAACAATCATTGTAGAGCATCTACCCAACAACAGTCAGTATAGATCACCCTACCCAAAAACTGACACTGTAGAGCACCCTACCCATCAATAATCATTATAGATCACCCTATGCAGCAACAGTCACTAGAGAGTACTCTACTCCACAACAGTCACTATAGAGCACTCTAGAGCACGTACCCAACAACAGTAACTATAGAATAATCTACCCAGCAACAGTCACTATAGAGCACCTACTCAACCAGAGTCATTATGGAGCACCTACACAACAACACTAACAATAGACCAACTCCTGAACAGTCACAAGAGCGCACCTACCCTAAAACAATCACTATAGACCATCCTACAAAACCACAGTCACTATAGAGCAGCCAAGCCAACAAGAGTGACTACAGAGCACTTACCCAAGAACAGTCACTATAGAGCACCTACTTAATAACAGTCACTATGGAGCACCTACACAACAATAGTTACAATAGAGCAACTACCCAACAATAGTCACATTAGGGCACTTACACTAAAACAGTAACTCCAGGCCACCCTACCCAACAACAGTCAGTAGAGAACACCCTAGCCAACAACCGTAACTATAGAGCAGCTACCAAATAACATTCACTATAGAGCTCTCTACCCAACAACAGTCACTCTTTAGCACCCTACCCAACAACGTTCACTATCTAAAGAACTGTACAAAAGAAGTCACTATAAAGCACCCTACCAAACAGCAGTCACTATAGAGCACCTACTTAACAGCAGTCAGTATAAAGCCCCATACCTGGTACCAGTCACTGTAGAGCACCTAACCAACAAAAGTCACTATAGTGCACCCTACCGAACAACAGTCAATATAGAGCGACCTTGCCAACCACAGCCACTATAGAGCATTCTACCCAACAAAAGCTCACTATAGAGCATGCTACCCAGCAACAGTCATTATAGAGCATTTTACACAATATAAGTCACTATAGAGCACCCTAGTGAACAACAGTCACTCTAAAGCACATACCCAACAACAGTCACTATAGAGCACCTTGCTGCCAACAATCAATATAGAGCACCTTACCGTACAATGGTCACTATTGAGCACCATCCCAAAATCAGTCACTATAGAGCACCTACCCAACAGTCACTATAAAGCATACTACCCAGCAACTGTCACTATTGAGCCCCCTACACAACAACAGTCACTATACAGCAACATATAAAACAACAAATGCTAAAAAACACCTACCCAACAACAGTCACTATAGAGCACTCTACCCAACCACAATCAGTATAGAGACCTCTAACCAACAACATTCAATGTAGAGCACTCTTGTCCAAAAAAGTCAGTATACAGAATCTACCCAACAACAGTCACTATAGAGCACCACACCCAACAACAGTCACAATAGAGCACCTACTCCACAACAGTCACTATAGAGCCCTCTACACAACAACACTCAATGTAGAGCACTCTTATTAACAACAGTCACTATACAGCACTCTTCCCAACAACAGTCACTTAAGAGCACCCTACACAGCAGCAGTCACTATAGAGCAGTCCTTCCAAGAAGAGTCACTCTTGAGCAGTATACCCAGCAACAGTCACTATGGAGCACCCCGCCCAGCAACAGTAAGTATAGAGCACCCAACACAGTGACAGTCAGTATAGAGCACCCATCTTAACAACAGACGCTATAGAGCACCCTACAAACAACAGTCAATATCGAGCACCCTACCTAAAAACAATCACTACAGAGCTCCTACCCAACATAGCACCTCCCCAACAACAGTCACTATAGAGCATTCACCCAATAAGTCACTATGGAGCATCTATTCAACAAAAGTCACTATAGAGCACTCTACCCAACAACAGTTACTATAGAGTACCACATCCAACAACAATCACTATGTGCACCCTACCAGTATAAACAGTCAGTATAAAGTACCTACTAAACAATAGTCACAGTAAAGTACTCTACCCAGCAACAGTCACTATAGAGCACTGCATCCAACAACAATGACTATAAAGCACCCAGCTTAGCAACAGTCACTGTAGAGCATCTATGCAACAACAGTCAGTATAGATTACCCTACCAAAAAATATACACTATAGGGCACCCTAACCAACATTAATCATCATAGAGCAACCTACCCAGCAACAGGCGCTATAGAGCACTCTACTCAACAACAATCACTATAGAGCACCCTACCCAGCAAAAGTCACTATAGGATACCCTACCCAGCAACACTCACTATAGAGCATTCTACCCAACAACACTGTCTTTTGAGCACTCCTTTCAACAGCAGTCAGTTTAAAGCACACTACCCAACATCTGTCACTATTGAGCACCTCAGCTCCAACAGTCACTATAAAGAACCTACACAACAACAGTCACTACAGAGCACACAAGCCCACAACAGTCAATATAGAGTACAATACACAACAACAAACTCTATAGACCATTCTACCAAACAACAGTCACTAGAGTGCACCTATCCAAAAACAGTCACTATAAAGTACCCCACGGAAAGACAGTCACTATAAAGTACCTATTAAAAACCAGTCACTATACAGCACTCGAACCAGCACCAGTTGTTATAAAGAACCCCACCCAACAACAGTCATTATAGAGCACCCTACCCAGCAATAGTCACTATGGAATACCCTACCGAGCAACAGTCACTATAGTGCACTCTACCCAACAAAAGTCACTATAGAATATCCTTTCTGTCAAGAGTCACTATAGAGCACCTACCCAACCACTATACAGCACCCCAGCCAACAGCAGTCACTATAGAGCACCTACCCAACAGAAGTCACTAAAGAGCACCCTACAAAATAACAGTCACTGTAGAGCACTCTACCCCACAACAGTGTATAGAGCATCATACCCAACAACAGTGACTATGAAGCACCTACTCAAAACAGTCACTATCTAGCACCCTAGCCAGCAGCAGACAATATAGAGCCCCTAAACAACAGTCACCATGGCGGACCCTACCCAGCAACAGACACTATATAGCACTCTACCCAGCAAGAGTCACTGTAGAGAACCCCACCCAGCCATTCAGTATAGAGCAACCTACCTAGCAACAGTCACTATAGAGCACCCTACTAACAAGGGTCAATATAGAGCACTCTATCCAGCAACAGTCATTATAGAGCACCATAATTAACAACAGTCACTATGGATAACCTTACCCAACAGTCACTATAAAGTACTCCACCCAACAGCAGTCACCTATAGAGCACTCTACCGAACAACAGTCACTATAGAGCACTCTACACAACCACAGCCACTTTAAAGTCTCCACTCAACAACAGTTACCTATAGAGCAGTGTACCAAACAACAGTCATTATATATTACCCCACCTAACAACAGTCACTATAGAGCAGCTACTGAACAACAGCCACTATAGAGCATTCTACCCAGCAACATTCACTAAATAGCATGTACCCAACATCAATCACTCTAGACACTCTACTCAGCAACAATCACTATAGAGCACCCCACCCACAACAGCCACTGTGGAGCCCACTACCCAGTAACAGTCACTATAGAGCACCTAACCAACAGCAGGCACTAAAGAGCACCATACCAGCAAGAGTAACTATAGAGGACTCTACTCAACAACAGTTGCTTCCTACCCAGCAACAGTGACTATAGAGCACCCTAGGCAGAAACAGTCACTATAGAGCACTCTACCTGATATCAGACACAATAGAGTAGTCTACCCAGCCACAGTCATTATGAAGCACACTATGCAACGACAGTCAGTATAAAGCATTGCACCAAACAAGTCACTATACAGCACCCTACCCAACAACAGTCACTATAGAGCACATACTCAACAACAGTGACTATAAAGCAACTACCCAACAGCAGTCACTATAGACCACCCTACCCAACAACAGTTAATATAGAGAACCTACCGGAAAACAGTCACTGTAGAGCCTTCTACTCACCAAAAGTCACTATAGAGCACTCTACCCAACAACAGTCACTATTAGAGCACCTTACCCAAGAACAGTCACTATAGTGCACACGACCAAACAATACTCAATAAAGAGCACCTACACAACAACTGTCACTATAGGGCACATAGCCAACAAATTCAGTATAGGGCACATACCCAACAACAGTCACTCTAGGGCCCCTACCTGACAACAGTCAGTATATAGCACCCTACCGAAAAACAGTCAGTATAGAGCACATCACCCAACCACAGAAACACTGGCACGCAACACCACACACACATTTCGCAGTGCACCAGTACACCACTTACCACACACACTGCACACTCACTCTTTACTGTGCAAACATCTCACACAGATACACACCACTCATCACATGCATACTACACAGTGCACATACCACAGAGAGGCACACACCACTCACCAAAAACACACTACACATTGCAGACACCTGAAACAGACACACACTACTAATGACATAGACACTTTACAGTGAAGACACCTCACACAGACATAAGACTGACCACACACACTACACAGTAAACAAACCTCACACAGACACATAATATTCACCACACACACATTCCCTAGTTCAGACACCTCACACAGGCACACGACTCACCAGAAATACACACTCCACAGTGTGCATACCTCACAAAGACACACACCACTGACAACACACACACTCCTCAGTGCACACACCTCACACAGAAAAACACCACTCACCACACAAACACAAACTGCACATTGAACAAACCTCACACAAACACACAAAACTCACCATACACACACACCCCACAGTACACACACCACACACAGACAATACTCACCAAACACACACTCCACATTGCAGACTCCTAACACAGACACCACACACCACAGACACTACACAGTGCATTCACCTTACACAGACACACACCACTCACCACACTCACAATCCAAAGTGCACACACCTTATGCAGACACACACCACGTGACACAAACACTCCAGAGTGCAGACACCTAGCACAGACACCCACCACTTCTGCAGACATTGAACACTCACACTCCACTGTGCATACATGTCACACAGACACACACTACTCATTATATGCATAATACACAGTGCACACACATCACACAGGCACACACCACTCTCCACACACATACTCCACAGTGAAGTCACCTCACACAGATACACACCAGTCACCACACAAACTCCACACACATACTCCACAGTTAAAACACCTTAAAGAGACTCGCAGCACTCACAAATCAAAGAATGCACACAACTCACATAGACACCACTCACCACACACATAACACTCCACAGTGCACACATTTCACACAGACACACCCCACTCACCAATCACACAATCCACAGTTTACACAACTCACACAGATACACAGCAGTCACACCAACACACTCCAGAGTCCACATACCTCACACAAACACCACTCACAACACACACACTCCACATTGAAGAAACTTTATACAGACACACGACTTACCACACACACTACACAGTAAATATATTTCACACAGACACACAACACTCACTGCACACACATTCTGCAGTGCAGACACCTCACACAGACACACTTCTCACCACAAACACGCAGTGCACAGTGAACTCACCTCAGAAAAACACACAACTTTGACCACACTCACTCCACAGTGCTCACACCTCAGACAAACACCACTCAAGACACAAACACAAACTGCACAGTGCACACACCTCATACAATGACACACCACTCACCATAAACACACACTACAGAGTGCACACACCTCAAATAGACACACACCACCTAGTGCACACACAATCCAAATTACAGACACTTTACACAGATTCACAGCACACACAACACACACTCCACACAGACTACTCTGCCTACACCTCACACAGACACACACCACTTAATACAGACACTTCATGAACACACTCCCCATAGCGCAAACCGCACACAGACACAAAACTCAAAACATGCACTCTCCAAATTGCACACATCTCACACATACACACAACTCACCACACACCCTTCTCAGTGCACACACATTATGGAGAGACACCGCTTGAACTCCAAACACTCCACAAACAATCCACAGGGAACATACCTCAGGCATACACCACTTGCCACACTCACACTCCAGAATACACACACCTAACAGAGACACACTGTGCAGACTACGCAAACTCTATCAACACAAATAACAATGCACGCACATCACACGGACAAACACCGATGACAAAAAACATTATTCACAATGCAGACACCTCACACTGTTACACACCAGTTACCACACACATTCAACACACACAGTGCACACATTTTACCCAGACACACACCACTCAGCACACACACTACACAGTGCACACCTCACAGAGACACACACCACATAACATGCACAGAAATTTTACAATGCACACACCTCACAGAAACAAACAGCACTGACTGTACACACACACTCCGTGCACACACCTCAAACAGACACACACTACTCACGACACCCACACTTTACGGTGAAGGCACCTCACACAGAAACAAGACTGACCAAACACTACAGAGTAAACACACCTCACACAAACGCACACCACTCACCATACTCACAAGCTATGCAGTGTACACACCACACACAGACAGACAATACTCACCAGACACACACTCCACCGTGCACACACCTAACACAGACATACCACTCACCACACACACTACACAGTGCACTCACCTCACACACACAACACTCATCACACACAATCTAAAGTACAGATACTCCACACAGACACACACCACTCACCACACACACTCCACACACACACTTCTCTGTGCACACACTTCACGAGGACACACACCACTCAATACACACACTTAATGCACACACTGCACATAGCACACAAATGACACAGAAACAAAAATAACCACACACCCACTCTCCACAGTGCACACATTTTACACAGACACACACCACTCATCACACACAAACACTCCACAGTGCACACACCTCAGAGGAACACACACCAATCAGCACACACACTTCATCGTGCACACACCTCACACAGGCACACACCACTTACCACGCACACACTATTTACAGTGCACTCACCTCAGAAAGACACACACCACTTATTACACTTATAATACACAGTGGGCACAATTCACACAGACACACTCACCTCTCCAGATACAGATACCTCACAGTACACACACCTCACAGACACACACCACTTACCACACACATTCCACACTGCACACACCTCACAAAGACACACACCACTCATTGCATATACAGTCCACAGCGAAGACACCTCATAGAGAAACACTACTGACCACACACACTACACAGTAAACACACCTAACAGAGACAAAGAACACTCACCGCACACCCATTCCACAGTGCAGACACCTCACACAGGCACACTACTCACCAAAATTACACCCTTCACAGTGCACACACTTGACACAGACACACACCTCTGATCACACACACAAACACCACAGAGTACCCACCGCACTCAGGCACGCACTGCACACCACACAAACACAAACACTGCATAGTGCACACATCTAAAACAAACACACACCACTCACCATGCACACACATTATACGGTGCACACACCCCACACAGACAGACAATACTCAACAAACACACACTCCACAGTGCAGACAGCTAACACAGATATATGAATCACCACAAACATTACCCATTGCACTCACCTCACACAGACACACACCGGTCACCACACACACAATCCAAAGTGCAGACACTCCACAAACACACTGCAAACCACACACACCCAACACACACTCCTCTGTGCACACACCTCAAACAGGCACACACCACTCAACACACAAACACAAACAAATTGCACAGTGCACACACCTCACACAGACACACACTACTCTACACACAAAAAGACACACACTGCACTGTGCACATACATAATCCAAATACACACAACTCACCATACACACACACTACACAGTGGACACATCTCACACAGACACACAGGTTTCCACACGCACACACTCTACAGTGCACCAACCTCACACAGACACCACTCATGACACACACTCTGCACAGTGCAAAATTCTCACAGAGCCACAAGTCACTCACCACACACACATTCCGTAAGGTAGACACCTCACACAGTCACACCCCTCCTCACAAACACACACTGCACAGTAAAGAAACCTCACAAGGCACACACCACTGACCACACACACACTCCACAGTGCACACATCTCACACAGACACACACCACGCACCACACAAACACACACAAACTGCATAGTGCACACACGTCACACAAAAACTCACCACTCAACATACACACACACTACACAGTGCACACACCACACACAGACACACCCCACTCACAAATGCACAATCCACAGTGCAGAAGACAAACACAAACATACCACTTACCACAGACATTACACAGTGCACTCACATCACCCAAACACACACCACCCAATACACACACAATTCAATGTGCAGACACTCCACAAATACACACAACACTCACCACAAACAGTCCATACACATTCTACTGGGCATACACCTCCCACAAAACACAGCACTTAATACACACACTTCACGCACAATCTCCACATAGCACAAACCTCACACAGACACAAAACTCAATACACACAAACTCTCTACAGTGCGCACACCTCACACAGACACACACCACTCATCACACCCACACTCCACAGTGCACACACCTTACACATAAACACAACTCACCACACACACCCTCCACAGTGCACACACTTTACACAGAGACACACCATGCAATCTACACACTCCTCACGCAATACATAGTGTACATTTTTTAGACATACACTACTCACCACACTTACACACGCTCCAGAATACACACACCTCACTGAGACACACAACATGCACCACACAAACTCCTCAAATACACACCACAATGCACACACATCACACAGACAAACACCAATTACCTGACACCTTATTCACAATGCAGACACACTGTCACACACCAGTCACCACACACTCAACACACACACTCAGTGCACACATTTCACACAGACACACACCACTCAGCACACACACACCACAGTGCAAACACCTCACTCAAATGCACACTGCAGAACACACACACTCTACACAGTGCACATGCCACACACAGCACATACCATAAACAGAGATTTCATGGTGCACACACCTTAAACAGAAAAACAGCACTCACAATACACACACAGTCCACAGTGCACACACCTCAACAGAGACACTATTCACGACACAGACACTTTACAGTGAAGATACCTCACACAGACACAAGACTGACCACACACTATGCAGTGAACACACCACACACAGACACACAACACCCACCACACACACATTTTGCAGTGCAGACATCTCACACAGGCACACGACTCCCCAGAAAAGCACACTGCACAGTGCGCACACCTCACAGACACCCACCACTGACCACACACACACTCCTCAGTGCACACACCTTACACAAAAACACATCACTTACCACACAAACACACACAAACTGCACAGTGCACCCACCTCACACAAACACACAACACTCAATATACACACACACTACCCATTGCTCCCACCACACACAGACAGACAATATTCCCCAATCACACACTCTTTAGTGCAGACACTGAACACAGGCATACCACTCACTGCACACACTACACAGTGCACTCACCTCACGCAAGCACACACCACTTACCACACACAAAATCTAAAGTGCAGACATTCTACAGAGACACACCACTCACCACACACACCACACACACTCCACTGTGCACAAACCTCACACAGACACACACCACTCAATATGCACACTTAGCCCACACATTATACATATCACAAACATCACACAGACACAAAACTCACCACACACACTCTCCACAGTGCACACACCTCACACAGACACACAACACTAACACACAGAAACTTCACAGTGAACACACCTCACACAGAAACACAGAACTCACCACACACACACCCTCCACAGTGCACACAAGTCACACAGACACACACCACGTAGTCCAGACTCCACACATAATCCACAGTGCACATACCTCAGACACATACCACTCATCACACAGAAACTCCACAACACACATTTCACAGAGTCACACAGCACACACCATACAAATTCTGCACACACACACCACAATGACACACATCACACAGATACACACCAATCACCTCACACCCTATCCAAAATACAGGCACCTCACACTGTCACACACCAGTCACCACACACTCAACACAGACACTCAGTGCACAGATTTCACTCAGACACACACCACTCACCACACACAATCGGTGCAGAGACCTAACACAAACACACACTGTAGAACACACACTCCACAGTGCACACACCTCATGCAGTCACAAACAACTCTCCAGACACACATACTACACAGTGCACACACCTCACAAAGAAACATACCACTCACCACACTTGCACCCTCCACACTTCACACACCTCGCACAGCACACACCACTCACCACACACACATTCCACAGTGCACACACCTCACAGAGATACACACCACTCAGTAAACACACTTAACGCAAACACACCACATAGCACACAACTCACACAGACACAAAACTCACCACACACACTCCACAGTGCACACACCTCACACAGATACACACCACTAATAAAACACAAACACCTCAGTGCCCATACCTCACACAAGCACACACCACTCACCACACACTCACCCTACAGAGTGCACATACCTCATATAGACACACACCACGCATTCCACAAACTGCTCAGATAATTTATAGTGCAGATAACTCAGACACACACCACTCATCACACAGAAACTCCACAACACAAACTTCACAGACACACACAGCATGCACCACACCAATTCCACACACACTCACCAAAATGCACAGACATCACAGACACACAGCAATCACCTCACACCCTATTTACTATGCAAACACCTCACACTGTCACACACCAGTCAGCACACACACTCAACACACAGTGCACAAATTTTACACAGACACATACCACTAACTGCACAGACACCACAGTGCCCAGACTTCACACACACACTGCAGAACACACACACTCCACAGTGCACACACCTCACACAGACACATACAACTCTCCTGAAACATATTGCACAGTGCACAATCCTCATACAGACACACACCACTCACCACACACACTACCCAGTGCAAAAACCTCTCACAGACACAAGTCATTCACCACACACACTTATTGGAGTGCACACACCTGACACAGAGACACACCATTCACTGCACACACACTCCACAGTGCACACACCTCAAACGGACACACACCAATCAGCACACCAACACTCCATTGTGCACGCACCTCATGCAGACACAAACCACTTATCACACACACACTCGCCACACTGTAGACACCTCACACAGACAGCCACCACACAACACACACACTCTAGAGTGCTGACAACTACTGCAGATGCACATCACTTACCACACCCACTGCACACTCACACTCCACTGTGCACACACCTCACACAGGCACACAGCACTACCTACACACACACTCCACAGTGCAGACACCTCACAAAGACACACCAGTCACCACACACAGTCCACACATACTCCACAGTGCACATACCTTATAAAGAGACAAACCACTCACACATAAAAGAGTTCACAAAATTCACACAGACCCACCACTCACTACACACATGACAGTTCACAGTGAACACATTTCACAAAGACACACACCACTCACCAAACACACACTTTACAGTTCACACAACTCACACAGACACACACCCGTCACCACACACACTCCACAGACGTACTCCACAGTGCACACACTTTAAGCAGACATGCACCACTCACACAATAACAAGTGAACACAACTCACACATTCCAAACACTCACCACAAACATAACACTTCACAGTGCACACATTTCACACAGACACACACTACTCATGACACACACACTTAACAGTAAAGACACCTCACACAGACCCAAGACTGACCACACACATTACACAGAAAACACCTTACCCAAAGACATCACTCACCACACACATTTTTACAGTGCCCAAAACTTACACAGGCACACACGACTCACCAAGCACACACTTCACAGTTCACACAACCCACACAGACCCACAGCAGTCACCACACACACTTCATAGTGCACACACCTCACACAGACACCACTCACAACACACACACTCCACATTGAAGAAACCTTCTACAGACAAAAGACTGAGCAAACACAGTACACTGTAAATACATTTCACACTGACACAACACTCACCACACAAACATTTCCCAGTGAAGACACCTCAAACAGGCAAACCAGTCACTGCAAACACACACTGCACAGTGAGCACACCTCACACAGAAACACACCACTGACCACATGCACACACTCCACAGTGCACACATCTCACACAGAAAAACACCACTCACCACACACACACATACAAACTGCACAGTGCACACATCTCACACAAACACCCACTGCTTGTCATACACACTACACAGTGCACACATCTCACACAGACATACACCACTCATTAAATGCATACTAGACACTGCACACACCTCACACAGGCACACACTGCTCTCCACACACACACTTTGCAGTGCAGACATCTCACACAGACACAAACCATTCACTACACACACTTCACACACCTACTCCCCAGTGCACACACCTGAAACAAATATGCACCACTCACACTTTAAAGAGTGAACACAACTCACACATTTACATGGCTCACCACGCACATAACACTTCAGAGTGCACACATTTCCCACAGACACACACTACTCATGACACACCCACATTACAGTAAAGACATCTCACAAAGACAAAAGACTGAACACCCACACTATGCAGAAAACACACCCCACACAGGCACACACCACTCACCAAACACGCATTTCAAAGTTTACACAACTCACAAAACACACAGGACTCACACACACTCCATAGTGCACACCCCTCACACACACGCCACTCATGACACACACACTCCACATTGAGGAATCTTCCTACACACGACTGACCACACACCCTGCACAGTAAGTACATTATACACAGACACACAAAACTCAGAACATACACGTTCCACAGCGCAGACACCTTACACAGGCACACCACTCACCATAAACACACCACTTGCCACACAACACACACAATTTGCACAGTGCAAACACCTCACAGAAACACACACTACTCATCATACATACACATTACACAGTGCACACACCACAATCATACACACACCACTCACCACACAAACACAAACTGCAGTTTGCACACACCTCACACAACACACACCACTTACCATTCACACTGCACAGTGCACACTCCTCACAAAGACCCACACAACTAGCCAAACACGTAAACCACAGTGCAGACACCAAACACAGACATACCACTTACCCTACACACTACACAGTGCATTGACCTCACACAGATATACACCACCCACTGACACCATTTCAAGTGCAGACATTCCACACACACATCACTCACCACACACACTTTACACACACTCCACTGTGCATACACCTCACACAGCCACACACCACTTAATACACACACTTCACACACACACTCCACATAGCACAATCCTTAAACAGAAACAAAACTCAACACACACTCTCCAAAGTGCACACACCTCACACAGACACACACCACTCATCACACACACAATTCACAGTGCATTCACCTCACACGTACACACAACTCACCAAACACACACCCTCCACAGTGCACACACCTTACAGAGAAACACACCATGCACTCCACACACTCCACACAAATTCCACAGTGAACATACCTCAGACATACATTATTCACCAAACTCACACACACTCCAGAGTACACACACCTCACAAAGACACACAACACACACCACACACCCTCCACAAACACACACCACAATTCATGCAAATCACACAGACTAACACCAATCTCCTGAGACTTTATCCACAATACAGACACCTCACACTGTTACACACCAGTCACCACAGACACTCAACACACATACTCAGTGCACACAATTTACACACACACCACTCAGCACACACACTCCACAGTGCACACACCTCATACAAAAACACACTTTGAAACACATATACACTTTACAGTGCACACACCTGTCACAGAAACACATCACATACCATGCACAGAGACTCCACAGTGCACACACCTCACACACACATAGCACACATCATACACATACACTCCACAGTGCAAACACCTCGAGTAGACACAAACTACTCAGGACACACACAGTTTATTGTGAAGACACCTCACAGACACAAGACTGACAACACACACTACACAGTAAACACACCTCACACTGACACACAACACTCAGCACACACACATTTCTCAGTGCAGACACCTCACAAAGGCACACAACTCACCAGAAATACACAATGCACAGTGCGCACACCTCACAAATACACACACCAATGACCATATGCACTCCTCAGTGCACACACCTCACACAGAAACACACCCACTCACCACACAAACACACACAAACTGCACAATGCATACAACTCACACAAACACAGGCCACTTACTATACACACACACTACAGAGTGCACACAACACACAGACAATACTTACCAAACACACACTCCACAGGGCAGACACCTAACACAGACATACCACTCACCACACACACTACACAGTGCACTCACCTCACACAGACTCACACCACTCACTGCACACAAAATTCAAAGTGCAGACACTCCACACAGGCACACACCACTCACCACACAAGCTCCACACACACTCCACTGTGAACACACCTCACACATACACAAACCACTCAATACACACACTTAACACACACACTCCACCTAACACACACATCACACAGACACAAAACTCACTGCACACACACTCTCCAGAGTGCACAAATCTTACACAGACCAACAAATCTCATCACACACAAACCCCACAGTTCAACCACCTCGCACAGACACACAACACTTACCACAAACACACCCTCCACAGTGCACACACCTCACACAGATACACACCACGCAGTCCAAAGTCTTCACACATAATCAACAATGCACATTCCTCAGACACAGCACTCATCACACAGAAACTCCACAACACAAACCTCATGGAGACTCACAGCCCGCACCACACAAGGTGCTCACACACACCACAATGCACACACATCACACAGACACACACCAATCACCTCACACCAACTCCACAATGCTGGCACTTGTAACACACCAGTAACACACTGTAACACACCAGTCACCACACACTCAAGGCACACTCAGTGCACACATATCTCACCAGACACACACGACTTCTCACACACACTCCACAGTGCACACACCTCACACAGACACACACAACTCTCCAGACAGACATGCTGCACAGTGCACAAAACTCGCAAAGACACACACCACTCACCACACACACTCCACAGTGCACACACCTCACACAGACACACACCACTCATGCCACACACATGCCACATTGCACACAGCTTATACAAAAACACTACAGACTACACACACTACACTGTCAACACACCTAACAGAGATATGGAACACACACCACACACACATTCCTCAGTGCAGACCCCTCACACAGGCACACCACTCACTAAAAACACACACTCCCCAGTACACAAACCTGAAACAAACACATACCCCTGACCACACACACACTCCTGTGTACACACCACAGATAGACACACACACACCACACAAACTCACACTGCACTTTCACACACCTAAGCAAAACACACACCACTCACCATACACACACACTACACTGCACCCACCTCACACAGACACCCAAGATTCACCACACACACCCCACAGTGCACAAACCTCACAAAGACACACTCCACTCACCAAACACACACTCTGCATAGTGCAAAAACCTCACGCAGAAACAAGTCACTCTCCAAACTTACTCTTCAGACTGCATGCACAACCCACATTGCACACACCTCACAGGGACACACATCAATCTGCAAACACACTCCCCTGTGCACACACCTCAGGCAGACACAATCCACTTACAACACACACACTCATTACAGTGCACTCACTTTACATAGACACACACCACACAACACCCACACTTCAGAGTGCAGACACCTATCACAGACACACACCACTTACCACACAGACTGCACAGTCACACTCCACTGTGCATACATCTCACACAGATACACACCACTCATCACACATATACTGCACAGTGCACAGACCTCACACAAACACACCACTCACAACACACTCACTCTACAGGGCAGACTCCTCACACAGACACACACCAGTCGCCACATACACTCCACACACATACTTCACAGTGCACACACCTTAAACAGACATGAACCACCCACACATTAAGACTGCACACAAATCAGAGACACACAACACTCACCACACTCATATTCTGCAGTGCATGCACCTGACACAGGCACACACCACTCACCAAACACACACTCCGGAGTTCACACAACTCACACAGACAAACAGCAGTCACCACACACACACTCCATAGTGAACACACCTTACACACACACAGCTCATGACACACACACTCTTCATTGAAGAAACCTCATATCGACACACGACTGACAATACACACTACACAGTAAATACATTTCATACAGACACACAACACTCACCACACACATATTCCACAGTGCAGTGACCTTGTACAGGCACACCACTCATCACAAACACACACTGAACAGTGAAAACACCTCACAAAAACACACACCACTAACCATACACACACTCCACAGTGCACACACATCACACACACTACTCAGGAGACACACACTTCACAGTGAAGACACCTCACACAGTCACAAGACTGACCACACCCTCTACACAGCAAACACACCTCACATAGACACACAACACCCACCACACACATATTCCGCAGTGCACACACCTCAAACAGGCACACGACTCACCAGAAACCCACTGCACAGTGTGCACATCTAACAAAGACACAAACCACTGACCACACACACTGCTCAGTGCACACATCTCAACAGAAACACTCCACTCACCACACAAACAGACAGAAACTGCACAGTGCACACACCTCACACAAACACACCACTCACTAAACACACACTACACAGTGCAAACACCACAGAAATACTCACCAAACACTCCACTGTGCAGACACCTTATACAGACATACTACTCTAAACACACACTACACAGTGCACTCACCTCACAGAGACTCACAGTATACACCACACAAATTCTGAAAACACACCCACCACAATGCACACACATCACACAGACACACACCAATCACCTCACAGCATATCCAGAATTCAGGCACCTCACATTGTCACACACCAGTCACCACAAACAGACTACACACATACTCAGTGCATACATTTTACATAGACACACACCACTCACCACACACACACTCCACGGTGCACAGACCTCAAACACACACTGCAAAACACACACTCCACAGTGTGCACACCTCACACAGACACACACAATTCTCCAGACACACATACTACAGTGCACACACCTCACAAAGACAGACACCACTCACCACACACACATTCCACACTGCACACACCTCATAAAGAAACACACCACTCACTACACACACACTTCACAGTGAAGACATTTTATACAGAAACAGTACTGACCACACACACTACACAGTGAACACACCTAACAGATACACAGAACACTCACCACACAGAGTTTTAACAGTGTGGAAACCTCAGACAGGCACATTGCTCACCACAAACACATATGCCACAGTGCACACACTTAACACAGACACACACCTCTGACCACACACAGTCCACAGTTCAGACAACTCAGACACACATCACTCACTGCACACACACATTCCACAGTGCAGACACCTCACACTGGCTCACCACTTACCACAAACACACACACCACAGTGCACACTCTATACCTACACACCTCTCACCACACACTCCACAGTGAACTCACCACACACAAACACACACCACTCAACATACATGCACACTAAGCAGTGCACACACCTCACACAGACACACAAGATTCACCACACACACTTTACAGTGCACAAACCTAACACAGACTCACACCACTCACCACACACACTCCACAATGCACACACCTCACCAGGACACACAGCCATAAGTACACATACTCCATCATGCACACACCTCATGCAGACATATAAAACTTACCATGCACACACTCCACAGTGCACAGACCTCACACAGTCACACACCATGCAACACACACACTGCACACTCACACTCCTCTCTGCATATATCTCATACAGACACATGCCACTCATCACACACATACTATACAGTGCACAGAACTCACACAGGCACACACCACTGTCCACACACACATTTTACAGTGCACAAACCTCACACAGACACACACCATTCACCACATACACTCTGCACAGTGCAAAAGCCTAACACAGACACAAGTTTCTCACCAAATGCACTCTTCACAATGCACACACCACACACAGACACACCACTCACTTCACACACACACTCCACAGTGCACACACCTTATGCAGAGATGCACCACTTTCCTCCCACACATTCCCCAAAGTGCACACACCTCAGAAAGACACACATCATGAAACGCACACACTCCAGATTCCAGATACCTAGCACAGACACACACCACTTACCACACACTGCACACTCACTCTACTATGCATACATCTCACAAAGACACACAGCACTCATCACACGCATACTACACAGTGTACACACCTCACACAGGCACACACCACTTATCACACACAGAGTGCTGACAAATCACACAGACACACACAAGTCAACTCACACACTTTACACACATAGTCCACAATGCACACATTTTAAACAGACATGCAACCCTTACACATTAGAGAATGCACACAACTTACACGGACACACTTACCATACACCTAATACTCCACAGTGCACTCATTTTACACAGAAACACACCACTCACCAAACACACACTCCACAGTTTACACAACTCACACAGATACACAGCAGTCACCACACACACTCCTTAGTGCACACACTTTACACACAACCACACACTATACACACAGTCCATATTGAAGAAACCTTATACAGACAACGACTGACCAGACACTACACATTTAATACATTTCACACAGACACACAACACTCACCACACACACATTGTGCAGTGCAGACACCTCACATAGGCACATCACTCACCACAAAAACACACTGCACAGTGAACACACCTCTCACAGCCACATCATTCACCACAAAACACGCAGAAATTGAACAGTCTAAACACCTCACACAGACACACACCACTAACCATACACACACACTGCACAGTGCACACACCTCACAGAAACACACCAGTCACCAAACACACAAAAGAATGCAGACAGCAAGACATACCACTTACCACACACTACACAGTGCACTCACCTCACAGTGACACATGCCACTCACTGCACACACAATCCAAAGTGCAGACACTTTTTACAGACACACACCACTCACCACACACGCTCCACACACACCATTGTACATGCAAATAACACAGACACACACCACTTAATATGCACACTTCACGCACACAGTCCACATTGCAGAAATTTCACACAGACAAAAAACTCTACACACACTCTCCACAGTGCATACACCTCTCACAGACACACACCACTCATCACACACACTTCACAGTACACACACCTCACACATACACACAACTGACCATACACACACCCTCCACAGTGCACACACCTTACATAGAGATGCACCATTTTGTCCACACACTCCACACATAATCTACAGTGCACATACCTCAGACATATACCACTAACCACACTCACACACACTCCAGAGTACACACACCTCACGGAGACTCGCAGCATGCCCCACACAAACTCCACAAACACACACCACAATGCACACACATCATGCAGACAGACACCATCACCTGACATTCTACCCACAATGCAGGCATCTTACAGTGTCACACACCAGTTACCACACACTTAACACACACACTGAGTGCACACATTTTACACAGACACACACCACTCAGCAGACACACTCCATAGTGCTCATACCTTACACAAACACACTGTAGAACACACACACTCCACAGAGCACACACCTCACACAGACACACACCACATACCATGCAGAGAGACTCCATGGTGCACACACCTCACATAGACACACAGCACTCACCATACACCCACACTCCACAGTGCACAAACTTCAAACAAACTACTCATGAAACACACACTTTATAGTGAAGACATCTCACACAGACACAAGACTGACCACACACACTACACAGTAAACACACCTCACACAGACACAAAACGTTCACCACACACACATTCCTTTGTGTAGACACCTCACACAGGCACATAACTCACAAGAAACACACACTACATAGTGAGCACAACTCACAGACACACACCACTGACCATACACACACCTCTCAGCGAACACACATCACACAGAAACACATTACTCACCACAGAAACACACAGAAACTGCACAGTGCACACACCTCACACAAACACACACCACTTACCATACACACACACTACACAGTGCACGCACCACAAACAGACAATACTCACCAAACACACACTCCACAGTGCAGATACCTAACACAGACATACCACTCATCACACACACCACACAGTGCACATCCCCACACAAACACACACCACTCACCATTCACACACTACACAGTGCACAGTTTTTACACAGACACACATCACTCACCAAACACAAAGTCCACAGTGCAGACATCAAGCACAGACATACCACTTACCAAACACACTACACATTGCACTAACCTCACAAAGACACACACCACCTTCAGCACACAATACAAAGTCCAGACACTCTACAAAGATGCAAACCACTTACCACACACACACACTTCATGCACACACTCCACATAGCAGAAACCTCTCACAGAGACAAAACTCTACACACACACTCTGCAGAGTGCATATACCTCACACAGAAACACACCACTCACCAACAAACACACACAAACTGCACATTGCACACACCTCAAACACACACAACTCAACATACACTACACAGTTCACACACCACACACAGGCAGACAATTATCACAAAAGACACACTCCACAGTGCAGATACCTAACACAGACATACCAAACCAATCACTGCAAACACTACACAGTGCACTCACTTCACACAGCCACACACCACTCACATCACACACAATCCAAAGTGCGGATACTACACACAGTCACACACCACTCATTACAATCACTCCATACACTCTCCACTGTGCACACACCTCACACAGGCACACACCACTCAAGACACACACTTAACACATGCACTCCACATTGTGCACACATCACACAGACAAAAAACTCCCCAAACATGCACGCTCCACAGTGCATACACCTCACCCAGACAAACACCACTTATTACACACACCATCCACAGTGTGCACACCTTACAGAGACACACACCACACAGTCCACGGATTCCACACATAATCTACAGTGCACATACCTCAGACACACACCATTCTTCACACAGGAACTCCACAACACACACTTCACAGGGTCAAACAGCACGAACCACACAAATTCCACACACACACACCACAATGCATATGCATCACACAGATTCCAATCACCTCACACTCTGTTCACAATTCAGGCATCTCACACTGTCCCACACCAGTCACCACACACACTCAACCCACACACTCAGTGCACACCTTTTACACAGACACACACCACTTACCCCACGCACACTTCACGGTGCACAGACATTACAACAAACACACACTGCAGAACACACATACAAACACCACTGTGCACACACCTCACACAGACACACACTGCTCTCCAGACAGACATACTACACAGTGGACACACCTCACAAAGACGCACACCACTCCCACACACACTCTTCTCACTGCACAGACCTCACACAAACACACACCAATCATGACACACACACTCCAGTGAAGACACCTCATACAGAAACACTACTGACTACACACACTACACAGTGAACACACTTAACAGAGAAACTGAACACTCACCACCAAAACATCAGCAGTGCAGACACCTCACACAGAGACACCACTCACAACAAACACACTCTACAGTGCACACATCAGACACAGACACACACCTTTGACCACATGCAAACACTTCACAGTGCACACACTGCACAGACACACACCACTCAAACACACACACTGCACTGTGCACACACCTAACCCAAACACACACCACTCATCATACACACACAGTACACATTGCACAAGATTCACCATACACACACTCCACTGTGCACAAACCTCTCAAAGACACACACCACTCACCATACACAGAATCTGAACAGTGCAAAAACCTCAGAGACACAAGTCACTCACCACAGACACTCTTCAGAATGCACACACCTTACACAGACACACACCACTCACTGTACCCGCAGACTCCACAGTGCACACACCTCACAAGGATACACACCAATCAACACACACCCTCCACCATGCACACACCTCACACAGACACACACCATGCAACACACACACTCTGGTGTGCAGAGACCTAGCAGAGACACACACACCATTTACCACACACACTGCACACTCACACAGACACACACAGCACTCAGCATACACATACTACACAGTGCACACACCTCACACAAGCACACACGACTCACCACACACACTCCACACACATACTGCACGGTGCACACACCTTAGACATGCAACACTCACACATTAAAGAGTACACACAACTCACACAGACACAGCACTCACCACACACATAACACTCCACAGTGCACACGTTTCACACAGACACACACCACTCACCAAATACACACTCCACAGTTCACAGAACTCACAGAGTCACACATCAGTCACCACACACATACACTCCAGAGTGCACACACCACACACACACCACTCATGACACACACACTCCACATTGAAGAAACCTCATACAGACACGCAACTGACCACACACTACACAGTAAATACATTTTACACAGACACACACTCACCACACACACATTCTGCAGTGCAGACACCACACAGGCACACTACTCACCACAAACACACACTTCACAGTGAACAGAGCTTACACAGACACACACCACTCACCACACAAACACACAAAACTCCACACTGCCCACACCTCACACAAACACACACCACTCACCATACACATACACTACACAGTGCACACACCTCACAGAGACAGACACTACTCAACAAACACACACTCCAAAGTGTAGACATATAGCATAAATTTTACACAGACACAAAACTCAACACACACACTCTCCACAGTGCACAAATCTCACACAGACATACACCATTCATCACACGCACACTCCACAGTGTGCACACCTTACACAGAGACACACCATGCACTGTGTACATTCCACACACCATCCACAGTGCACATACCTCAACCATACACCACTCACCACACTCACACACACTGCAGAGTACACACGCCTCACAGAGACACACAGCACGCACCACACAAACTTCGAAAACACACATTACAATGCACAGTCATCACTTAAACACCAATCACATGACCTCTTATCCACAATGCCGACACCTCACACTGTCACACACCAGTCACCACACACACTCAACACGCTTAGTGTACACATTTTACACAGACACATACCACTCAACACACACACTCCACAGTGCACACACCTCACACAAACACACACTGTAGAACACACACTCCACAGTGCACACACCTCACAGAGACGCACTATACAGTGCACACACTTCAGACACACACTACTCACAACACATACACTTTACAATAAAGACAGCTCACACAGACATACCATTCACCACACACGCTATACAGTGCACTCACCTTATGCAGAGAAACACCACTCACTGCACACCGAATCCAAAGTGCGGACACTGCACAAACACACCACTCACCACACAGACTCCACACACACTCCACTGTGCATAAATCTCACACAGACACACACCACTCAATACACACAGTTTATGCACAAACTTCACACACATCAAACAGACAAAACTCACCACATGCACACTCTCCACAGTGCACACACTTGACCCAGACACACACCACTTACAACACACACACCCTCCCCAGTGCACACACCTCACACGGACACACACCACAAAGTCCACGGACTTCACACAGAATGCACAGTGCACATATCTCAGACACACACCACTCATCACACAGAAACTCCACAACACACCCCTCACAGAGACACACAGCACACACCACACAAATTCCACACACATACACCAGAATGCACACACATCACACATAAACACACCAATCACCTTACACCCTATCCACAATGCAGGCACCACACACTGTCTCTCACCAGTCACCACACACTACACACACTCTCAGTGCAAAGATTTTACACAGACACATACCAGTCACTACACATACACTCCACAGTGCACAGAACTCACACAAACACACACTGTAGGACACACACACTCCACAGTGCAGACACCTCACACAGAAACACACAGCTCTTCAGTCACACACTCTTTGCCTAAATAATTGACTTGCTTTTCCTGTAATTTGCTTGCCTTTTCTTGCCGTGCCTTCCCTTGCCTTGCATTGTCATGTCTTGCCTTGCCTAAAATATTGACTTGCCTTTCCCAGAATTGCCATGCTTGCCTTGTTTGCCTTGCCTTGTATTGCCTAAAAAATTGATTTGTGTTTCCTGGAACTGTTTTTCTTTGCCTTGCCTTCCCTTGTCTTGCCTAAAATTTGACTTGACTCTCCTGGAATTGCCTTCCCTAAAAATCTGACTTGACTTTTCCGGAATTGCCTTGCCTTGCCTTGCCTTACCTTTCCTTGCCCTGCCTTGCCTAAAAAAAGACTTGATATTCCCGGAATTGCCTTGTCTTGGCTTGTCTTGTGTTTCATTGCTTTGTTTTGAGTTACATTGGCTTGTTTTCCCTTGCCTAAAAATGGACTTCATTTTTTTGGAATTGCCTTTCCTTTACTTTCCTTGCCTTGCCTTACCTTGCCTAAAAAATTGACTTGCCATTTTTGGAATTCCCTTGCCTTACCTTGCCTTGCCTTGCATTCCTTTGCCTAAAAATTGACTTGACTTTCCTGGAATTGCCTTTCTCTGCCTTGCCTTCCCTTGCCTTGCCTAAAATACTGACTTGCCTTTTCTGGAATTGCTTTGCTTTGTTTTGCCTTGCCTTGCCTATAAAATTGACTTGCCTTTTCTTGAATTATCTTCTTTTGCCTTGCCTTGCCTTGCCAAAAAACTGACTTGCTTTTCTGTAATGGCCTTGCCTTGCCTAAAAAATTGACTTGCCTTTCCTGAAATTACCTTATTTTGCCTTGCTTGCTTTGACTTAAAATTTGATTTTCCTTTCCTGTATTTTTTTGCCTTTCCTTGCTGTGCCTTGCCTTGCATTGCCTTGCCTTGTCTTTCCTAAAAAATTGAATTGAATTTTTTTGAATTACGTTGTCTTGCCTAAAAAATTGACTTGCCTTTATTATAATTGCCTTGCCTTTCCTTGCCTTGCTTTGCCTTGGTTTTTCTTGCCGAAAACATTGACATGCCTCTTCTGGAATTGCGTTGACTTTTCTTGCCTTAAATATTGACTTACCTTTCCTGGAATTGCTTTGCATTGCCTTGGCTTGCCTTGCCTTGCCATACCTAAAATATTGACTTGACTTTCCTGGAATTTCCTTGCCTTGCCTTTTCTTACATTGCCTTGCCAAAAAATTGAATTGCCTTTCCTTTTCTTTCCTGACCTTGCCGAAAATATTTACTTGCCTTTTCTGTAGTTGCCTTGCCTTGTCGTGCCTTAAATATTGACTTGCCTTTTATGGAATTTTCTTGCATTACATTGGCTTGCCTTGCCTTGCTGTGCCTAAAAAATTGACTTGGCTTTCCTGAAATTGCCTTGCCTTGCCTTCCCTTGCCTTGCCTTGCCTAAAAAATTGACTTGCCTTTCCTTTCCTTGCCTTGCCTTGAGTAAAAATTTGACTTGCCTTTCTTGGAATTGCATTCCTTGCCTTTTCTGGCCATGCCTTGCCTTGCCTTGCCTCAAAAAGTTGAATTGCCTTTCCTGGAATTGCCTTTTCTTGCCTTGCCTGAAAAATTGATGTGCCTTTTCTGACATTGCCTTGCTTTGCCTAAAAAATTGACTTTACTTTCTAGAAATTGCATTGCCTTGCCTTGCCTAAAAAATTGACTTGCCTTTCCTTGAATTGCTTTACATTGCCTTGCCTTGCCTTGCCTTGCATGAAAATTGACTTACCTTTCCTGGAATTTTCTTGCCTTTCCTGAAAAATTGACGTCCCTTTTCTGACATTGCCTTGCATTGCCCAAGAAATTGACTTGCCTTTCTGGAAACTGCATTGCCTTGCCTTGCCTAAAAAATTGACTTGCCTTTTCTGGAATTTTCTTGCCTTGCCTTACCTTGCCTTTTTTAAAAAACTGACTTGACTTTCCTTGAATTGCCTTGCCTTGCCTTGCCTAAAAAATTGACTTGCCTTTTCTCTAATTTCCATCCCTTGCCTTGCCTTGCGTTGCCTAAAAAATTGACTTGCCTTTTCTGGAATTGTCTTGTTTTGCCTTTACTTGCTTTGCCTTGCCTTCCCAAAAAACTGACTTGGTTTCCTGTAATCGCCTTGCCTTGCCTTGCCTAAAAATTGACTTGCCTTTTCTGGAATTGCCTTGTTTTGCCTTGCCTTGCTTTGACTAAAAAATTGACTTTCCTTTCCTGTAATATTTTTGCCTTGCCTTGTCTTGCCTTGCCTAAAAAATTTACTTGGCTTTCCTATAATTGCCATGCCTTCCCTTGCCTTACTCTGACTTGGTTTTTCTTGCCTAAAACATTGACATGCCTCTTCTGGAATTGCCTTGACTTGCCTTGCCTTGCCTTGGCTAAAATATTGACTTGCCTTTTCTGGAATTTTCTTGACTTGCCTTGCCTTGCCTAAAAATTTGACTTGTCTTTCCTGTAATTATCTTGCCTTACCTTGCCTGGTCTTGGCTTAAAATTTGACTTGCCTTTCCTGAAATTGTTTTGCATTGCCTTGGCTTGCCTTGCATTGCTGTGCCTAAAAAATTAACTTGACTTTCCTGGAATTGCCTTGACTTGCCTTGCCTAAAAAATGACTTGCCTATTTTGGAATTGCCTTGCCTTGCCTTTCTTGCCTTGCCTCAAAAATTGACTCGACATTCCTGGAATTGCCTTGTCTTGCCTAAAAAATTGACTTGCCTTTCCGGAAATTGCTTTACATTGCCTTGGCTTGCCTTGCATTGCCGTGCCTAAAAAATTAACTTGACTTTCCTGGAATTGCCTTGACTTGCCTTGCCTAAAAAATGACTTGCCTATTTTGGAATTGCCTTGCCTTGCCTTTCTTGCCTTGCCTCAAAAATTGACTCGACGTTCCTGGAATTGCCTTGTCTTGCCTAAAAAATTGACTTGCCTTTCATGAAATTGCATTACATTGCCTTGCCTTGCTTTGCCTTGCATAAAAAATTAACGTGCCTTTTCCGAAATTACCTTGCCTTGCCTTCCCTTGAATTGCCTTGCCTAAAAAATTGACTTGCCTTTCCTGAAATTGCCTTGCATTGAATTGCCTTGCCTTGCTTAGCCTTACCCTGCCTTGCCAAATAATTGACTTGACCTTCCTGGAATTTCCTTGCCTTGCATTGCCTTGACTTGCCTCACCTTGCCTTGCCTTACCTTGCCTTTCCTAAGAAATTGATTTGTCTTTCCTGGAATTTCCTTGCCTTGCCTTGCCTTGTGTTACCTAAAAATTGACTTGCCTTTTCTGGAATTGTCTTGTTTTGCCTTGCCTTGCATTGCCTTGCCTTGCCCTACCTTGCAAAAAAAAACTGACTTGCTTTCCTGTAATTCCCTTGCCTTGCCTTGCCTTCCCTAAAAAATTGACTTGCCTTTCCTGGAATTGCCTTGTCTTGCCTAAAAATTTCACTAACCTTTCCTTTAATTGCCTTGCCTTGCCGTGCCTTGCCTCTTTTTCCCTTGCCTAAAAAATTGACTTGTCTTTTCTGGAATTGTCTTGCATTGCCTTGCCTTGCCTTGCCTTACCTTGCAAAAAAAACTGACTTGCTTTCCTGTAATTCCCTTGCCTTGCCTTGCCTTCCCTAAAAAATTGACTTGCCTTCCTGAAATTGCCTTGTCTTGCCTAAAAATTTCACTAACCTTTCCTTTAATTGCCTTGCCTTGCCGTGCCTTGCCTCTTTTTACCTTGCCTAAAAAATTGACTTGTCTTTCCTGAAATTGCCTTGTTTTGCCTTGCCTTGCATTGCCTTGCCTTGCCTTACCTTGCAAAAAAACTGACTTGCTTTCCTGTAATTCCCTTGCCTTGCCTTGCCATCCCTAAAAAATTGACTTCCCTTTCCTGGAATTGCCTTGCCTTGCCTTGCCTTGACTAAAAATTTCACTAACCTTTCCTTTAATTGCCTTGCCTTGCCGTGCCTTGCCTCTTTTTACCTTGCCTAAATAATTGGCTTGCCTTTCCTGGAATTGCCTTACATTTTCTTGCCTTACCTTGCATTGCCTTGCATAAAAAATTGATTTGTCTTTCCTTGAATTTCCTTGCCTTACCTTGCCTTGCCTTGCTGAAAAAATGGACTTTCTTTCTTCAGATGTCCTTACCTTGCCTTGTCTTGTCTAAAAAATTGACTTATCATTCCTGGAGTTGCCTTACATTGAATTGCATTGCGTTGCTTTGCCTTACATTGCCTTGCCTAAAAAATTGACTTTCCTAGAATTTCCTTGCCTTGCCTTGCCTAAGAAATTGACTTGCCTTTTCTGGAATTGCCTTGCCTTGCCTTGCCTTGCATTGCCTAAAAAATTGACTTGCCTCTCCTAAAATTGCATTGCCTGCCTTGCCTTTCCATGCCTTCCCTGGCCTACAAAATTCACTTGTCTTTCTCGGAATTTTCTTAACTTGCCTTGCTAAAAATAATTGACTTGCCTTTTCTGGAAATATTCTTGTCTTGCCTTGCCTAAAAAAATTGAATTTTCCTTTGCTGGAATTGCCTTGCTTTGCCTTGCCTTGCCTAAAAAATTGACTTGCCTTTCCTGGAATTGCCTTGCCTTGCCTTGCTTACAGATTTGACTTGCCTTTCCAGAAATTGCCTTGCCTTGCCTTGCATTGCCTTGCCTAAAAAATTGACTTGCCTTTTCTGGAATTGCCTTTCTTGCGTTGACTTGCCTTGTCTTGCCTAAAAATATTGACTAGTCTTTCCTGGAATTGTCATGTTTTGATTTGCCTTGCATTGCCCTGCCTTGCTAAAAAACTGACTAGCTTTCCTGTAATTGCCTTGCCTTGACTAAAAAAGTTGACTTGCCTTCCCTGGAATTGCTTTGTCTTTCCTTGCCTTGCCTTGCCTTGCCTTGCGTTCCTTTGCCTAAAAAATTGACTTGACTTTCCTGGAATTGCCTTGCCTTGCCTGCCTTGCCTTGCCTTACCTTGCCTTGCCTAACAAATTGACTTGCCTTTCCTGGAATTGTCTTTCCCTGCCTTGCTTTGCCTTGCCTAAAATATTGACTTGCCTTTTCTGGAACTGCATTGCTTTGACTAAAAAATTGACTTGCCTTCCCTGGAATTGCTTTGTCTTTCCTTGCCTTGCCTTGCCTTCCCTTGCCTTGTCTTGCGTTCCTTTGCCTAATAAATTGACTTGACTTTTCTGGAATTGCCTTGCCTTGCCTACCTTGCCTTGCCTTGCCTAACAAATTGACTTGCCTTTCCTGAAATTGTCTTTTCCTGCTTTGCTTTGTCTTATCTTGCCTTGCCTAAAATATTGACTTGTGTTTTCTGGAATTGCCTTGCCTTCTCTTGCATTACCTTGCCTAAAAAGTTGACTTGCCTTTCCTGGACTTGCCTTTCCTTGCCTCACCTTGCCTTGCCTAAAAAATTGACTTGCCGTACCTTGAATTTTCTTGCCTTGAATTGCCTAAAAATTGACTTATCTTTTCTGGAATTGTCTTGTTTTCCCTGTCCTTGCATTGCCTTGTCTTGCCTTGCCTTGCCTTGCCTAAAAAATTGACTTGCCTTTTCTGGAATTGCCTTGTTTTGCCTTGCCTTACTTTGACTAAAAAATTGACTTGCCTTCCATGTAATTTTCTTGCCTTTCCTTGCCTTGCCTTGCCTAAAAACTTGACTTGAGTTTCTTGGAATTACCTTGCCTTGCCTAAAAAATTGACTTGCCTTTCCTATAATTTCCTTGCCTTGCCTTACCTTGGTTTGCTTTCCATTGCCTAAAAAAATTAACTTGACTTTCTTTGAATTGTTTTGCGTTGCCTTGCCTTATCTGAAAAATTGACTTGCCTTTTCTTTAATTGCTTGCCTTTCATGCCTTGTCTTTCCTTGCCTAAAAAATTGGCTTACTTTTCCTGAAATTGCCTTGCTTTGCCTTGCCTTGCCTTGCCTAAAACCTTGACTTGCATTTGCTGGAATTGCTTTACATTGCCTTGTCTTGCCTTGCCTTGCTTACATTGTCTGGCATAAAAAAAAGACTTGTCTTTCCTGGAATTGTCTTGCCTTGCCTTGCCTTGCCTTGCGTTCCTTTGCCTAAAAAAGTGACTTGACTTTCCTGGAATTGCCATGCCTTACCTGACTTGCCTTGCCTTGCCTAAAAAATTGACTTTCCTTTCCTGGAATTGCCTTTCCCTGTCTTGCCTAAAAAATTGACTTGCATTTTCTGGAATTGCCTTGCCTTACCTTGCATTTCATTGCCTAAAAATTGATTTGCCTTTCCTGGAATTGCCTTCCCTTGCGTTGGCATGTCTTGCTTTGCCTTGCCTAAAAAATTGACTAGCCTTTCCTGGAATTGTCTTGTTTTGATTTGCCTTGCATTTCCTTGTCTTGCTAAAAACTGACTAGCTTTTCTGTAATTGCCTTGCCTTGCCTAAAAAATTGACTTTTCTTTCTGGGAATTGCCTTGCATTGACTTACCTGAAAAATGGACTTTCCTTTCTTTGAATTGCTTGCATTGCCTTGCCTTGCCTGAAAAATTGACTTTTCTTTCCTTTAATTGCTTGCCTTTCCTTGCCTAAACAATTGACTTACATTTCCTGGAATTGCCTTGCCTTGCCTAAAAAATTGACTTGCATTTTCTGAAATTGCTTTTCATTTCCTTGCCTTGCCTTGCTTGCATTGTCTGGCATAAAAAGTTTACTGGTTTTTCCTGGAATTATCTTGCCTTGCCTTGCATTCCTTTGCCTAAAACATTTACTTGACTTTTCTGAAATTGGCTTGCCTTGCCTGACTTGCCTTGCCTTGCCTAAAAAATTGACTTGCATTTTCTGGAATTGCCTTCCCTTGCCTTGCCTAAAATATTGAATTGCCTTGCTTTTCCTTTCATTGACTTGCCTAAAAATTGACTTGCCTTTTCTGGAATTGTCTTATTTTGCCTTGCCTTGCATTGCTTTTCTTGCCTTACCTTGCCAAAAAGTGACTTGTTTTCCTGTAATTGCCTTGCCTAAAAAATTGACTTGCCTTTCCTGGAATTGCCTTGTTTTGCTTTGACAAAAAATTGACTTGCCTTTCCTGTAATTTCCTTGCCTTGCCTTGCCTTCCCATGCCTTGCCTTGCCTTGCCTCCCCGTTCCTAAAAAATTGACTTGAATTTCCTGGAATTGCCTTGCCTAGCTTACCTTACCTAAAAAATTGACTTGACATTCCTATAATTCCCATGCCTTGCCTTGCCTTGCCTTGCTTTTTCTTGCCTAAAACATTGACATGCCTTTCCTGGAATTGCCTGAACTTGCCTTGCCTAAAATATTCACTTCCCTTTTCTGGAATTGTCTTATTTTGCCTTGCCTTGCATTGCCTTTCTTGCCTTGCCTTGCCAAAAAACTGACTTGCTTTCCTATAATTGCCTTGCCTAAAAAATTGACTTGCCCTTCCTGGAATTGCCTTGTCTTGCCTTGCCTAAAAAATTGACTTGCATTTTCTGAAATTTCCTTGCTGTGCCTTGCTGTGCCTTGCCTTGCCTTGCCTCGCCTTTTCTAAAAAATTGATTTGAATTTCCTGAAATTGCCTTGCCTAGCTTACCTTGCCTAAAAGGTTGACTTGACTTTCCTATAATTGCCGTGCCTTGCCTTGCCTTGCTTTTCCTTGCCTAAAACATTGACACGCCTCTCCTGGAATTGCCTTGAATTGCTTTGCCTAAAAAATTGACTTGTCTTTCCTGTAATTGCTTTGCCTTGTCTTAAAAATTGACTTGCCTTTCCTGGAATTGCCTTGCATTGCCTTGGCTTGCCTTGCCTTACCATGCCTAAAAAATTTACTTGACTTTCCTGGAATTGCCTTGCCATAGCTTCCATTGCAATGCCCTGCCTAAAAAATTGACTTGCCTTGCCTTTTCTTGATTTGCCTTGAGTAAAATATTCACTTGCCTTTTCTGGAATTGCCTTGCCTTTCCTTGCCTAAAAAATTGATTTGCCTTTCCTTGAATTGCCTTGCCTTGCCTTGCATTGCCTAAAAAATTGACTTGCCTTTTCTGGAATTATCTTGTTTTGCCTTGCCTTGCTTTGCATTTCCTTGCCTTGCCTAGCCAAAAAACTGACTTGCTTTCCTGTAACTGTCTTGCCTTGCCTAAAAATTTGGCTTGCCTTTCCTGGAATTGCCTTGCCTTGCCTTGTCTTGCTTTAACTAAAAATTTGACTTGCCTTTTCTGTAATTTTATTGCCTTGCCTAGCCGTGCCTTGCCATGCCTTGACTTGCATTGCCTTTCTTAAAAAATTGATTTGATTTTTCCTGAATTGTCTTGCCTTGACTTGCCTTGCCTTGCCTTACCTTGCCTAAAAAGTTAACTTGACTTTCCTATAATTGCCTTGTCTTTCCTTGCCTTGCCTTGCTTTTTCTTGCCTAAACCATGGACATACCTCTCCTGGTATTGCCTTGAATTACCTTTGCCTTGCCTTGCCTAAAATATTGATTTTTTTCTTCCTGGAATTTTCTTGCCTTGCCTTGCCTAAAAAATTGACTTGCCTTTTCTGTAATTGCCTTGTCTTGCCTTGCCTTGAAATTTGACTTGCCTTTCCTGGAATTTCTTTGCATTGCCTTGGCTTGCCTTGCCTTGCAGTACCTAAAAGCTTGAATTGACTTTCCTGGAATTGCCTTGCCATTTCTTTCTTTGCAATGCCATGCCTAAAAATTTGACATGCCTTACCTTTCCTTTCCTTGCCTTGAGTAAAATTATGAGTTGCCTTTTCTGGATTTGCCTTGCTTTTCCTTGCCTTGCCTTGCCTAAAAAATTGACTTGTCTTCCTGGAATTGCCTTCCCTTCCCTACCCTTGCCTTGCCTAAAAAATTGAATTTTCTTTTTTTGAATTGCCTTGCCTTGCGTTGCCTCAAAAATTGACTTGACTTTTCTGGAATATTCTTGTTTTGCCCTGCCTTGCATTGCCTTTCTTGCCTTTCCTTGTCAAAAAACTGACTTGCTTTTCTGTAATTGCCTTGCCTTAACTTGCCTTGCCTAAAAAATTGACTTGACTATTCTGGAATTGCCTTGCCTTGCCTTGTCTTGCTTTAACTAAAAAAATGACTTGCCTTTCCTGGAGTTGCCTTGCCTTGCATTGCCTTGACTTGCCTAACCTTGCCTTGCCTTGCCTAAAATATTGAATTGCCTTTACTGGACATGCTTGCCTTGCTTTGCCTTTCCTTGCCTTCTTTGCTTAAGGAATTGACTAGCCTTTCCTGGAATTGTCTTGCCTTGCCTTGCCTTGCCTAAAATATTGACTTGTTTTTCCTAAAATTGCCTTCCTAGCCTTGCCTTGCCTTGCCTTGCATTGCCAAAAATAATTGACCTGCCTTTTCTGCAATTGCTGTACATTGCTTTGCATTGCCTTGCCTATAAAATTGACTTTTCTTTACTGGAATTGCTTTCCCCTGCCTTGTGTTGCCGTGCCTTGCCCTGCCTTTCCTAAAAATTGACTTGCCTTTTCTAAAATTGCCTTTTCTTGAATTGCCTAAAAAATTAACTTGCCTTTTCTGGACTTGTCTTTTCTTGTCTCTCCTTGTCTTGCCTTTCCTTGCCTTGCCTAAAAATTGACTTGCCTTTCCTGAAATTGCCTTTTCTTGAATTGCCTAAAAAATTAACTTGCCTTTTCTGGACTTGCCTTTTCTTGTCTCTCCTTGCCTTGCCTTTCCTTGCCTTGCCTAAAAATCTGACCTCACTTTTCTCAGTTTTGCCTTGCCTTGTCTTGCCTTGCCTAAAAAATTGACTTTCCTTTCCTGGAATTGTCTTACTTTGCTTTTTCTTGCCTAAAAAACTGACTTGCTTTTACTGGAATTGCCTTGTTTTTCCTTGCCTAAAAAATTGTCTTGCCTTTCCTCGAATTTTCTTGCCTTGCCTTGCCTTGCCTTGCCCAAAGAATTGACTTGCATTTCCTGGAACTGCCTTGCCTTGTCTTGTCTTAACTTGCCTTAAAAATTGCCTTGCCTTGCCTTGAATTGCCTAAAGAATTGACTTGCCTTTAATGGAATTGCCTTGCTTTGACTAAAAACTGGCTTTACTTTCCTGGAATTGCCTTGCCTTGCCTTCCTTAAAATTTTAACTTGCCTTTCCTGGAATTGCCTTTCCTTGCCTTCCCTGGACTTGCCTTAAAAAATTGACTTTCCTTTTCTGGAATTGCCTAGCCTTGTCTAGCCTTGCCTTAGCTTGCCTAAAAAACTGACTTTTTTTTCCTGAAATTGCCTTGCCTTGCTTAAAAAAATTGGCTTTCCTTTTCTAGAATTGCCTTTCCTTGCCTTGCCTGTCCTTGCCTAATAAACTGACTTGATATTTCATGAATTGCTTTGCCTTCCCTTGCCTTTCATTACCTTGCCTTGCCGTTCCTTTCCTAAAATATGGACTTGACATTTCTGAAATTACCTTGCTTTGCCTTGCCGAAAAAATTGGCTTGTCTTTCCTGGAACTGCCTTCCATTTTCTTGCCTATAAAATTGACCTGTCTTTCTTGAAATTGCATTTCCTTGCCTTACCTTACTTTGCCTTGCATTGCATTGCCTATAAAATTGACTTGCCTATCCTGAAATGGTCTTGCCTTGCCTTGCCTAAAAAATTGACTTTTTTTGGAATTGCCTTTTCTTGCCTAGCCTTGCCTTGCCTTCCCTTTTCTTGCCTAAAATATAGATTTGCCTTTTCTAGAATTGCCTTGTTTTGCCTTGCCTTGCCTAAAAATTGAGTTGGTTTTTCTATAATTTTCTTTCCTTTCCTTTCCTTGCCTTGCCTTGAATTGCCTTGTCTAAAAAATTTACTTACCTTTTCTGGAATTGCATTGCCTTGCCTTGCCTAAACAACTGACTTGTTTTTTCTGGAAGTGACTTGATTTTTCTTACCTTGCCTAGCCTTTCCTTGCCTAAAAATTTGACCTGACTTTCCTGGAATTGCTTTGCCTTGCCTTGCCTTGCCCGGTCATGCCTTATAAATGGACTTGCTTTTCCTGGAATTTTCTTGCCTTTCCTTCCCATGTCTTGCCTTTCCCTGACTTGCCGTTCCTGGAATATTCTTGCATTGCCTGGCTTGCCTTGCCTTGCCTAGTCTAAATAATTGACTTGACTTTCCTGGAATTGCCTTGCCTTGCCTTCCCTTGTAATACCTTTATTTGCCTTGAGTAAAAAATTGACGAGCCTTTCTTGGAATTTTCTTGCCTTGCTTTTTCTGGCCTTGCATTGCCTTACCTTTTCTGAAAAATTTAACTTGCATTTCCTGGAATTGTCTTGCCTTGTCTTGCCTAAAAAATTGACTTGCCTTTTCTGGAATGGCCATGCCTTTCTTTTCCTTGCCTTGCCTCGCAAAAAAAATTGACTTGCACTTTCTTTAATTGCCTTGGCTTTCCTTGCTTTCTGTAAAAACAATTGCTTGCCTTTCTTGAAATTAATTTGCCTTGCCCTGCCTTGCCTATAAAATTGACTTGCCTTTCCTGGAATTACTTTGCCTTACCTAAAATTTGATTGCCTTTCTTGAAATTGCATTGCTTTGCCTTGCTTTTCTTAAAAAATTGATTTGCCTTTCTTAAAACATCCTTGCATTGAATTGCCTTGCCTTGCTTTCCCTTATGTTGCATTGCCTAAAAATTGACTTGACTTTCATGGAATTGTATTGCCTTGCCTTGCCTTGTCTTCCCTTGCCTTGCCTTGAAAAGAAAAATTGACTTCCCTTTCCTGGAATTTCCTTGCCTTGCATTTCCTTGACTTGCCAAACCTTGACTTGCCTTGCCTAAAAAATCAAATTGCCTTTACTAAAATTGCCTTACTTTGCCTTGTGTTGCCTAAAAGATTGACTTGACTTTTCCTGGAATTGCTTTGTCTTGCCTTGTCTTGTCTTCCTTGCCTTGCCTTAAAAATTGATTTGCCTTGCCTTGCCTTGCATTGCTTAAAGAATAGACTTGCCTTTCCTGGAATTGCCTTGCCTTGCCTTGCCTAAAATATTGGCATTCATTTTCTGGAATTGCCTTGCCTTTCCTTGCCTAAGAAATTGACTTGATATTCCCAGAATTGACTTGCCTTCCCTTGCCTTGCGTAAACTTGCCTTGCCATTCCTTGCCTAAAATACGGACTTGACTTTTCTGTAATTGCCTTGCCTTGCCTTGCCTAAAAAATTGACCAGCCTTTTCTTTAATTTCCCTGCTTTGCCTTACCTTGCCTAAAAATATTTGCTTGCATTTCCTGGAATTAACTTGCCTCGCCTTGCGTTGCCTTTCCTTGCCTAAAAACTGACTTTTTTATGTGGAATTGCCTTGCCTTGCCTTGAAAAAAAAATTGACTTTTCTTTCCCTGAAATTTTCTTGCCTTGCCTTGCCTTCCCTTGCCTTGCCTTAAAAAATTTACTTGCCTTTTATTTAATTGCCTACCTTGCCTTTCCTTTCCTTAGCTTGCCTAAAAAATTGACTTGCCTTTCCTGGAATTGCCTAGCATTGCCTTACCTTGCCTAGCCTTGCCTTGCCTAGCCTAAAAATTGACTTTCTTTTTCTGGAATTGCCTTGTTTTGCCTTGCCTTTCCTTGAATTGCCTAAAACATTGAGTTGATATTTCCAGAATTGCCTTGCCTTGCCTTGCCTTGTGTTAACTTGCCTTATCTTGCGTTACCTTGTCTTCCCTTGTGCTGCCTATAAATGAACTTGACTTTCCTGGAATTGCCTTGCCTTGCCTTGTCTTGCATACAAAATTGACTTGCCTTTCCTGGAATTGCCTTGCCTTGCTGTGCTTTGCATTGCTTTGTCTATAAAATTGTCTTGCCTTTTCTAAAATTGCCTTGCTTTACCTTGCCTTGCCTTGCCAAAAAATTGACTTGCTTTTTCTGGAATTGCATTTCGTATCCTTGCTTTGCCTTGCCCTGCATTGCCTAAATAATTGACTTGCCTTTTCTGGAATTACTATACCTTGCCGTGCATTGCCTTGCCTAGAAAATTGACTTGCCTTTATTGGCATTGCCTTCTCTTGCCTTGAGTTTCTTTGCCTTGCCTTGCCTTGCCTAAAAATTGACTTGCCTTACCTGGAATTGCCTTGCCTAAAGAATTGTCTTGCCTTTCTTGGAATTGTCTTATTTTGCCTTGCCTTCCATTGCCTTGCCTTGCCTTGCCAAAAAAAGTGACTTGCTTTCACGTAATTGCCTTGCTTTGATTTGCCTTGCCTTGCCTAAAAAAATTGACTTGTCTTTCCTGGAATTACCTTGTCTTGCCTTGCCTAGAAAATTCACTTAACTTTTCTGTTATTTTCTTGCCTTGCCTTGACTTGCTGTGCCTTGATTTGCCCTGCCTTGCTTTGCCCTGCCTTGCCTTGTCTTGCCTTGAGTAAAAAATTAACTTCCCTATCCTGGAATTTCCTTGCCTTAAATTGTCTAAAAAATTGACTTGCCTTTCCTGGAAATGACTTGCCTAAAAAACTGACTCGACTTTCCTGGATTTGCCTTGCCTTGTCTTGCTTTGCCTAAAAAATTGACTTGCCATTCCTGGAATTGCCTTGCCTTGCTTTGCCTAAACAATTGACCTGTATTTTCTGGAAGTGCCTTGCCTTGCCTTGCTTTTTCTAAAAGATTGACTTGTCTTTCCTGGAACTGCCTTGCCATGTCTTGTATTGCCTTGCCTTGCCTAAAAATTTGACTTGCCTTTCCTGGAATTGCCCTGCCTTGCCTTGCCTAAAAAATTGGCTTTCCTTTTCTGGAATTGCCTTGCCTTGCCTTTTCTTGCCTAATAAATTGACTTGATATTCCCAGCATTGCCTTGCCTTCCCTTGCCTTGTGTTACCTTGCATTATCATTATTTGCCTATAATATGGACCTGAGTTTTCTGGAATTGCCTTGCCTTGCCTAAAAATTGACTGGTGTTTTCTTTAATTTCCTTGTCTTGCCATGCCTTGCCTAAAAAATTGTCTTGCCTTTCCAGGAATTGCCTTGCCCTAGTTTGTCTTCTTTTGCCTAGCCTAAAGAATTGACCAGCCTTTCCTGGAATTGCCTTTTCTTGCCTTCCCTAAAAAATTGACTTGCCTTTCCTGGGATAGCCTTATCTTGCCTTGCCTGAAAAATTGACTTGCCTTTCTTGGAATTGCCTGGCCTTGTCTTGCCTTGTCGTGCCTTGATTTGCCCTATCTCACCTTGCCCTGCCTTGCCTTGCCTTGCCTTGAGTAAAAAGTTAACTTGCATTTCCTGAAATTGCCTTGCCATGAATTGCCTAAAAATTGACTTGCCTTTCCTGGAATTGCCTTGCCTTGCCTAACAAACTAAATTGACTTTCCTGGATTTGCCTTGTCTTGTCTTGCTTTGCCTAAAAAAATTGACTTACCTTTTCTGTAATTTCCTTTTCTTGCCTTGCCATGCCTTGCTTTGCCCTGCCTTGCCTTGTCTTCCCTTGAGTAAAAAAAATAACTTGCCTTTCCTGGAATTGCCTTGCCTTGAATTGCCTAAATAATTTACTTTCTTTTTCTGGAATTGACTTGCCTTCCCTTGCCTTGCCTTTCTTTGCCTTACCTAATAAATTGACTTGACTTTCCTGTATTTGTCTTGCCTTGTCTTGCTTTGCCTAAATAATTGACTTGTTTTTTTGAGAATTTCCCTGCCTTGCTTTTCCTTGCCTAAAAATTTGACTTGCATTTTCTGGAATTGTCTTCAGTTGCTTTGCCTATAAAATTGACTTGCCTTTCTTTGAATTTTCTTGACTTGCCTTGCCTTGCCTTGCTTTGCCTAAACAACTGACTTGTGTTTCCTGGAATTGCCTTGCCTTGCCTTGCCTAAAATATTGACTTGCCTTTCCGGGAACTGCCTTGCCTTGTCTTGTCTTGCCTGGCCTTGCCTTAAAAATTGACTTGCCTTGCCTTTCCTTGCCTTGCCTAAAAAATTGATTTGCATTTTCTGGAATTGCCTTGCCTTGCCTTGCTTAAAATATTGGCTTTCATTTTCTGGAATGTCCTTGCCTTGCCTTTTCTTACCTAATAAAGTGACTTAATATTCCCGGAATTGCCTTGCCTTCCCTTGCATTGCGTTACCTTGCCTTACCATTCCTTGCCTAAAATATAGACTTGACTTTTCTGGAATTGCCTTGCCTTGCCTTGCCTAAAAAATTGACTAGTGTTTTCTTTAATTTTCTTGTCTGGCCATGCCTTGCCTTGCCGAAAAAATTGGCTTGCCTTTCCGGGAATTGCTTTGCCTTGGCTTGTCTTCTTTTGCCTTGCCTAAAGAATTGACTGGCCTTTCCTGGAATTGCCTTGCCTTGCCTTGCCTTGCCTTGCCTTGACTTGCTGTCCTTAAACTATTGACTTACCTTTCCTGGAATTCCCTTGTGTTGCCTTGCCTTGCCTAAAAAATTGACTTGCCATTCCTGGAATTGCCTTGCCTTGCCTTGCCTAATAATTTGACTTGTTTTACGTGGAATTGCCTTGCCTTTCCTTCCCTTGCTTAAAAAATTTACTTGCCTTTCCTAGAATTTTCTTGCCTTGCCCTCCTTTGCCTTGCCTTAAAAAATTGACATACCTTTCATGGAATTGCCTAGATTTGACTTTTCTTGCCTTTCCTTGCCTTAGCTTGCCTAAAATATTGACTTGCCTTTCCCGGAATTCTTTGCTTTGCCTTACCTTACCTTGCCTAGCCTTGCCTTGCCTTGCCTTGCCTAAAACATTGACTTTCTTTTTCTGGAATTGCATTTTCTTGCCTTGACTTTCTTTGCCTTTCATTGCCTTGTCTAAAAAATTGACTTGATATTCCCAGAATTGCCTTCCCTTGCCTTGCATTACTTTGCCTTCCCTTGAGTTGCCTAAAAAATGGAGTTGAATTGCCTGGAATTGCTTTGCCTTGCCTTGTTTTGCACAAAAAATGACTTGCCTTTCCTGGAATTGCCTTGCTTTGCCTTGCCTTGCTGTGCTTTGCCTAAAAAATTGACTTGCCTTTCCTGGAATTGCCTTGGTTTGACTTGCCTTGCCTTGCCTTGCATAAAAAATTGACTTGCTTTTCCTGGAATTACCTTCCTTCCTTGCCTTGCATTGCCTTGTCTTGCATTGCCTAAAAAATTGACTTGCCTTTCCAGGAATTGCCATACCTTGCCTTCCATTGCCATGTGTATAAAATTGACTTGTCTTTACTGGCATTGCCTTCCCTTGCCTTGCGTTTCCTTGCCTTACCTTGCCTTGCCTAATAATTGACTTGCATTTCCTGGAATTGCCTTGCTTTGCTTTACTGTGTCTTGCCTAAAAAATTGACTTGCCTTTCCTGAATTTGTCTTATTTTCCCTTGCCTTCCATTGCCTTGTGTTGCCTTGCCTTGCCAAAAATGTGACTTGCTTTTCTGTAATTGCCTTTCCTTGACTTGACTTGCCTTGCTGAAAAAATTAACTTGCCTTTCCTGGAACTACCTTGCCTTGCCATGCCTACAAAATTGACTTGCCTTTCCTGTAATTTTCTTGCCTTGCCCTGGTTTGCCTTGTCTTCCTTTGCATAAAAAATTAACTTGCCTTTTCTGGAATTGCCTTGCCTTGAATTGCCTAAAAAATTGACTTGCCTTTTCTAGAATTGCCTTGCCGTGCCTTGCCTTTTGTTGCCTTGCCTAAAAAACTGTCTTGACTTTCCTGTATTTGCCTTGCTTTGTCTTGCTTTCCCCAAAAAGTGACTTACCTTTCCAAATATGACCTTGCATTGCATTTTCTTGTCTAAATTTTGACTTGCATTTCCTGAAATTGCCTTGCCTTGCCTAAAAGATTGGCTTGTTTTTTCTCGAACTGCCTTGCATTGTCTTGTCTTGCCTTGCCTTGCCTTGCCTTAATTTTTTTTTTTAAGGAGAGAAGGAGAGGAAGAGAGAGGAAGAAAAAGAGGGAGAGAGAACAGAAATATTGCTTAATTCTAAGAATGGTTATTAATAATGGCTGATCAATATTTTGTGTATTGAAAGTGGAGAATGTATATTTTGTGTATTTAAACTGGAGAGCGCTATACATATTTATTAAGTTTACTTGTTCTGGATCTGAATTCAAGTTCTGAATATCCTTATTAATTTTCTGTCTTGTTGAATCTAAATATCTTTATGGGTCTTATTCATCTGGGTGTTAGGATTGTTAGCTCTTATTGTTGCATCGATCCTTTTACCACTGTATCTTTGTTGCTTTGAAATCTATTTTATAAAATGCGAGAATTGCAACTCATGCTTTTTGTTTATTTCTCTATTTTTGCTCTCCATTTGGTGGGTAAATCTTTCTCCAACCCTTTGTTTTGAGTCTTTGTGTATCTTTGGATATAAAATGGGTCTGGATGCATTATACCCTTAGGTTTGGGCTGTATCTCTTAATTGGGGGATTTAGTCGATTTAAATTTAGGGTTACTGCCATTTGATGTTAACTGGCTATTTTATCCATTCGTTGATGTAACTTCTTTTTCATGTTGATGTTCTTTAGTTTTTAGTACATTTTTAGAAAGGCTACTACTGGTTGTTCATTTCTGTGTGTAATGCTTCTTTCAGAAGTTCTTGTAAAGCCAGCCTGGTGGTAATACAATCTCTGAGTACTTGCTTGTTCATAAAAGATTTTATTTTTCCTTTAAATGTGAAGCTTAATTTGGCGGAATATGAAATTTTGGGCTGAAAATTCTGTTCTTTAAGAATGTTGAATATTGGACCCCACTCTCTTCTGGCTTGTAGGGTTTTTGCTGAGAGATCTGCTGTAAGTTTAATAGGCTTTCCTTTATGGGTGACCTGACCTTTTCCTCTGTCAGCCCTTAGTATTCTCTCCTTCATTTCAACCCTAGTGAATCTAACGATTATGTGCATTGGGGTTGCTCTTCTTAAGAAATATCCTTGTGATGTTCTCTGTATTACCTGGGGTTGAATAGTGTCCTGCTTTGCTACATTAGAAAAATTTTCCTGGATAATATCCTGAAGAGTATTTTTGAGCTTGGATTCATTCTCTCCGTCACATTCAGGTACACCTATCAAACGTAGATTCACATAGGCGCATATTTCTTGGAGACTTTGCTCATTCATTTTTATCCTCCTTTCTCTATTCTTATCTTCTCGTTTTATCTCATTAACATAGTCTTCGACCTCTGATATCCTTTCCTCTGCTTGATCAATTTGGCTATTCAAACTTATGCATATTTCACGAAGATCTCGTGTTGTATTTTTCAATTCCGTTAGTTCATTTATATACCTCTCTATACCTCTCTATATTGTCTATTCTTTTTAGCATTTTGTCAAACCTTTTTTCTTTTTTTCTTTAATTTTTATTGCATATTAGGTTTTTGGGTACAGGTGCAGAACATGCAAGATAGTTGCATAGGTACACATGTGGCAGTGTGTTTTGCTGCCTTCTGCCCCTTCACCCATATTTGGCATTTCTCCCCATGCCATCCCTCCCCCACTCCCCCCCGCTGTCCCTCCCCTATTTCCCCAATAGACCTCAGTGTGTGGTGCTCCCTTCCCTGTGTCCATGTGTTCTCATTGTCCACCACCTGCATATGAGTGAGTATATACGCTGTTTCCTTTTCTGTTCTTGTGTCAATTTGCTGAGAATAATGTTCTCCTGATTCATCCATGTCCCTACAAAAGACACAAACTCATCATTTTTGATTGCTGCATAATATTCCATGGTGCATATGTGCCACATTTTCCCAGTCCAGTCTATCATTGATGGGCATTTGGGTTGATTCCAGGTCTTTGCTATTGTAAACAGTGCTGCAATGAACATTCGTGTGCATGTGTTCTTAGAGTAAAATGATTTATAGTCCTTTGGATATATACCTAGTAATGGAAATGCTGGGTCAAATGGAATTTCTATTTCTAGGTCCTTGAGGAATCGCCACACTGTCTTCCACAGTGGTTGAACTAGTTTACACTCCCACCAGCCGTGTAAAAGTGTTCCTATTTCTCCGTAACCTCTCCAGCGTCTGTTGTCTCCAGATTTTTTAATGAACGACATTCTAACTGGCATGAGATTGTATCTCAATGTGGTTTTGATTTGCATCTCTCTAATGACCAGTGATGATGAGCATTTTTTCATATGTTTGTTGGCCTCTTGTATGTCTTCTTTTGTAAAGTGTCTGTTCATTTGCTTTGCCCATTTTTGGATGGGCTTGTTTGATTTTTCTTGTAAATCTGTGTGAGTTCTTTATAAATTCTGGATATCAGCCCTTTGTCAAATGGGTAAACTGCAAAAATTATTTCCCATTCTGTTGGTTGGTGATTCACTCTAGTGACAGTTTCTTTTGCCGTGCAGAAGCTGTGGAGTTTGATTAGGTCCCATTTGTCTATTTTGGCTTTTGTTGCCAATGCTTTTGGTGTTTTAGTCATGAAGTGCTTGCCTACTCCTATGTCCTGAATGGTTTTGCCTAGATTTTCTTCTAGGGTTTTTATGGTGCCTGGTCTTATGATTAGGTCGGTAATCCATCTGGAGTTAATTTTACTGTAAGGTTTCAGGAAAGGGTCCAGTTTCTGCTTTCTGCACATGGCTGCCCAGTTTTCCCAACATCATTTATTAAACAGGGAATTCTTTCCCCATTGCTGGTTTTTGTCAGGTTTATCAAAGATTGTATGGTTGTAGATGTGTTGTGATGCCTCCGATGCCTCTGTTCTATTCCATTGGTCTATATCTCTGTTTTGATACCAGTACCATGCTGTTTTGGTTACTGTAGCTTTGTAGTATAGTTTGAAGTCCGGTAGTGTGATGCCTCCCGCTGTGTTCTTTTTGCTTAGGATTGACTTGGCTCTGCAGGCTTTCTCTGCATCGATTGAGATGATCATGTGGTTTTTGTCTTTGGTTCTGTTTATGTGGTGAATTATGTTTATAGACTTGCATATGCTGAACAAGTCTTTCATCCCCGGGATAAATCATACTTGATCATGATGGTTAAGATTTTGATGTGCTGTTGAAATCGGCTTGCCAGTATTTTATTGAAGATTTTTGCATCAATGTTCATCATGGATATCGGCCTGAAGTTTTCTTTTCTTGTAGAGTCTCTGCCAGGTTTTGGTATCAGGATGATGTTGGTCTCATAAAATGAGTTGGGAAAGACTCCCCTTTTTTTGATTATTTGGAATAGTTTCAGAAGGAATGATAC
>CM052665.1:16617481-16647327 GCA_028533165.1 Leontopithecus rosalia | reverse complement strand
AGGACATAGGAGTAGGCAAGGACTTCATGACCAAAACACCAAAAGCATTGGCAACAAAAGCCAAAATAGACCAATGGGACCTAGTCAAACTCCACAGCTTCTGCACGGCAAAAGAAACAGTCACTAGAGTGAATTGTCAACCAAAAGAATGGGAAATAATTTTTGCAGTTTACCCCTCTGACAGTGGGCTGATATCCAGAATTTACAAAGAACCCAAACAGATTTACAAGAAAAAAGCAAACAAGCCCATCCAAAAATGGGCAAAGGAAATGTACAGACCCTTTACAAAAGAAGACATACAACAGGCTAACAAACATATGTAAAAATGCTCATCATCACTGGTCATTAGAGAGATGCAAATCAAAACCACATTGAGATACCATCTCAGGCCAGTTAGAATGGCATTCATTAAAAAATCTGGAGACAACAGATGCTGGAGAGGATGCAGAGAAATAGGAACACTTTTACCCCGCTGGTGGGAGTGTAAATTAGTTCCACCATTGTGGAAGACAGTGTGGCAATTCCTCAAGAACCTAGAAATAGAAATTTCATTTGACCCAGCAATCCCATTACTAGGTATATATCCAAAGGACTATAAATCGTTCTACAATAAGGACACATGCACACGAATGTTCATTGCAGCACTGTTTACAATATCAAAGACCTGGAATCAACCCAAATGCCCAACGATGATAGACTGGACTGGGAAAATGTGGCACATATACACCATGGAATATTATGCAGCAATAAAAAATGATGAGTTTGTGTTCTTTATAGGAACATGGATGAATCTGGAGGACATCTTTCTCAACAAATTGACACAAGAACAGAAAAGGAAACACCGTATATACTCACTCATAGGCGGGTGATGAACAATGAGAACACATGGACACAGAAAATGGAGTACCACACACTGAGGTATATTGGGGGAAATAGAGGGGGTTAGCGGGGGGGGATTGGTGGAGGGATGTCATGGGGAGAAATGCCAAATATGGGTGAAGGGGCAGAATGCAGCAAAATACACTGCCACCTGTGTACCTATGCAACCATCTTACATGTTCTGCACATGTACCCCAAAACCTAAAATGCAATAAAATTTAAAAAAAATTGACTTGCCCTTCCTGGAATTTTCTTGAATTGCCATGTCTTGCCTTGCCTCCCCTTGTCTAAAAAATTGACTTGACTTTTTTCCAATTGTTATGCCTTGCCTTTTTTTGCAATGTCTTTATTTGCCTTGAATAAAAAATTGACTTGTCTTTCTTGGAATTGTTTGCCTTGACTTTCCTGGCCTTCCATTGCCTTGCCTTTTCTAAAAAAAAAAAAAACTAACTTGCCTTTCCTGGAATTGCCTTGCCTTGCCTAAAAAATTGACTTGCCATTTCTGAAATTGCCATGCCTTTCCTTTTTTTTACATTGCCTTGCCTTACCTAAAAATTGACTTGCCCTTCCTTTAATTTCCTTGGCTTGCCTTGCCTTGGATTGCCTTGCTTTGCATAAAAAATTTGCTTGCTTTTCTTGGAATTGATTTGCCTTGCCTTGCCTTGCCTGAATAATTGACTTGCCTTTTTTGGAATTGCCTTGCCTTGCCTTGCCTTGAATTGCCTAAAAAATTGATTGCCTTTTTTGAAACTGTGTTGCCTTGCCTTGCCTTTACTAAAAAATTGACTTGCTTTTCCTGAAATATTCTTGCATTTAATTGCCTTGCCTTGCCTTGCTTTACCTAAAAAATTGACTTGACTTTCGTGGAATTACATTGCCTTGCCTTCTCTTGGCTTCTCTTGCCTTGCCTTAGCTTGCCTTACCTGGCAAAAAAGTTGATTTCCCTTTCATGGAAATGCCTTGCCTTGCATTTCCTTGACTTGCCAAACCTTGTCTTGCCTTGCCAAACCTTGTCTTGCCTTGCCTTGCCTAAAAAATTGAATTGCCTTTACTAAAATTGACTTTCCTTGCCTAAAAGAATGGCTTGTCCTTCCTCTAATTGCCTTGCCTTGCGTTGTCTTGCCTTGCCTTTTCTTAAAATTGATTTGTCCTGCCTTGCCTTACCTTGCCTAAAATATTGACTTGCCTTTCCTGGAATTGCCTTGCCTTGTCTTGCTTTTCCTTGCCTAAAAAATTGGCTTTCCTTTTTAGAAGTTGCCTTACCTTGCCTTCCCTTTTCTTGCCTAATAAATTGGCTTGATATTCCTGGAATTGCCTTACCTTCCCTTGCCTTTCATTACCTGGCTTTGCCGTTCTTTGCCTAAAATACGAATTTGACTTTCTAGAATTGCCTTGCCTTGCCTTGCTTAAAAAATTGGCTTGCATATTCTGGAATTGACTTGCTTTGCCTTGCCTTGCCTAAAAAATTGACTTGTTTTACATGGAATCGCCTTACCTTGACTTGCCTTGCCTAAAACATTTACTTGTTTTTCCTGGAATTTTCTTGCATTGCCTTCCCTTGCCTTGCCTTAAAAAATTGACTTGCCTTTCATGGAATTCCCTAGCCTTGAATTGCCTTGCCTTGCCTTTCCTTACCTTGCCTAAAAAATCGACTTGCCTTTTCTTGAATTGCCTATCCTTGCCTTACCTTCCCTAGCCTTTCCTTTCCTTGCCTTTAAAATTGACTTTCTTTTTCTGCAATTGCTGTCTTGTCTTGCCTTTCTTTGCCTTGCCTAAGAAATTGACTTGATATTCCCGGAATTGCCTTGCCTTGCCTTGTGTTACCTTGCCTTGTGTTACCTTGCCTTTCCTTGTGTTACCTATGGAGTTGACTTTCCTGAATTACCTTGCCTTGCTTAAAAAATTGGCTTTCCTTTTCTGTAATTGCCTTGCCTTTTCTTGCCTAATAAATGGACTTGATATTCCTGGAATTGCCTTGCTTTCCCTTGCCTTGCGTTACCTTGCCTTACTGTTCCTTGCCTAAAATACGGACTTAACTTTTCTGAAATTGCCTTGCCTTACCTTGCCTCAAAAATTGACTAGTCTTTTTGTTAATTTTCTTCCCTTGCCATGCCTTGCCTTGCCTTGCATAAAAAATTGTCTTGCCTTTCCAGAAATTGCCTTGCCTTGCCTTGCCTTGTCTTCTTTTGCCTTCCCTGAAGAATTGACTAGTTTTTCCTGGAATTGCCTTGCCTTGTCTTGACTTTCCTTTTCTTGTCTTGCCTTTTCTAAAATATGGACTTCCCTTTCCTGGAATTGCCTTGCCTTGCCTAAAACATTGACTTGCCTTTCCTGGAATTGCCTTGCCTTGCCTAAAAAATTGACTTGTTTTGCATGGAATTGCCTTGCTTTGCCTAAAGAATTGACTTGACTTTCCTGAAATTTCCTTGCCTTGCCTTGCCTTCCCTTGCCTTGCCTAAAAAAACTGACTTGCCTTTCATGGAATTGCATAGCCTTGCCTTGCATTGCCTTGCATTGCTTTAGCTTGCCTAAAAAATTGACTTGTCTTTCCCAGAATACCTTGTGTTGTCTTACCTTGCCTAGCCTTTTCTTGCCTTGCCAAAACAATTGACTTTCTTTTTCTGGAATTGATTTGTCTTGCCATGACTTTCCTTGCCTTTCCTTGCCTTGCCTAAAAAATTGACTTGATATTTCCAGAATTGCCTTGCCTTGCCTTGCCTTGTCTTGACTGGCATTACCTTGCCTTCCCTTGTGTCGCCTAAAAAATGGACTGGACTTACCTGGAATTGCCTTGCCTTGCATAAAAAATGGACTTGTCTTTCCTGAAATTGCCTTGCTTTGCCTTGCCTTGCCGTGCCTAAAAAGTTGACTTTCTTTTCCTGGAATTGCGTTTCCTAGCCTTGCCTAAATATTGACTTTTCTTTTTTTGAATTGCAATACCTTGCCTTCCATTGCCATGCCTAAAAAATTGCCTTGCCTTGCCTGGAATTGCCTTGCCTTGTCTTGCCTTCCCTTGCCTCGCCTTAAAAAGTTGCATTGCCTTGCCTTGCATTGCCTAGCCTTAAAAAATTGCCTTGCCTTGCCTAGCCTTAAAAAATTGCCTTGCCTTGCCTTGACTCGCCTTAAAAAATTGCCTAACCTCGCTTTAAAAATTTGCCTTACCTCACCTTGCCTCACCTTCACTTTCTTCCTCTCCCCTCCCTTCTTCTCGCCCTTGACCTCACCTTCGTTCTTGCCCTCACCCTCACCTTGCCTCATCTCTTCCTGCCTCGCCCTGCTTCACCCTGCCTCGCCTTGCCTTGCCTTGCCCTGCCTTGCCCTGCCTTGCCCTACCTTGCTCTGCCTTGCTGCTTTGCCGTACCTTGCCTTGCATTGCCCTGCCTTTGCAAAAAATCCTATGCAAAGCAAGGCAAGGCAGTGCAATTCCAGACAGGGATATTTCAGGCAAGGTAAATGAAGGCAGGGCAAATCCAGGCAGGGCAATGCAAGGCAAGGCAGGTCAAGGAAATTCCAGGCAAGGCATGGGGAGTCAAGACAAGGCCATCCCAGGCAGTGCAATTCCATTCGAGGCAACACAATAAAATTTCAGGCAATGCAAGGCAATTCCAAGCAAGGCAAAAACATCAAGGTAAGGAAAGGCAATTCCATGCAACACAAGACAAAGCAGTGCAATGAAAGGCAATGCAAGGCAAAGCAAGGCAATTCCAAGCAGGGCAATCCCATCCAAGGAAAAGCAAGGCAATGCAAATCAATTTTGGTAAGATTAATTCCAGGAAGGCAAGGGACAGCAAGGCAAAGAAAGGCAAGGTAAGGCAAGGCAAGTCAAAGTAAGGCAAGGCAAGGCAAGGCAAGGCAAAGCAAGGCAATGCAAGGCAAAGCAAGGCAAGACAAGGCAAGGCAAGGCAAGACATGGCAAGGCAATTTCCCACAAGGCATGGAAAGACAATTCCAGGCAAGACAATTCCAGGTAAGGCAAGCCAAGGCAATTCCAGGTAAAACAATTTCATGCATGGTAAGGCAAGGCAATTTCAGACAAGGCCATTACAGGCAAGGCAAGGAAAGCCAAGGCAAGGCCATTCCAGGCAGGGCAATTTCAGACTAGGCAAGGCAAGGCAAAACAATAAAATTCCAGTCAAATCAAATCAATTCCAGGCATGGCAAAGAAAGGCAAGGAAAGGAAAGGAAAGACACTTCCAGGCAATGCAATTCCAGGCAATGTAATCCTAGGCAAGGCAAGTCATAAAAAGGCAAGGCAAGGCAAGGCAAAACAAGGCAAATCCAGGCAAGAAAATTCCAGGCAAGTCAATCCTATGCAGGGAAGGGAAAGGCAATGCAAGGCAATTTTGGGAACTTCAATTCCAGGCAAGGCAAGGCAAGGCAATTCCATGCAAGGCAAGGCAAGGCAATGCAAGGCAAAGCAAGGCAAGGCAAGGCAAGGCAAGTCAAGGCATGGCAAGGCAATTTCCCACAAGGCATGGAAACACAATTTCAGGCACAGCCATTTCAGGTAAGGCAAGCCAAGGCAATCCCAGGTAAAACAGTTCCAGGCAAGACAAGGCAAGGCTAATTCAGGCAAGACAATTCCAGGCAAGGCAAAGGAAACCAAGGCAATGCCATTCCAGGCAGGGCAATTTCAGGCTAGGAAACGCAAGGCATTACAAGAAAACTTGAGGCAAGGCAAGTCAATTCCAGGAAAGACAAAAAAATGCAAGGCAAGGAAAGGCAAGGCACTTCCAGGCAATGCAATTTCAGGCAATGTAATTCTAGACATGGCAAGGCATGGCAAGGCAAAACAAGGTAAATCCAGGCAAGGAAATTCCAGGCAAAGCAAGGCAAGGCATTCCCAGGCAAAGTCAATCCTATGCAGGGAAAGGAAATGCAATACAAAATAATTTTGGGAACTTAAATTCCAGGAAAGGCAAGGCAAGGCAATTTTATGCAGGCAAGGCAAGGCAATTTCACACAGGGCACAGCAAGACAATTCCAGGCAAGGCAATTCCAGGTAAAACAATTCCAGGAAAGGCAAAGAAAGGCAATTTCAGGCAAGGCAATTCCAGGCAAGGCAATTCCAGGCAAGGCAAGGGAAGCCAAGGCAAGGCCATTCCAGGCATGAAAATTTCAGACTAGGCACCGCAACACAATGCAAGAAAATTTCAGGCAAGGCAAGTCAATTCCAGGCAAGGCAAAAAAAGGCAAAGCAATGAAAGGCAAGTCACTTCCAGGCAATGCAATTCCAGGCAATGCAATTCTAGGCAAGTCAAGTCATGAAAAGGCAAGGAAAGGCAATACAAGGCAAATCCAGGCAAGGCAATTCCACGCAAGGCAAGGCAAGGCAAGGCAAGTCAATTCCAAACAAGGCAATCCTATGCAGGGAAAGAAAAGGCAATGCAAGGCAATTTTTGGAATTTCAATTCCAGGCAAGGCAAGGCAAGTCAAGTCAAGGCAAGGCAAGGCAAGACAAGGCAATTCCAGGCAAGGCAAGGCATGGCAGTGCAATTCCCAGCAGGACAATTTCAGGAAAGGTAAAACAAGCAAGGGCAAATCCAGGCAGGAAAATTCCGGGCAAGACGAGGTGAGGCAATTCTAGGCAAGGCAATTCTAGGCAAGGCAATTCCAGGCTCGGAAAGGCAAGGCAAGGCCATTACAGGCAGGGAAGTTCCGGGCTAGGCAATGCAAGGAAAGGCAGGAAAATTCCTGGAACAATAAGGCAATTCCAGGGAAGGCAAGAAAATGCAAGGCAAGGAAAGACAATGCAATTCCAGGCAATGGAATTGCAGTCAAGGCAATTCCAGGCAACGGAAGTCAATGCAAAGCAAGGCAAGGCAATTCCAGTCAAGACAATTCTAGGTAAGGCAAGGCAAGTCAAGGTGTGAAATTTTCATTCAGGGCAATTACAGGCAAAGCAGGACAAGGCAAGGCAAGGCAATTCCAGGCAAGGCAATTCCAGTCACAGCAAGGCAGACAAGGCAAGGCAAGGCAATTCAAGGCAAGGCAATTCTAGGCAAGGCAAAGCAAGTAATAGCAAGGAAATTGCAGACAAGGTAAGTCAGGACAAATCAAGGCAAGGCAATTTTAGGCAAGGCAATTCTGGGTAAGGCAAGGCAATTCCAGGCAAGTCAAGGCAAGGCAAGGCAAGGCAAGGCAAAGCAAGGCAAGGCTAGTCAAGGCAAGGACATTACAGGAAAAACAATTCAAGGCAAGGCAATGCAATTCCAAGCAAGGCAATTCCAGGCAAAGCAAGTCAAGGCAAGGCAGAGCAATTTCAGCCAAGGCAAAGCAATTCCAGGCAAGGCAATTTCAAGTGAAGAAAGGAAGGGAAAGTTAGGAGAATTCCAGTCAAGGCAATATTACAAAACGCTATGCAAGGCAAGGCAAGGCAAAACAAGGCAATGCAATGCAATGCAAGGAAAATCCAGGCAAGGGAATGCAAGTCAATTCCAGGCATGGCGAGGCAAGTCAGGGCAAGGCAATTCTATGCAAGGCTATTTTAGGCAAGATATAACAGAAAAAGGCAAGGCAATTCCAGGCAAGGCAATTACAGGAAAGTCCAGGTAAGTTAAAGCAATGCAAACCTAGGCAGGGCAGTTTTAGGCAAGGGAAGGGAATGCAAGGCAAGTCAATTCCAGGCAAGGAAAGGCAAGGCAATTCCAGGCAAGGCAAGGCAATACCAGGCAGGAAAAGGAAATTTCAGGCAAGGCAATTCCAGAAAAGACAAGGCAAGGCAAGACACAACAATTCCAGGCAAGGAAATCCCAGGCAAGGCAATTCGAGACAAGGGAATTCCAGGAAAGGCAAATCAAGGCATGGTAAGGCAAGGCAATTTGAGACAAGGCAATTCCAGAAAAGGCAAAGCAAGGCAATTCCAGGCAGAGCAATTCCAAGCATGGTGGGGAAAGACAAGGCATGTCCAGGCAATTCCAGGCAAGGCAACTGCAAGCAAGGCAGTCCAAGGCAAGAAAAGGCAATTCCAGGCAAGTATATTCCAGGCAAGGCAAAGAAAGGCCACTCAAGGCAATTACAGGCAACACAATACCAGGAAAGGTAATCCCATGCAAAAAAAGGCAAGGCAATGCAAGACAATTTTGATAAATTTAATTACAGGCAAGTCAAGGCAAGGCAATTCCAGGCAAGGCAAGGCAAGGCACTGCAATTTCCGGCAGTGCAATTTCAGGCAAGGCACAACAAGGCAGGGTAAATCCAGGTAGGGAAATTCCAAGGCAAGGCAAAGCAAGGCAATTCTAGGCAAGGCAATCCTAGACAAGGCAATTCCAGGCAAGGCAATAAAGCCAAGGCAAGTCCATTCCAGACAGGGTAATTTCAGGTTAGGCAATGCAAGGCAATGCAAGAAAATTCCATGCAAGGCAAGGCAATTCCAGGTAAGGCAAAAAAAGACAAGGCAAGGAAAGGCAAGGAAATTCCAGGCAATGCAAGGAAAGGCAAGGCAATTCCAGGCAACACAAGGAAAATAAGTCAAGGAAAGAAAATTCCAGGCAAGACAATTCCAGGAAAGGCAAACCCATTCACGGAAAGGCAAGGCAATCCAAATCAGTTCCAGGAAAGTCAATTCCAGGCAAGGCAAGGCAAGGAAATTTTAGGCATGCAAAGTCAAGGCAGTGCAATTCCAGGCAAGGCAATTTCAGGCAAGGAAAAACAAAGAAGGGCAAATGCAGGCAGTTTTAGGCAGGGGAAGCCAATACAAGGCAAAGCAATTTCAGGCAAGTCAAAGCAAGGCAAGGCAAAGAAAGGCAAGGGATGGTAAGGCAAGAAAAGGCATGAAGATAAAATTCAAGAAAGGAAATTGCAGGAAAGGCAATTCCAGGCAAGGCAAGGCAAGACAAATCAGGAAAAGGAAATTCCAGGCAAGGCAATTCCAGGTAAGGCAAGGCAAGGCAATCCTAGGCAAAGCAATTTCAGGCAAGGCACAGCAAGGCAAGACAAGACAAAACAATTCCAGGCAATGCAATCCCAGGCAAGGCATGGTATGGCAAGGCAATTCGAGGCAAGGCAATTCCAAGGAAGGCAAGGCAAGGCAATTCCAGGCAAGGCAATCCCAAGCATGGCAGGGGAAGACAATGCATGGCCTGGCAATTACAGGCACGGCAATTGCAGGCAAGGCAATTCCTAGCATGGCAGGGGAAGACAAGGAATGGCCAGGCAACTTCAGGCAAGGCAGTGCAAGGCAAGGCAATTCTAGGCAAGGCAATTGCAGGAAAGGCAAATCCAAGCAAAACAATTCCAGGTAAGGCAAGGCAAGGCAATTCCAGCCAACACAGTTCCAGGTAAGGCAGGCGAGGCAAGGCAATTCAAGGCAAGGCAATTCCAGGCATGGCAAGTCCACTCAAGCAAGGCAAGATAAGGCAATTCCAGAAAAGGCAATTACAGGAAACAAAAGACAGGGCAATTTCAGGCAAGGCCATTCCAAGCAAGGCAAGGCAATTCCAAGCACGACAGAGGAAGACAAGGCATGGCCAGGCAATTTCAGGCAAGGCAGGGGAAGGCAAGGCAAGGCAGGGCAATTCCAGTCAAGGCAATTCCAGGCAAGGCAAGGCAAGGCAATTCCAAGCATGGCAGGGGAAGAAAATACATGGCCAGGAAATTCCAGGCATGGCAATTACAGGCAAGGCAGGGCAAGGCAAGGCAAGGCAGGTCAAGGTAATTCCAGGCAAGTATATTTCAGGCAAGGCAAAGAAAGGCAACTCAAGGGAATTTCAGGCAAGGCAATTTTAGGCAAGGCAAGGCAATTCGAGGCAAGGCAATCCCAGGCAAGAAAAGTCCACTCAAGCAAGGCAAGACAAAACAATTCCAGGCAAGACAATTTCAGGCAAGGCAATTCCATGAAAGACAATTTTAGAAAAATCAAGGCAAGCAAGTCAATTTCAAGCAAGGCAATGGAAGGCAAGTAAAGGCAATTCCAGGCTCAGCAATTTCAGGTAAGGCAAGAAAAGGCCCATGCAAGGCAAAGCAAGGCAATTCAAGGCAAGGCACAGCAAGTAAAAGCAAGGCAAGTTCAGACAATTTAAGGCAAGACAAGTCAAGGCAGGGCTATTTCAGGCAAGGCAACTCCAGTTAAGGCAAGGCAAGTCAAGCCAAGGACATTACAGGCAAAGCATTTCAAGGCAAGGCAATGCAATTCCAAGCAAGGCAATTCTAAGCAAGAAAAGGCAAGGCAAGTCAAGGCAAAACAACTCCAGGCAAGGCAATGCCAGTTAAGGCAAGGCAAGGCAAGGCTATTCCAAGCAAAAAAATTTCAGGCAAGACAAGGCAATTCCAGGCAAAGCAAGGCAAGACAAAAGAATTTCAGGCAAAGCAAAGCAATTCCAGTCAAGGTAATTCCAGACGAGAAAAGGCAAAGCAAGGTAGGGCAATTTTAGTCAAGGCAATTTTAGGAAATGCTATGTAAGGCAAGGCAAGGCAATTCCAGGCAAGGCAAAACAAGGAAAATTCAGGCAAGGCAATTTCAGGGAAGGCAAGGAAAGACCATTCCAGTCAAGGCAGGGCAAGTCAGGGCAAGGCAATTCCAGGCAAGACAAGACAAGGAAGGCAAGTCAATTCCAGGCAACGCAATTCCAGGCAAGAAAAGACAAGGCAGTTCCAGGCAAGGCAATTCCAGGAAAGGCCAGGTAAAGCAAGGCAATGCAATTCTAAGCAGTGCAGTTGTAGGCAAGGAAGGCAATGCAAGGCAAGGTAGTTCCAAGCAAGGCAAGGCAAGGCAAGGCAATTCAAGAAGGCAATTGCAGGGAAGGCAATTCCAGGTGAGACAAGGCAAGGCACGGCAGGAAAAGAAAATTCCATGCAAGGAAATTCCAGGCAAGGCAAGGTAAGTCAAGACAAAACAATTCCAGGCAAGGTAAGGCAAGGTAAGGCAAGACAAAACAATTTCAGGCAAGTCAAGGAAAGGCAAAGCAAGGCAATTCCAGTACAGGCAATTGCAATAAAAGCAATTCCAAGCAAGGCAAGACAAGACAAGGAAATTCCAATCAAGGCAAGGCAAGACAAGGAAAATGCAAGCAAGGCAATTACAGTCAAAGCAAGGCAAGGCAAATCCAGGCAGGGATATTCTAGGCAAGGCCCAGAAAGGCAACTCAAGGCAATTCCAGGCAAGGCAAAGCAAGGCAAGACCAAGCAAAGCAAGACAAGGTACTGCAAGGAAAGGCAATTTTAGGCAAAACAATTCTGGGCAAGGCAAGGCAAGGCAATTTCAGGCAGGGCAATTCCAGTCAAAGTAATTCCAGGAAAGGCAGACAAGGCAAGTCAAGGCAATTCCAGGCAAGCAATTTCAGACAAGGCAATTCCATGCAGGACAATTTCAGGGAAATCAAGGCAAGCAAGGCAATTTCAGGCAAGGCAAGGCAATTTTGGGCAAGGAAATTCCAAGTAAGGCAACAAAAGACAAGGCAAGACAAGGCAATTCCAGGCAAGGCAATTCCAGGCAATAAAAGGCAAGGCAACGAAAGGCAATTTTAGGCAAGGAAAGGGAAGACAATTCCAGCCAAGGCAAGGCAAGTCAAGGTAATTCCATGCAAGGCAATTACTGGCAAGGCAAGGCAATTCCAGGCAAGGTAAGGCAAGGCAAGACAAGGCAATTCCATGCAAGGCAATTCCAGGCAAGGCAATTCCAGGCAAAGGAAGGCAAGACAAGGCAAGGCAAGGCAATTCAAGGCCAGGCAATTCGAGGCAAGGCAAAGCAAGTGAATGCAAGGCAATTTCATACATGTTGCCAAGGTCTAGTACAGTGGCAAAATCTCGACTCACTGCAACCTCCACCTCTTGGGTTTATAGGATTCTCATGTCTCAGCCCCCTGAGTATCTAGAATTACAGGCATGTACTAACACACCCAGCTAATTTTTGTACTTTTAGTAGAGATGGGTTTTTCCCATATTGGCCAGGATGGTCTGGATCTTCTGGATCTTTTGACCTCATGATCTGCCCATCTCAGCCTCCCAATGTGCTGGGATTAGAGGCATGAGCCACCACACCTGGCAAATAGTCTATTTTTAAAACAGGACTCATAGTGTTCCTGCTATTTTGTAAATCAGATCAGAATATTTCATTCATATCAATTTGTTCATGACTCCATCCCTTCTCTTACTTCTCAGTGTAAAACCAACGTAATAACATAGACTAAAAATTTATCAGATCTGATTCCAGTACATTCTTAGACCTGATCTTCCAGAAACTTTTTTTTCAGTGTACCCCAGTTCTTTTCCCCTCCTTTCTCAAAGTTGAAAATTTGCATCTCTTTGTACCCTATTTTCCTCTTTGGGATGTAATGCCCCTGAATAACTGCAGATCCTTCCTTTCAGGTCTGTAGAGGACCTCAATGAGGCCTTCAGGAGTTTTGGTGGTAAAAGGTACATCTACTTTTACCCTTATCTGTAACAATCTCCTTAGCTTTCTGGTTTTGTTGTGGTTGCCAAATAAGTGTTGAATATCATCTATTACAATAAAATATGTTATATATTTGTTACCACATATTTATTAAATGATTGTCTCTCCTAATAAGTTGCTAATATGTGGGAGTTGGGATTTAATTTGCTTAATTCATTTCTATCTACACATACACACGTATACACATGCACAAAATAAGCAAAATGGGCCAGGCGTGGTGGCTCACCCCTGTAATACTATCACTTTGGAAAGCCAAGGTCGGTAGATTATGTGAGGTCAAGGGTTCGAGATCAGCCTGCCCAATATGGCAAAAGCCCATCTCTTCTAAAAATACAAACATTAGCTGGGTGTGGTGGTACATGCCTGTAATCCCAGCTACTTGGGAAACTGAGGCAAGGGAATCACTTGAATCCAGCAGACGAAGGTTGCAGTGAGCAAAGATCTCACCACTGTACTCCAGCCTGTGTAATACAGTGAGACTTCATCTCAAAAAAAAAACAAAAACAAAAAAACAACAAAAACAAAAATAAAAACATAAATATTTAACTAGTAAAACATAATGAAGTAACTTTAATCTGTATACTTTATGAGTGAAGAAAATGTATCAATATCAGTCAGTGGGGAAAAAAGCAGAATACAATTCTTATGTGCTACTATTGGGTAAAAATTATATTAATAGGTAGAATGTTTAGTTTGTTCTGGAATATCTCTGTATACGTGCAGAAAGAATACTAATAGAGGAAGATAAAAGGATGCTGAATGAGTAGTAAGACAGAACTCTTACATTTTACTTTCAATATGTAATCTGTTTCTTTGATCATGCACATGTTAGATATTTCCAAAAATATGCATTACTCAGAATAATAAAACTAACAAAATGTGACTATTCATGCACTGAGTTTGCCCCCAAAACAGGTAAATTTGTGAAACTATAAACCAAAACACATTCATTATCTACTATACTTAAAAGCTGAGGTAGGTGCTTCAAGCATATTAGAAACATGTAAATTGCACTTCTTTTTTAATAGGGCATACAATCAGGTTGAAAAGATAAAATCTAATTTTTGAAATTTTAAATAAATACCTGATATGAATTTAGAATTTTAATCCAGGAATATCTTCTGTGAATAGTACATTCACGAATATTTCTGGGTTATCTGAGATACAGCAATCTATTTGAGTATTTGAAGCATTCATACTTAAATGAAAGGTAAAAACATACTGCCCTGTCCTTCCTCAATAAACATAGGGATTCTGCATGTTGTTATCCAGAGTGCACAATGACCCAAGCCCTTAATGAGAAAGTGTTCAAAGAGTTATTGATGATGATGGAAAACCAGAGTTGAACCAGAATACACAAGCCCCTTTAAGTTTGCACCATTTTTCCATTTAAAGGTCAGGTTTGGACAGCAAAATTATCAAGAAGAGAATTCCATGAGAGAATACTCCTCCCTCACATAGCTTGTTATATGTGTATGCTATCCCAAAACAGGCTAAAACATCTTTATATTATTTGCAACAGAAAACATGACATGAAAACTCAATCCTAGAAAACAAATGTAGAGCTCTACCAGAGAGATTTTATATTAACCTTGATGATATCAGTTAGATGTCCAGATATTCCTCTGAGAACCAGTTCAGCGTAGCTAAACAACCCTGTGCTAGACTACACGGAACAGAAAAGTATACAGGAGGAGCCATTTATCCACAGGCTTTTCTCTTCTCTTTCCACTCTATCACTGGTCTATACAGTCCTATTAGATGTACAATTCCCAGTAACATCACAGTCATTTGGACTTTAATGGGGCCTTCAATGCCTGCTTGCAGAGCTAAAGAAGATGCAGCAAAATTCAAAGATTACAAAACATATGATATAAAGTCAATCACACCAAACCAATTGGAACACTATAAGTGATCTGCCTGCTCCTTCAGATATTTCACTGATATTTCAATTTGAGCTAAGGTATTGCAACCAGGGGAGCATCCCCAGCTCCCAGTTCCAAAGGTTGTTGGCCTCCCTTACCCCAAAGAATGGGAAACCGAGCCCTGGATGCATGGTGAGCTTACCATTTAAATAAATATTGTGGATCTAAAGAGTTTTGCAGGAGAGTAATTTATTAGACAGAGAATGAGAGAGATAAAGAGTGAGAGAGACAGCTTTCATACTGTTGTGAGAGGGGAGCCCGGAGTGGGATATTCCTTCAGGTAAGGAACAGCTGAAGTTTTCATCCTTGAGTTATTCCCTCCCCATTCATGTTCTTGTCCAATGAGGGGAGTTCTTTGAAACTTCCGCTGGAGTGATTGATTTTTGAATCTGATACTGGATAGGCTACTTGGTCCACAATTCTGAGTTACAGACCCTACTCCACCCAGAGCTTTTGACAAGTTTTCTGGGACAAAGGAGCCTCACCTGGCTTTCCCTACTTAACCCATGGGTGGGAAACCCAGAGAAAGAACTTTACATTTGAAACCCTTCTGGTTCCTGGATGGAGGTGTGGAGCCAGGAAACTCCTGCCTTTGAACCCCCACCCTCAGGGACCCAGGAAGAGAAGTCCCTCAGTCTCCTCTCTGAACAGGAGAGTCCAACTGCTATTGGGACATGAGAGTTGATCACTCTTTACTACTTTCTGCTGAATTGGGACATAGAAGGGTCCCTGCAATTAAGGTTTCCTCCAGAGGGGAGTCTTCCCAAGATGCAGGTTGATCCAGAGGTTCATGTTAGAACTCATGAGCGAAAGACATTTGCAGTTTCATTTGCAGAACCATTTGTAGCCTTATGGCCTCAATTTTAAATGAAATGAATTTGACAAGAAGGATAAAGATGAAAGGCCCAAAGGCCAGCAACAATAGAATGGTTATAAACAGGCCTAGAAGAGGGTAGAGCCAGGACAGCTAGTTGTTACACAAGCTCCACAATATTTTTTTGAAGGTTTTAGCCCTGCGTTTGATTCAGTCCCATCCTCATGTTCTGAGTCAAAATCCCAACAAGGGTTCACGCTAGGAACTGCCTGTCTACCTGTAAGGAATCTATTCTCTCATCTGACGTCATTTGATCATGTACTTGACTAAGGTACCACGTGTCCCCAAACTGTTGAGTTGCTGCTAGAGCAGCCTCTCTCTCATTGCTGGTTAGGGTCTGACTAAGCAGTAACATGAAATCTTTTCAATCTTATACAAGAACTGACCCAGGCCCTGCAGAACATCTGTGTACTTGTCTGGGTCATCTGAAAATTTTTCTAAGTCTGTCTTGATTTACTTCAAGTCAGAAAGTGAAAAGGGAGTATGTACTTTGGTTTGGCCAAATTCTCCTACTGCCTGCAGGGAACAGAGCTGGGCCATCCTAGTAGCCTTGGTGTTTTGGCCATTTTGGCCTTCCCTAACTCCCCTTGGGTTACAGGAGCTGAGGAGACATGGTCAGCATCAGTGTAGGGAGGAGCCACAGGGAATCCTGGATATGGGACCATATCCTGAGGAGAGACCGGAAGTGTATAGGTTACAACCTTACATAGCTGAGAATTATCCTTTAGAGAAAAGAAAACTTGTACATAAGGGACTTCAATCCATTTACCTTCTCTCTTATAGAAAAGGTCTAATTGTAGAAGAATGTTATAATTTACACTTCCCTTAGGAAGCCAGTTTTCTCCACTTGGCAGAGGGTAACGTTGCCATGCTGTTTGGCAGAAAAAAAAATGAGCTTCTTCTTCTTCAAAGATTGTGGGTCTAATTGGTCCCAGTTACCCAGGATACACTTTCAGGGTGATTTTGCCTTGGGAACAGTCGCACCCATCTGAAATTGAACACAGGTATTCCCACATCCTTGGTTATTCCTTGCGACTGCTAGCCCTGGGGCACCCCCATTATAGGACTTTGTAGTTTCCTTGTGCCCTAGATGCATGAAATCTTCTGGCCTCCCTCTCCATGTGCCAGGTTTAATCATGCTTACCAGTGTCATGGGCAGACCCTCACTGGCTAATGTCCTCTTTGGTGACCATAAGAACATGGGGACTGCTGGGCTTAGTGGCTCTGTACCAGTGCATCCTTGAGGAACTAGGCCAGTGAGGCTTGGGCAGTAGGTGCCAATATTCCCTAGCAAGAGTTCATTTAACATAGGCCTGACCATAAAACTTCCCCAGGAGGATAAACTCCTTGGGCGGGGTAACTAAGCCCAACAGTCTTAAAGAAGGTAATGGCTGCTCACATGGCCAAGGCCAGAACAATGCTCTCAGGACCAGGCCTGCTACCCACCCCACTTTCCATTCTAGGAATATGCCCTAGGGTTGTGGGGCCTGTAATGAACTATTTGAGACCTGGACCAGGTCTGACTACGGTATTGTAGTTGGACAAGTTCTGCTGTACAGAGATGATCCTAGGCAAGACAAATTGTATGTCATTGGATTCTGGCACCACTCAGCTGGATTGGGAAACTGAGGGTGACAAAAAAACACAATGTCCTCTAACCTCCAGTACTCTCTGATAGATTCTGGCTCCATTATGACATAACCTAGCACAGCGGACTAAGGGAAATGGCCCTGTATACTCTAGGGGGTCCTCATAGGTATAAGCCTGAGAGCACCACAGGCAAAGGTCCCTGGACTGCCACCCCAAGGGCCTCAAAGTCCTAGGAGAAAGAGTAATAGCCTCATGTGTAGAAAATATCTTAGAGAAAAGAGCAGGGAAGAAGTTTGCCTTACAGATATCTGGACCCAGGACATTGGGATCTGAAAGACTGGGTGTGGCTCGCATAGGCGGCTTTTTCTCAGGAGGTCTAAGCAGGGCCACAACCTCAACCAGACTGAACTGGGAGTTCGGGACCATGACCCTTTTCTCCTGGCTCTCAGCTTGTCCCAGAGAAAGAAAGAACAGTAAGAAATGGAAGCTGGTTTGGAGCTGAGCAACCCTCCCAATTCCAAAGTTTTGGAAGAGCTGGGGGTTGTTGAAGAGTCAATTCCCAGAGAGCCTGACACCTGTGTCTTTAGACCAGAACCGTGCTAATTACAAGTAGATGGCTAACAGGTGCCCAGTTTTTACCTCCTTAACAAATTTAAAAGAAAGGGAAAGACAGATTAGCAAGTGAAAGGGGTCTGATATCATTCACTGCTCTGAAGTCTAAAGTTCTCCTAACTGGCTTGCCAAAAGATGTAACCAGGAGAGCATCCCCAGCTCCCAGTTCCAAAGAGATTATTAGCCTCTCTTAACCTTTAGAATGGGGAAAGGGGCCCCGGAGGCACGGTGAGCTTACCATTCAAATAAATATCATGGACCCAAATAAGAAAATGTGTTCTCTTTCCAGGTCCACAAGGGAAAGTAGTTGTAAGGGCAGGAATTTCTCAGTGCCATGACCCCCTCCCATCTCTCTCCATCCCAGAGATTTAACAGTTTATGTTTGAATTTCAAAGGCACAGGAAGAAACCAAGAGTCAATCACTTCAGCAGAAGTTTTAAGGAACTCCTTTTATTGGCCGGGGGTCTTAGAGAAGGTGGGTTTTTTTCCCAGGTTAAAAGTCCCCTTCTTCAACATCCCTTTGGACTCCATGTTTGGATTCCCTTCCATGAACAGTCCCTTCATGGAAGCCATCTTTGTCTCTCCTGGGTTTTCCTTCTGGCATTCCCTTCCACACTCTCTCCTGAAAGTCTGTCTTCCCTTCCTAAACTCCATTTCTCTTCTACTCAATGTGGAAGCTGCTTTCCTCTCCCGGATTCCATCTTTCTGGATTTCCTCACTCAGTGTAAAAGTTAACTCTTTCTTTCTCTCTCCTTCTCCTGTTTCTCTCTTTCTTTAAATAAATTACTTTCTACAAACACTTTTAAGTCTGGCATTTACCACACACTGTGCCATAGTCCCCTCTCTCAATCTTATAAGGGCAGAAAACCAAAAACCTGAAATAACATTCTCTCAGGGGAGGTAAGGGCACCCTAGTCCTCTAAACCCCAATATTACACAAAGAGTTTTGTGGGAGAGCAATTTATTAGACAGAGTGAGAAAGCGAGCGAGTGAGAGAGAGAGAGAGAGAGAGAGCTTTCACGCTGTTGTGAGAGGGGAACCCAGAGAGGGATATTTGTTCAGGTAAGGAGCAGCTGAAGTTTTAAACCTTGAGTTATTCACTCCCCATTCATGTTCTCGTCCAATGAGGGGAGTTATTTCAAACTTCCTTTGGAGTGATTGTTTTGACTCTGGTACTGAATGTACCAGAGTGACAGAGTCCCATCCTGAGTTACAGAGCCTGAGTTACAGATCCCCCTCCTCCCAGATGGTTTTTGAGGACAAAGAAACCTCACCTAGCTTTCTCTACCTCGCTGGCAGGCAGGAAACTCAGACAAAGTAAAACTTTACATTTGAACCTCTCTGGTTGCTGGAGCCAACCCTGAATTTGAAACCATGCCCCTTGAGGACCTGGGAACAGAAGTTCCTCAGTATTGACTCAAGAATCATATAGTACTTAGACATTTTATACCCCTCTTCTTAGAGATCCTTCAAGAGTTCAAGGTCGGTGCAATCTGGAAAGAGTAGTATTTTCTGTGCTTAGCATTAAAGACCTAGGCTATCTGATCAGAAAATTCCCATACCGTGTCCCATAAACTTGAGATAACTCACTGGGCTTCATAATCATCTGTGCTTAATGATGAAAGCCTGTGTATCTCAGGCTTTTGTCACAGAAAAGACAATATAAGGAAGTGTCACTAATGATTTCTGGGTTTTTAGCAATCTTTGGAAAATAAGTGTTCAGGTCCAACAGGGAAGCAGGGGATTCCCTGCCATTTGCAAGTCCCAGAGGCACAAAAAGTCCTGCCCACAGTTGTATTACAAACAACACCTGCGTCTATCCAGTATTCATACTTATTTTGGTGGGCACATAGCTTGGTGGCTGTTAGAGAATATAATTAAGGTAGCTCCTTGACAAAGAAAAATATGTCCAGAGCATTAAGGAGCAGTTCTGTTTTTTTTTCCCAGCTATTATGGAGAAGTACTGATTATTTTGGGAACCAAAATATTCAGGTGAAAATATCAGGGATAAAATTAGCAACTACAAAGGAAAAAAATAGAGGGTATACTTTATTTTCCTAAGACCTTCTGACTTCACACCCCTAACACCTGGAAATTCAGCTTAGGTAGATGACAATGATTGTCTGTAACTTATAAGCAGCTGAAAACAGTTCTTGAAGAATTTTTCTTCATAGAGGCTGGCATAGGTTGCCAGTAGAATAGGCCTTGTAGTTCTTTGTTATAATTCAATGGCTGTAATATTTTGAGCCTAAATCCACCAAGCTATAATAGAATTGAGTACATATGCTAATTAAATCTAGAGGATTTTCTTTAAATGGTTGCTCTCTTTATGATGGTACATGTAAAATATATTTTTATATAAGTTATACATATATATAAGAGTCAGTCTATAAATTAAACATGCATTATATTACTACATACTTTGTTACCAATGCCTTGGTGTCCTAGTGGCCTCATCATGGAGCTAAGCCATTATTAGTAATTACCCATGAGTCTCCATACAGATACATTTCAATCAGTCTCTTAATGCTTCATATCCCAGAGCAGGATCTGAAATTAAGCTCATTATAAAGAATATCCAGCATTATACACAATCAGTTTTTTGTTATTTTTTTGGGAGATTCTTGTAGCATTCCACTACATATTCCCTGCTGGAAGTGGGTTTTTTATCAGTAAATCATGCTGTCTTATCTGGTGACAAGTTTTACAGCTGAGATGCTCTTATACTGGTAGTTCAGACAATATAGTAAGTGGTACTGATTCTGCTGATCATGGGTCTGTTCCTTGCATCTTTCTTCAAAATGGCCAAGGATTTGAGGACCTCTGCTGGCCTTAACAGGACACACCATTTTCACTTTACAATGGAGGACAGTGGAACACCAGGACTCTAAACTGTATTCTCATTCAAGGCCCAACAAACTTTGATCACTGCAGTGTGAACAGTTTCCTCAGTGGGAGTCACCAACAGAATGTCTAAAATGAAAAGAAAATATTTTAGCACATACCAGTAGCTCATACAATGCTATATTTTGTCTAACCTTTTGATAAAATACTGCAGAATAATTCACATACTAAGAGGAGTGCACAGATGGATTGCAAGCTTTCCAACATGGAAGCAAATTTATCCTATTCTTTTTTTGGAAGAACAATAATAAAAAAATACAAAGTGTTGAATGTCCAAAGCTTCATACCAGCTACAAGACATGGAGCATTCGATTTAGTCACAGAGATAACATCAGCTGTTGCCCATGAAGCAGGAGCTAATTTTTCATCTTAGCCTTGATATTCCACAGAAGGGACCCAAGCATCAATGATGTTCACTGGTAATGGAATAGCATCCCAAGGAGCTCCTAAGTTCATAAAATATCTTTGAGAAAATTAGTACTTTTTTCCTATTGTTATGAGATATTGGGTCAACTGTATAATCTTGACAAGTTTTGCAAGTACTGCAGTTACCCGGCAATGAGCTTCAAATATAGTAACAGAACCTATCAGCAAGAGTTCATGGATGTGTCTAACTAGCTTGCTTATACTCGGTGTTTTAACTTAAAATGTCCATATTTAGTATAGTATTTATTCAATGACCATGAATCACAATTTAATTAATGACTCAGGAATATGTAAAATAATTGTGATAGTTGTCTCTTGGCCAAAAATAATGACATTCCATGATAATGAAAGGGGAACTTTTTAAGACCCTACTTTGCTCTACGAATAATTGCTACCCATTTTTTAATTCTAAGCCGGCCCACAGTTACCTGGCAAACACCAACATCCTTTTTGTTTGATTTTTGTAGGGAACATAATTTGGAAAGCAGAGTCAAGAATTTCATTAAGGGTGGCAAGAAAAAAGGCTTGGTTACTAGTCTTCATTTTGCTAACAAGATCTCACTATTGGGTTAGGGAATGGTCCACAATGAAAACAGAGAAAGACTGGGTCACATTCAGCTGCTCAACCCAAAGGGACATCACGGGTTGCAATTCCAAGGTGTCCACTCTACTGTTACACTAGAGGTTCCGTTTTCTCTGCTTAGAACTTGAAACTTCTTCAAAGTGGTGAGAAGCAGCCAGGGATTCAAGATTTAAGTAGACATGCTACCCTTGGTTGCTCTCTACAGTCATATTCTATTGCTCCCCTTAAAAATCACCTCAAACTTAGTGGCTTAAAACAAAACATTCATAATCTCATAGATTAAGCTTGTCCAACCTGCAGTCCGTGAGCTGCATGTGACCCATGAGAGCTTTGAATATGTCCCAATACAAATTCATAAACTTTCTTAAATATTATGATATTTTTTGTAGAATATTTTTAGCTTACCAGCTATCATCATTATTAGTGTATTTTATGTGTGGCAAAGGCAATTCTTCTAATGTGGCCTAGGGAAGCCAAAAGATTGGACACCCCTGTCATAGATTTTGTGGGCAGAATTCTGAGCACCATGTTTTACCTACTGTTTCTATTCCAGGTTTTTAAAGATGAAAATTGAACTTCCATAGGGTTGCTTTTTTTGTTTAAGGTATAGGAATGAATCTGCTTCCAAGCTCATTGAGGTTATTGGGTGAATTCAGTCCCTGCTTTTTTGGTGGCTGTCAACCTGTGGCTGACCTTTGCCCCAGTGGCAGCCAACACCCTGCTTTAGAATTTTCTTCATCAGCAGCCACAGCTTCTCATCCATCTGGATCTGGATATTCCAATTTAGCCAAAAGACTGACCATACCCCAAGACTGCCACTGGGACTAGGAGAGCCCAGTTAGAAATCTTTTCCAATTTCAAAAATCCTTTAACACTGATACTACAGCATGGAATTCTTCTGGTGATCAAATCTCATGCAAGGAAAGTGTGCAGATATTTAGGCTACTGCTTCTCACCTCTAAACTCACCCTTTTAAAATCTGCTTGGCTGTGCAGAAGCTGTTAGTTTGATTAGGTCCCATTTGTCTATATTGGCATTTGTTGCCAATGCTTTTGGTGTTTTGGTTATGAAGTCATTGTCTACCCCTATGTCCTGAATGGCTTTGCTTAGATTTTCTTCTAGGGTTTTTATGGTGTTATGTCTTATGTTTAAGTCTTTAATCCATCTGGAATTCATTTTAATATAAGGTGTCAGGAAGGGATCCAGTTTCTGCTTTCTGCACATAGCAAGCCAGTTTTCCCAACACCATTTATTAAACAGGAAATCCTTTCCCCATTGCTTGTTTTTGTCAGGTTTATCAAATATTGTATGGTTGAAGATATGCTTTGTTGCCTCTGATGCCTCCGTTCTGTTCCATTGGTCTGTATCTCTGTTTTGATACCAGTACCATTCTGTTTTGATTACTGTAGGCTTGTAATATAGTTTGAAGTCCAGTAGTGTGATGCCTCCTGCTGTGTTCTTTTTACTTAGAATTGACTTGGCTATGCAGGATCTCTTTTGGTTCCATATGAAGTTTAAGGTGGTTTTTTTCCAGTTCTGTGAAGAAGGTCATTGGTAGCTTGATGGGGAGAGAGTTGAATCTGTAAATTACTTTGGACAGTATGGCCATGTTCACAATATTGATTCTTCCTAATGACAAAGAGCTGATATCCAGAATTTACAAAGAACTATAACAAATCTATAAGAAAAAAACAAACAAACTCATTCAAAAATGGGGAAACTATGTGAATGGACACTTTACAAAAGAACACATACATGAGGCCAACAAACACATGAAAAAATGCTGATCATCACTGGTCATTAGAGAAATGCAAATCAAAACTATATTGAGATACCATCTCACACCGGTTAGAAAGGCAATCATTAAAAAATCTGGAGACAACAGATGCTGGAGAGAATGTGGAGAAATAAGAACACTTTTACACTGCAGATGGGAGTGTAAATTAGTTAAACCATTGTGGTAGACAGTGTGGTGATTTCTCAAGGACCTAGAAATAGAAATTCCATTTGACCCAGCAATCCCATTACTGGGTATATATACAGAGGATTGTAAATTTTTCTACTATAAGGACACATGCACACAAATGTTCATTGCAGCAATATTTACAACAGCAAAGACCTGGAATCAACCCAAATGCCCATTGATGATAGACTGGACAGGGAAAATGTGGCACATATACACCATGGATTATTATGCAGCCATCAAAAACAATGAGTTCGTGTCCTTTGTAGGGACATGGATGAACCTGGAGAACATCATTCTCAGCAAACTGACACAAGAACAGAAAATGAAATACCTCATGTTCTCACTCATAGGCAGGTGTTGAACAATGAGAACACATTGGCACAAGGAGGGGAGCACTACACACTGGGGTCTGTTGGGGGGAATAGGGGAGGGACAGTGGGAGGTGGGGAGTTGGAGAAAGATAGCATTGAGAGAAATGCCAAGTATAGGTGAAGGGGAGGAAGGCAGCGAATTACACTGCCACGTGTGTACCTATGCAACTATCTTGCATGTTCTTCACATGTACCCCAAAACCTAAAATGCAATAAAAAAATCTGCTTGGAATTTTGAGCTGAGACCTTGAAGGTTAATTTCTCTTTTACTTGTGGCTTTCTGTCAGCATCTGAAATAGGCATCAGTAGATGCTGGCTGGAAGAAAACAGGAGGAGAAAAAGGAGCTCTCTTTTTCACTTTATGTTTTTTCTCAGTGTTGGCATTGCCAAGACAGTTGGCCTTGCAAGTGGACATTGGTTCCAAGCTCTAGATTGCTCCTGCTCTAATAGAACAACTTGATCCCTCACCCTCATCACACTTAGCAGTCCCACCTCCAGCCAGCATCCTCTCAACAGAGTTCTGGGCCACAGACATAGGCTCACAAAAGCCCTTTCTCTATGAGTGTAGATTCTAGTAATGCTGACTTCTTTCCCTTGTTTCTTTCAGATCTTGAGTTAACCTCAGTAATGCAAGAGCTACTTTACAGTTCCTTGTTATCATTCATTCTCTCACATGTTTAATCAGTTACCTATATTAAAATATATTTGTTTAAAAATTAATATGGTTTCTATTTCTCTGACCTTGCTTTCCTTAATATATCATAGAGGAGGTAGACAACACACATCATCATCCCACTTTGATGGTGCTGCTATTGGCTGGAGGGACTGCTGCCTTCTACAAGCAGGGTCTGTGGAGGAAAGTGATGGCAAAAGAAGTATGTCCAGCCATCCACCCAAGGCTGTTCCTTTCTTCTACCACAAATTAATTTATTATTTGCTTAAAGAAAATAAATTGGTGTATTAATGAGTATTAAATACCTGCAAAATTATGTGCTACATATTTTTAACATATTCCAGAATAACCAAAGCAGTATGTATCACATATAGCATTGTTGTCTTCATTATGAAATCTTCCTCACAATGGGTAGATACATCATCTAATGAAATATTGACATTTATCTGAAATATGACCATCAATTGCATTACTTATATAATTAAAGTATTTCTGATACAGAGCTGCTTGCTAATAAATAATTTCACATTTAAAAAATGTTCAGATATCAAACTAAAGAGGTCAACATACTGAAAAAACTTAGCAAAAAACTGTTTTAGTCAAATAGAAATGTACGTGCAAAAGGTACATTTATTGATAGCAAATTACTGTCTCAAATCTTATATATTCCTCTAAGTCAGTGATTTGCTATTGCAGCAACAAATTTATCTATTAAAATACTGTTTACTGACATTGACTATTTCTGCAGTATCATACAAGTATTTTGGGATAAAAGCCCTTCAAAGTGCAATTAGTAATAGTGAACATTAATTCATTTGGAAAGGCATTTTATTTTAAAGCCCTAGGTTAAACGGAAGTTTGGCCTCCAGCTATGATTAACTATGGTATAAATTACCAACAATAACATTTAATTATATCAAGTTTATACAAAATAATATAATTAAGCATACATATAGGATATACACATTATAGGAAAATCAAATTCATTAGAAATATTCTGAATTATTTTTACTTAAGTGAGATATTAGAAATAAGAATGGAGACTTGCTTTCTATAACATGCAAGGTATATGTAAATAACTGTCAGGAGCTTGAATTAAATGCAAGTTTAACATATTTGACTTATATAAAGTAAATACTACACATGCACATAAACACAACACACACACACATAAAAATAATATTAACTCTTTCATTTAAATTACATCTGTTTCACATTATTATAAATATCAATAAATCACAGTCCCCAGACCTATTATAAATGAGGTCTACTATAGCTTAACTTCTTACTGGCTAGGAAAGAAACAAATTGTCTCTCTCTCTGTCTCTCTCTGCCTCTCTCTGTCTCTCTCTGTCTCTCTCTCTCTCTCTCTCTCTCACACACACACACACACACACACACACACACACACACATACACACTCAGAAACACACCTGGGAGCCCATGCCTACTTTTGTAGCAAGTAGCATAATAACAGTAGAATAAATTCTTTCTGCTCTTAGACCACATACTCTATTTATTCTTTGAGCTGCTTTTTCATTTGTATCTTTGTTGATCTTCCTAAACTTGGCTAGATTCTGTCACCCTTTTGCTGATTAAGATATTATGATTTGGAGAAATTTCCTTAGAATTTAGAATGCTTTCAATAGATGCCTGAAACACAGGTGTGTGTTCTGGTAAAGAATTGGTTCATAATCTCCTTCTCCACTTTCTTTCTTCCTCAAAACCTCATGACTATGTCATAATTTGTACATTATAATACAGTAAAAACCCCTCAATGCCATTAATTACTGGGACTTATGGTTTAAGACCATTAAAGAAAAAGAGAAATAACAAGAAAAATACTAATTACATGTTCTGTCTGCCCAAATAATTTCATGCTTTCCTTTTGTTAGTATCAAATCAGGCAGAACAAGAATATATATGTTTTGTTTGTTCCAAAATAATCCTATATAAAAATATAAAGTTACCTTCATATTAACATTTATTTTCCTATCAATTATCTTAAGTATTATTTAGAAAGATATCTTAGATTTTTCATGAAGTCTCTCTCTCCAACATACTATGAACGATAAGTGTGCTTAAAGGTCTTTATTTCAGAAAGAGGGATACAAGGCATTTTGCCTTTTTCAATGTATTTAGGTACAAGAGGCCAGCAAAGCCCCAACAGCATCTGAACAATACTCACACTCTTGGTCACAGCTAAGTAATGTTTGCCCATGTGACAGCACCTTAGGAAATGTACATTTTATCTTGAAACCAAGATTTGTAATCCATTGTTATATCTCTGACTTGTTTCTCAGAGCCTGAACCTAGTATCTTCACCTTCAAATTTACACTCTTATAATCTTTCCAACTTGATACAGTTTTTTCTTATAAATAACTTTCACCTCCTGTTTTATTAGCCCCAAGCAGATACTGCCCCACTTCCCATCTCATCCCTGGCTCAGGATCAACAGTCTATGAAATTTCTGGGAAATATAAAATGTCTTTGCAACCCAGAAAACCTCTCTACAATGGTAGTAAAGAAAGAAAACACACATTATTACTGTGTAATTATTAAGCCAGAATGTGATATGCATCACAGGCAGATCCCCATAGGAAATGCAAACACAAGAAAAAAATCTCATCTTTTTCTATAGCCAAGAAGATAGAACCTATTGCATGCATGTTCTCAAAATAAACAATAGCTAGTCCTAAAGCAAGAAGGTTTGACAGAACCATTTGTCAAACATAGTTCATCCTAGATTTACCTGGCAAATGCAGTGACCATGTGTGTTAGCTAATTAGCTTTATCCAGAAAACAAACTAGCTTCTTATATCTTTATATCTTATATCTTATACTTTTTGTAACATAAGGTAAGGTTTCTACTGAAGTTAGTCTCTTACCAAGGAACAGAGAGTGGAATTTGTAGTACTATCTGCCTTAAAGATTCCATTTCAAAAAGATTATACCCAGGTCCTTGAGAAAGTAATTTCTGTAACCTAAAGCTGACAGACGGCTTGTTTAGCTCTGAGAAAGGTTTACATGCCTTTCAAAGAAACTAAGAAGGAACTTGTATTAACAAGTGATATAATATGAAGTAAATACTTTAAAAAAGGGAAGAATTGTGGAGGGTGTCTCTTCCTTGCTTTCCCTGCTTCCTGGTTTTTTCCCCCTATTTGTAGTTATCTTACAATATTTGTATCACTGCCTTGGGAGGTTTATTCAAGAGAAAATGCTGAATGACAGGACCCTTTAAAGTTTTCTAGTTTGGGTATATTCAGGTAAGGACTCTATTTTCAATGATTAACTAAAGACTGGCTAATGAGAAAGTAGACAGGATTTTGAATGTTTGCTTGCCTTCAAGAGGAGTGTGGAATGTGATCATCTAGAGGTGGGAAAGAAACAAAAACGACATATTTTATTTCTCATTCTTGACATTGTGGAGTGTGAAATACATTTTTCATTAATGTATTAAAGCTGTACTTAAAATTAAGTAGAATTTAAAATAAAAAAATTAAAAAGGATGCAAATGCTTCTCTTCATCCTACAGAATATGGCTTAAAGTTCTATCTCTGAACATATAAGCTTGCAAGATGAAAATGAAGGTGGGTATAAAGCTTGGAGAATGTCCCTGAAGAATATTTAATAATTTCCCCTTGTGAGAGAACAGTGGAACACACATATTTTTTTTGAAATCAAATAGTTGGAGCATTTTATTTTAAAGAGTTGTTTATATATACCTTTATGCTAGTTAGAAAGATCTGTCCAGAGAAACCGTGATTTATGTATTATTAACATTTAAACCTCTAATAAGAGAGAAGTCTTTTGATCCAAGAATAATTTTAGATCTCTTATATCTCTCTCTAGGCTTTGGGGGTATTTAGGCCAATGAAATAGAAGCCCCTAATTTTTTCATGGTTTTAGAAACCACATAGGAGCAGAATTTATTTGTAATGAAGCAGATGCTGGGGATAATAAACAGAAGGAAAGAGTATCATAAAGTGTTTGGGGCTTGGCTACTAAAACGTCAATAAAAACAGGGTTCTAGTAAGAGCTAAGGAGAGAATTTTGTTGTGTTTATCTTCTCTCATTAAGTCCCCTGTCTTTCTAAGGCTTTCTTCTTGCACATGGGGCAATTTTCTATATCGAAGCTATACCAAGTTTATTTCCACGTTAAAGCCTATACATATTATATGTCCTACAAGCAATGTTCCTACATACATAATTTAAAATCTTTGCAAAAATGTTAGCTCTTCACAAAGGTCAACCCTGTGGACTATATAAAGCAGGCTTTCACCATCCCACAACACATTGCCTGCCCTGCAGTTTTCTCCATAGCATTTAATTATGACCTGGTATCATACCAGTTTATAATTTATCTTCTGTCTACTCCATGAAAATATACTTTGTCTTATAGCAGAGACTTTGTATATCTTATTGATAATCAGACTGGAAAATATTGCCTAGAACAGAGGCTAGGAAATAAAAAAGTACTCAAAAATACAGTTTAAAGGAAGGATTTATAATATAAACCTTGGTAATAGCAAGGAGAAATTTGGAGTAAAAACAAAATTAGCAAAATTTCAACATTGTATTTTTGCTCACATACAAAAACTGGATCTTTAAATACATATTTTGATATTTGCTTCATAGTGCTTAATTTAATTGAATCATGTTGGTCAGATAAGAGTATAGAAATAAGATGAATTTCTTTGGAGACATTTGAGCCTCCTGTGTTAGGATGTCCATAACTCACTGAAGACTTCGGATGTTTTCAGTTGTTATTTTATTAATTATGTTTTCTGTTAGGTTGGGTCCCATATGTCCCATAGATCTCCTTCATTTATTATTCATTATTTTTGTCTTTTGTTTTTGTCTGACTATTTCAAGACACGTGTTTTCAATTTCAGAAATTCTTAACAGAACAGTAACAAATAACAAAATTGATTCAGCACTTATAAAAAAATACTAACAACAGCAATAACAAAAGAAAGCTGAGAAGTGGATCATTTCACTGCTGATTTACAAGAAACATTTTAAAAAGATCTAACAACAAGAAGAGCTCATGATCCTAAATATTTATGGACCCAATACAGGAGCACCCAGATATATAAGGCAAGTTCTTAATGACTTACAAACAGACTTAGACTCCCACACAATAATAGTGGGAGACTTTAACACTCCACTGTCAATATTAGACAGATCAACCAGACAGAAAATTAACAAGGAAACCCAGGACTTGAACTCAGACCTGGAACAAGCAAACCTGACAGACATTTACAGAACTCTCCACCCCAAATCCAAAGAATATACATTCTTCTCAGCACCACATCACACATACTCTAAAATTGATCACATAATTGGAAGTAAAGCACTCCTCAGCAAATGCAAAACAACTGAAATCATAACAAACACTCTCTCAGATCATAGTGAAATCAAGTTACAACTCAGAATCCAGAAACTCATAACTGCAAAGCTTCATGGAAACTGAACAACTGGCTCTTGAATGTTGATTGGATAAACTATGAAATGAAGGCAGAAATAAAGAAGTTCTTTGAAACCAATGAGAGCAAAGACACAACATACCAAAATCTCTGGGACACATTTAAAACAGTATCTAGAGGAACATATATAGCAATAAGTGCCCATATGAGAAGAGCAGAGAGAT
>CM052665.1:16600008-16616981 GCA_028533165.1 Leontopithecus rosalia | reverse complement strand
CAAGGCTGGTTCAACATATGCAAGTCTATAAACATAATTCACCACATAAACAGAAGCAAAACCAAAAACCACTAGATCATCTCAATCGACGCAGAGAAAGCCTTTGACAAAATTCAACAGCCCTTTATGCTAAAAATCCTCAAGAAACTCGGTATTGATGGAACGTATCTCAAAGTGATAAAAGCTATTTACGACAAACCAACAGCCAATATCATACTGAATGGGCAAAAACTGGAAGCATTCCCTTTGAAATCCGGAACGAGACAAGGATGCCCCCTCTCACCACTCCTATTCAATATAGTACTGGAAGTTCTAGACAGAGCAATTAGGCAAGAAAAAGAAATAAAGAATATTAAAATAGGACAGGAGGAAGTCAAATTGTCTCTATTTGCAGATGACATGATAGTATATCTAGAAGACCCTATCATGTCAGCCCCAAAACTCCTGAAACTGACAAGAAACTTCAGCAAAGTCTCAGGATATAAAATCAATGTGCAAAAATCATAAGCATTCCTATACACTAATAACAGACTGAAAGAGAGCCAAATCAAGAATGAACTGTCATTCACAATTGCTACAAAGTATAAAATACCTAGGAATACAACTTACAAGGAACGTAAGGGATCTCTTCAAGGAAAATTAAAAACCACTGCTCACTGAAATAAGAGAGAACACAAACAGATGGAGAAACATTCCATGTTCATGGTTAGGAAGAATCAATATCGTGAAAATGGCTATACTGCCCAAAGTAATTTACAGAATCAATGCTATCCCCATCCAGCTACCATTGACTTTCCACACAGAACTGGAAAAAACCACCTTGAACTTTATATGAAACCAAAAGAGAGCCCACATAGCCAACTCAATCCAAAGCAAAAAGATCACAGTGGGAGGCATCACACTACCAGACTTCAAACTATACTACAAAGCTACAGTAATCAAAACAGCGTGGTACTGGTATCAAAACAGAGATATAGACCAATGGAATAGAACAAAGGCAACGGAGGCAACACAATGTATCTACAACCATACAATCTTTGATAAACCTGACAAAAACAAGCAATGGGAAAAGGATTCCCTGTTTAATAAATGGTGTTGGAAAAACTGGCTAGCCATGTGCAGAAAGCAGAAACTGGACCCCTTCCTGATACCTTACACAAAAATTAACTCCAGATGGATTAAACCCTTAAAAATAAGACCAGGCACCATAAAAACCCTAGAAAAAAATCTAGGCAAAACCAATCAGGACATAGGAGTAGGCAAAGACTTCATGACAAAAACAACAAAAGCATTGGCATCAAAAGCCAAAATAGATAAATGGCACCTAGTCAACCTCCAGAACTTCTGCATAGCAAAAGAACCAGTTACTAGAGTGAATCGGCAGCCAACAGAATGGGAAAAAAATTTGTAATTTACCCATCTGACAAAGGGCTGATATCCAGAATTTACATAGAACTCAAACAAATTTACAAGAAAAAAGCAAACAAGCCCATTCAAAAATGGGCAAAGGATATGAACAGACCCTTTACAAAAGAAGACATACAAGAGGCCAACAAACATATGAAAAAATGCTCATCAGCACTGGTCATTAGAGAGATGCAAATCAAAACTACATTGAGATACCATCTCACACCAGTTAGAATGGCATTAATTAAAAAATCTGGAGACAACAGATGCTGGATAGGATGCGGAGAAATAGGAACACTTTTACACTGCTGGTGGGAGTTTTAAATTAGTTCAACCATTGTGGAATCCAGTGTGGCGATTCCTCAAGGACCTAGAAATAGAAATTTCATTTGACCCAGCAATTCCATTACTGGTTATGTATCCAAAGGACTATAAATTGGTCGACTATAAGGACACATGCACACGAATGTTTTTTGCAGCACTGTTTACAATAGCAAAGACCTGGAACTAACCCAAATGTCCATCTATGATAGACTGGCCTGGGAAAATGTGTCACATATACACTATGGAATATTATGCAGCAATCAAAAATGATGAGTTTGTGTCCTTTGTAGGGACATGGATGAATCTGGAGAACATCATTCTCAGCAAATTGACACAAGAACAGAAAAGGAAACACCGTATATACTCACTCATAGGCGGGTGCTGAACAATGAGAACACATGGACACAGGGAAGGGAGTACTACACCCTAAGGTCTATCGGGGGAAATAAGGGAGGGACATCAATGGGGAGTGGGGGAGGGATGGCATGGGGAGAAATGCCAAATATGGGTTAAGGGGCAGAAGGCAGCACAACACACTGCCACGTGTCTACCTATGCAAATATCTTGCATGTTCTGCACATGTACCCCAAAACCTAAAATGCAGTAAAAAGAAAAAAAAGATTTAATGTATTTTTTCTCAAATTGTACTAAAATATTGAAGTGGAGGAATTTCTTCTAATCTCATTCTACAAGTCCAGCATTACCCATGTGCTAAAACCTGACGAAAAAAACCCCAACAAAAAGTAGAAAAATATAAGCCAATATTATTCATAAACATAGATATAAAACTTCTAGAAAAAATACTAGCAAAAAGTATGTAACAACACGTCAAAAAGAATAAACAGCATAATAAAATATGATTTATTTCAAGGATGCAATAATAGTTCAATCTATGTAAATTGATAGAAGTAGTATGCTATATCCAAAGAATAAAGGACAAAAATGTGATTATCTCAATAAATGCAGATAAAAACATTTGATACATTTCAACATCATTTAATGATAAAAATTCTTAACTAAGTAAATACACAAGGAATATATCTGAACCCAAAAAATGTCACAGCCAACATTATCCTGATTAAGAAAAATTTGAAAGGTTTTCCTTTAAGAATTGAACAAGACAAAGATGCTCTCTTTGATACCCACTTTTACTCTCTTATTGAATATAGCACTGGAAGTCTTTACCACAGCAATTAGGCAAGTGAAAGAAATAAAAGTCATCTAAGTTAAAAAGGAGGAAGTAAAATTGTTCCTGTTCACGTATGACATAATTTTATACATAGAAAAGCCTAAATATTCCACCAAAACTCTAAGAACTGATAAATAATTTTAGTAAAGTTACATGATGCAAAAATCAACATACAAAAATTAGTAGCACTTCCATACACCAATAGCAAACTAGCTGAAAAAATATCAAGAAAGAAATCTCACAAAAATAGGTATAACAATATAAAAGATACCTTAAAATATATTTAACCAAAGAGATAAAAGATTTCTACAAGGAAGACTATGAAGAGGACACAATAAAATGGAAAGACAACCCATGTTTATGGGCTGAAAAAATTAGTACTATGAAAGTGACCATATTACTCAAACCAATGTGTAGATTCAATCCAATCTGTTACCAAATACCAAAAACATTCTTCACAAAAATTTAAAGATAATTCTAAAATTCATGTGGAACCACAAAATGTGTCAACTACGAAAGCAATTCAGAGTAAAAAGAATAAAGTTGGTGACACACACTACCTAACTTCAAAATATGCTCTAAAGCTATACTAATCAAAACAGCATGATATTGGCATTAAAAAAACATGGTAGGGAATAGAAAATCCAGAAACAAATCTACAGTATTTGCAGCCAACTGATTTTCAAAAACTGGCCAAGAACTTAGGTTGAGGAAATAACAATCTCTTTGATAAATTGGGAGAACTGGATATCCACATGCAGAATAACAAAACTAGAACCCTTTCTCTCACTGTAGGCAAACATAAACTTGATATGGATTAAAGAGCAAAACACAGGGAACTATGAAACTATTAGAAGAAATGGGAAACATTTCAAACATTAGTTTGGCCAAAGATTTTATGAATCAGATATCATAAATATAGCCAATGAAAGCAAAAATAGACAAGAGGGATTATGTCAAACTAAAATTCTTCTGCACAGCAAAGTAAATAATCCACAGAGTAAAGAGAAAACCTGCAGAATAGGAGAAAATACTTGCAAACTATTCCTCTGCAAAGGATTCAATTCTATAATATAAAATAACTCAAACAACTCAACAGCAAAGTACCAAATAAATTGATTTACATATGAGCAAATGATATAAATAGACATTTCTCAAAAGAAAACATATAAATGCCCAACAAGCGAATAAAAATAAATGACATCACCAATCATAATTAAAATGCAAATCAGAAGCACAATGAGATATGACCTCACTCATGTTACAATAGCTACTTTCAAAAAAGAGAATAAAATGACAAATACTGGTGAGAATGTGGAGAAAAGAAAGATAAAACTTATACACTGTTGAGAATGTAAATAGCCATTATGGAAAATACTGTGAAGGGTTTTCAATAAACTAAAAATAGAGCTACCACTACATCAACAAATCTATTTTATATATATCCAAAAGAAAGCAAATCAGTATGTCAGAGATATCAACAGTCTCATGTTTATTGCAGCACTATTCACAATTGTGAAGAAATGGAATCAACCTGCCATCAATACATGGACTCAATATATCATATATATGTATATATATAAAACATAAATTAAAAATATGATATAATATGCATATGTATGCAATGAAATACTATTTGGTTATAAGAAAAACTGAAATCCTGCCTTTCATGGCAATATGGATAACCCTGGAGGACATTTTGTTTAGTGAAATAAGCCTGACATTGAAAGATAAATACTGGATGATTTCACTTATATGTAATAGCAAAAAAAAGTTGCCCTCATGGAAGTAGAGAGTAGAATAATGGTTACTAGAGACTGGAAAGTGTAGTAGTGAGGGCAGGAGAGGGAGAATTTGGTTAAGGGGTATAAAATTACAGCTAGATAGAAGCAATAGTTTCTATTTTTTCTATAATACTACAGGGTGATTACAGTTAACAATAGTTTATAGTATATTTTCAAGTAGTTGGAAGAAGGGATTTTGAATGTTCCCAACACAAATGAATCATAATTGTTTGAGGTGATGGATATTCTAATTACCCTGAAAATATCACACTGTAACTCATAAATATGTATAATAATGTGCCAATTAAAAAATATATGGAGATAAGTTCTCTGAAGCTATGCCAGCACATTAACTCTACCCTTTGCCCCATATGAAATCTAGGATCAGAAAGGGTGTAAAAAAATGTTTCTGCTTTCTCTAGTCCATTTGCAATATGAATCCTTAAGCACATGTGCTAATGTAATGTCCTGAGTTAGTAGGCCTGAGTAATATGCACTAGTTTTAAATTTGAAAAATTTAAAAAATAATGGCTTGGTATATCTGTTTTTGTGTAAATATTTAGAATTATGTTATCATTGCCTCAGCAAGTAATACCTATTTAATAGGTATTTGTCACTAGAATAAATGAATGAATAAAAACATTTTTTATTAAACAATGAAATTAAAAATTTGCCAAAGGTCAAAACAAAAGCTGGCTTATGATGCAAAGGGGAAATAGACAATGGACTGAAAATGTGAATGAACTAACAGATAAATTAAATAGAAGAAAAATGAATTGATCACCTACATTTTTAGGTTTATTTACATTAAACTATATAGTATTAAACCAAATTGTGATTTAATCAGTCAAGAAGTGTTCAGTGAGCAACTTCTAAGGACCTACCTCCTCTTGACATATAGTAATAATAAAAACAGAAGGTCCTTTGACATTGTATTTGCAGATTCCTGTAGATTCTGTGTTGTGATAGAGTATGCACAGTCAGACATGTATACACACATATTATGGTACTTTAAACCAACCAAATGTAGATTAATCCAACACATTTTACACTACTTTAATTTATTTATAGCTTTTAATGACAATGAAAAATTAATCAGTTTTCTCTGATTTACCTAACCATGAAACCTCTAAATCATAGCTTCCCCAATTTTTTTAAATTGCACGTTACATTCTGGGAACATGTGAAGATCCTGCAGGATTTTTGCATCTGTACACACATGCCATGGTGGTTTGCTGTTTCCATCCCCCCACATCACCTACATCAGGCATTTCTCCAAGTATTATCCCTCCCCAACCTTCCTGCCCCCTGCTGTCCATCCCCTAGTCCCCACCTCCCAACCGACCCCAGTGTGTGATGTTCCCCTCCCTGTGACCATGCGTTCTCATGGTTCAACACCTGCCTATGTGTGAGAACATGCAATGTTTTGTTTTCTGTTCTTGTGTCAGTTTGCAATGGGGAAAGTATTTCCTGTTTAATAAATGGTATTGGAAAAACTGGCTAGCCATGTGCAGAAAGATGAAACTGGACCCCTTTCTTACACTTATACACAAATAAACTCTGAAGGATTAAAGATTTAAACATAAGACCTAACACAATAAAAATTCTAAAAGAACACCTAGGCAATACCATTCAGGACATAGGCATAGGCAAGGACTTTATAACTAAAACACCAAATGCTTCACAAAGTTTAATAATAAGAAGTTGTAGAAAGAAAACAGAACATTTAAAACCAGGTATAAAAGGCAAAATGAGATACAGGTCTTTTATCTGTAATTAGACATTTAAATTATTAATGGTGTTTCTTAGCAAAGATTTCAGAATAAAGATAATTGCAGTCATCACCATCTCAAAGTGTTCTTGGCACAATTTAGGATGGGGCAATTTATTTAATGAAACTATATTTTTCAGTTCTAAAAAAAAATTAAAAACCATCTCAGAAAAAATATGATGATCTTTGCTAGTGCTCTGGCAGAGTAAAACATAGCTACAGTGAGCACAGTCTCAAAGAATAATTAATTAAAGAAATAAATTAATTTAAAAAGCTGCAGGAGTTATGTCTTTATTATGTAAGGTACTTTCTTTTTCATGCTTTCTGTCACTCCTGAGATATATTTTATAAACTGATAGAAGCATATGAGACTAAAACATAAAACTCCCTTTTAGGGAATAACAACATGATGCCATTAATATGTTATATTGACATTGCCAGGATAAACTCTCTCCTCAGCAACAAGAATATATACAGGTCTGAATTATAATTCTAGCTTCAGATAAAGCAACAACACTCATGATCTATTCAGTCATGTGCCATGAATCTGAATAGCTCATAAAAGATAGGTTCAGAAAAGATCAAATTCAGGTCTAACATGCTACTTTGTATCTTTTGGTACTTTAAAAATACTTAAAGCATGAAATATCAACATGATATTATAACATTTGAAACTTACTTGCAATCATGGTTATTCTACAATCATCATTAATGAAAACGGAAACTAATACTGAGCATATGCTCCACACTTAACATTAACTGTTATACTTATTATATGAATCCCTTTTATATACATTTCTCAATTACCTTGAGAAAAAGGCTCATGGCAACATTTTTTATCCTTTCAAAATTAGTGAAAAATTGTAAAAGCAAAAATGTAAAATTAAGTAATTGAAGCTTAGAGAGTTAAAAGAATTCTCTGTTAAACACCTGAGTGGTGGTTTACTTACTCCAAGAGACTCAACTCTAAAGCACTATTTTATACCAACTGGCCTACATATCAAAATTTCATCATGTCTTTATCATTTCATCAACACCTTCAAAAAAATGCATCATATATGTCATTTATAATAATATGTAATTTAATTACTGCATTTGGTCGGCAGAAATAAAGATTAATCAGACTTAATTACTATCTTCAAGTAATTCTTAGACTTGCAAAAACTTACTTTTAAGAAAATGATTAGGCCAGGCACAGTGGGTCACACCTGTAATCCCAGCACTTTGAGAGGTCAAGGTGGGCAAATTACTTGAGGTCAGGAGTTTGAGACCAACCTGGCAAACATAGTGAAACCCCTGTCTCTACTAAAAATACAGATGTTTATCTGGGCACTGTGGCACACTCTTGTAATCCCAGCTACTTGGGAGGCTGAGACAGGAGAATCTCTTAAACCTGGGAAGAAGAGGCTGCAGTGAGTTGAGACTGTGCACTCCAGCCTGGAAGACAGAGCAGGACTCTGGAGACACAGAAACAGAGACAGAGACAGAGACAGAGAGTGAGCACAAGAGCACAAGAGAGAGAGTGGAGTGAGTGGAAGGAAGGAAAGGAGTAAGGGAGGGGTGATTATATTTACTATGATAATTGATCATAGAGGCATAAAGTGCAGTATAATAAACAACTAAGCAGGGCCCAACTTTCTCTGGCACAGCAGGGTTTGAAAGGCAGCATAGGCAGAGAGAAATATACCTGCAACCATACTAACTTTGTTAAACATGAAGAGGTGTATGCCACTCATCCCCTGCTAGATGCATTTTGGCTGTGACACCCAATTCCAATGAGTGAAAACATTGGCTGATAGCAACTCATGCCATCCTGCTTCTCAGGAGAAATGGCCCTTGCACCTTGGCCAAAGGTTTCCTCCCTGCAACCTAAACAAATTTCACTTCTGCAGGCTGATCTCTGCTCAGGTCTGAGTGACACATAGGATGCTCATGCTCCCTGTTGTTTTCAGGGGGAGTATTGTCTGTGTTACAAATTTTGCTTCATAACTTCTAAATGTTTCAGGCTAATTAGTCCTTAAATGACAGCTCATATTTGTTTAGCTTTTCTCTCTGTTTTCTAGCCTGCTTCATTCATTCTCCTCATTGAGATCATCCATTTAAATAATTTGAACAAAAATTTCCATCTCAGGCCCTCCTTCTAGGAAACCAAATAAAATACATAGTGTCATACCAGTGAAAGGTTAAGATGTAAGATAGCTGAATAAATTAGGGTAAATAAATTAGGCAAGTAACAATTATGAACTTATGCTTTCATGAAACACTCTGTGTTGTGTATTTATATGTATTGTTGGTGTGTGTGTGTGTGTGTGTGTGTGTGTGTGTGTGTGATCATAAGGTCCTTGAAATGAAAGATTGTCCTTTCTTCACTTTTATGTCTCTTTCTGTTACATCCCTTCATTCTTAGATTGGTCTCACCTGGGTCACATATTTCACACCTAGAACTATATACTGCACATAGTAGAGAATACTAAAGCCTTTTCAAACAAATGAACAAAGATGTAGGATTCTAAATTCAACAGTGATATTGTATTCTTTTATAATTTACCACAATGCTTGACAACATATTTTACCAAACATTGTTTATCAAATGTCCTGATATATTTAATATGTTTAAATAGATTGAAGGATAACTGTCATAACAAATTTTCTTATTTGGATACGCTCGTGTGCAAATGCAACATGGCAACTCTAACAGTTTGTCACAAAATACAACTCAATTGAAGATTGTTATATAATTGAAAAGTCAGAAATTATAATGTAAACAGTTGTATCTTAACCCATTGTCAGACTTTTTAATCAGGAACAGAGTCCTTTTTCTCTCCTGACTATGTGGCTTTTCTCCAATTTAAAATGAAGACATAATTCTGCCCACAGTCCCAATCCTACATCCACCTAGTCATCTGACAGCAAAACAAGAGAGCTTCTACTTGAGTCTATTATTGTGCACTTTTTGAGCTTCTACTTGAGTCTATTATTGTGCACTTTTTCATGATTGGCTTGCTTATACAGTGGTTACCAGTCCTATTTCTGAAATAAATGCTATGGCCAGGATATAGCTCTATGTAAATGGACTAGAACTACCATATCCTCTAGTGATCTACAAATAAAATTCACTGAGGGTGGGAGGACTTCGTTCTTGAGTTGGCATAATGTGGATCACTTGTCCCAAGTCCAGTCTAGGGTTGGAAACACTTTTATTCATACGGACTGAGAAAATGGCAGGTCGGGACATTTTCAGAAAGTGATTAAGAATGATAGGCAGGCACAAAGCAAAAGGTTTCTCCACAGAAATGACATTTATGTTGAATCAATTAATAGCCAATATATTAAAAGTGTACCTGGAAAATATACATTACAGAAACTAGTTAAGAATATTATGTTTTAAAATTTTATAAATGCAAATGAAGATTTTTAAAACTTAACTAGAATCACCTAGAAATCTTAGAGTGAGATAAAGTATCTATATCTCTAAATTTAGTAAAACTATAAAATATCTCCTTTGTATAAGTCAATTTTGAATAAATTATCGCTGACCTGGTTATGAGTACTTCTCTCCCCATACTTTTGTTGTAAATAAAACACAGATATATGAGAAATGTATAAAAATATGGTTTAGTACATTTTTATGAAGTGTACATATTCTAACCCATACCCAGGTCATGGAATAAAACTTTGCCCAACCACCATAAAATTCCTGACTTGTGTTCAGTCCCAATATCAAATTCTTCCTTTCCCGTACAAGTAACCACCATCTTGTTTAATCATCAATTCCTACGTTTCTTTATAATTTTACCTTTATGTATAATTTTATTATAATTTTTCTACAATTTGTTTACCTAGACCCTAGAATCTTTGTGATTTGTATGGTATATTTTACTTTAAATGTTCTCCCTCCATCTTGTAAGTTCCTACTTATAATGGATCTGTTAAAGTGCCTGTTTCTTTGGACCTAAGGAGTTTTCCATGATTTCTGGGTTCAGTTGTTGCATTTCATCATGTTTGTCTGTTCTTTGTAGTTACCAAAACTTGTCATAGGATCTCAGACATTAGATTAAGCTTGATTTTCATCCATTGGCCCAGAGTATTAGTGTTATGTTATTTTATAAGGAGTCTTACTATATCTGCTATTCCTTTTTGCTTTTTCGAACATCATTAACCATTGATGTTCACTGCCAGATATATTGATTTGTTGTTGGTTGACAACTGGTAATATTCTGTTAGATATTATTATTTATATGTGAAATCATGCTACAAATAATCACATATCTTCATCTATCCTTTATCTAGTGGTATGGTTCACAGAGAAAAGGCTGTATAAATATTTTGCTTTAGTCACAATATAAGAAACTACTGAAATGGTTAATATTTTAATAATCATTATAAACTAATGGATTTGAACACATTTCATAGGTTTTAATTCACTGCAATTATTGTATGTGATGAGCTCAGATGATCTCATATTTGACACAAGAAAACTTTCAATTCATTGTTTTGAACTTTTGACAGTGCCCCATTAACACTGATAGCTTTCTTGCTATCTGATTTAACAAGATACTCCAGGGTCATCTTGTAAATTGTTTGCTCCATTACTGGAATTCATCATTTTTCTAAGAAACACTGCCTTCTTTAAGTAAGAGATGATATTTGATGACCACAGTTAGATGACATTTTATGACCACTTGAGCTGTTCATTGTTACATGATTATTTACTGTTTCTAGGCATTTTCAGTGATCACATATAGAAAAATACATAATATACACAAGAGTACACATACACCATAAGATATCTTGCATATTTATATGGATAATTCAATCCAAACTCTTAACTACAGGACTTTTACTAAAATACCTCTGAATTGCACCTGTGTCTCCTCTCTTCCACATTGACAGTACTGCTTCTAAGGATTACAGAGATTAAGAAATTACAAAACACCATAATTATTTCCTTTATTGAAATAAAGAGTATCTGAAGCATAATCATATTAATACTCATAATCTGTATCAGTCAGAGTTCCCCAATAAAACTGAACAATCAGGATGAGAGGATAGATGGACAAGTAAATATGTAGATAAACAGAAACATCAATGAATACATGTATAAATACACAAAATGTAAAATACAGCTTAACAGATTTTATAAATACTCAATTCATTCTTTTCAATTTATTAGTCACAGTATCTACATTGATAGAACACAAATCTATTACATAGTATTGTCTGTAGCTTATTAGAAGTTCATTATTCATTCATGGATAAGAAAACATATTATCATAAAGGACTAGATAGTATACATTTAAGGGCCATATAGTCTCTCTTCCAATTACACAGGCAGGCCATTCTACTGTGAAAGCACTAATAAGAAATATGTTAATAAGTGAGCATGACTGTGTAAATATAATACCTTATTTAATAAAAAAGAAGTAAAGCAGATTCGGCTCATGAATTATAGTTTTCTACTGCTTTCTCTGCTAGATTCCCAGGAAGTGCTCATGAAAACATTATTCCCTAAGCTTTCACATTTTATAACAATTTGTCTGTGGTCATTATGCTTGATAGTCTGTTTAGTTCGACATACAATCTATAGCTTCCTTTTTTTTCTTTAATTTCTTTAAATGTTTGATAAGATCTCCTTTGGCTATAAAGCATTAGACTGATGTTTTCTGATAATTCATTTTTTTTCTTTTCTATTTCATTTACTCTCTTTGTTTAGATGCTTAAGTGTTTTGATGCTTTTTCTTAGAATATAGCAATTTTATATGCTTTATGCTAAAAACTCTCAATATACTAGGTATTGACAAAATGTATCTCAAAATAGTAAGAGATATTTATGACAAACCCACAGCCAATATCATACCGAATGGGCAAAAGCTAGAAGCATTCCCTTTGAAAATTGACATAAACCAAGAATACCCTCTCTCCCCACACCTATTCAACATAGTATTGGAAGTTCTGGCCAGGGCAATCAGGCAAAAAAAAAAAAAAAAGAAACAAAGAGTATTCAATTAGGACAAGTGGAAGTCAAATGGTCTCTATTTGCAGATGACATAATTGTATATTTAGAAGATCCCACCATCTCAGCCCAAAATCTCCTTAAGCTGATAAGCAACTTCAGCAAAATCACAGGTTACAAAATTAGTGTGCAAAAATCACAAGAATTCCTATACACCATTTACAAACAGAGAGCCAAATCATGAGTTAACTCCCATTCACAATTGCTACAAAGAGAATAAAATACCTAGAAATACAACTTACAAGGGATGTGAAGGACCTAGTCAAGAAGAACTTCAAACTGCACTCAGAAAATAAGAAAATAAACAAACAAATGGAAAAACATTCCATGCTCATGGTTACAAAGAATCAATATCATGTAAATGGCCACAATGCCCCAGGTAATTTATAGATTAAATGCTATCCCCATCAAACTACCATTGGCTTCCTTCAAAGAATTGGGAAAAATCCATAAATTTTAAAATTTTTAAATTTCATATGGAACTTAAAATGAAGCCTGCATAGTCAAGAAAGTCCTAAGCAAAAAAAAAAAAAAAAAAAAAAAAAGCTGGAGGCATCATGCTACCTGACTTTAAAATATATTTCAAGGCTACAGTAATTACAACAGCATGATACTGGTACCAAAACAAATATATAGACCAATGGAAAGGAACAAAGACTTCAGAAATAACACCACACATGTACATCCATCTGATTTTTGACAAAGCCAACAAAATAAGTAATTGGGAAAGGATTCCCTATTTAATAAATGGTGCTGGGAAAATTGGTTAGCCATATGCAGAAGGCCAACACTGAATACTTTCCTTACAGCTTATATAAAAGTTAACTCACAATGGATTAAATATTTAAATGTAAGACCTAAAACTATAAAAGCCCTAGAAGATAACTTAGGCAATACCATTCAGGACATAGGCATGGGCAGGGACTTCATGACTAAATACCAAAAGTGATGGCAACAAAAGCCAAAATAGACAAATATGATCTCATTAAACTAAAGAGCATCTGCACAGCAAAAGAAACTATGGTTAGACTGAACAGGCAACTTACAGAATGGGAGAACGTTTTTGCAATCTACCCATCCGACAAAGGGCTAATATCCAGAATTTACAAAGAAGCAAATCTACAAGAAAAAAAGCAACCACATCAAAACGTGGTTGAAGGATACGAACAGACACTTCTCAAAAGAAGACATTTATACAGCAAACAAACGTGAAAAAAAGTTCAACATCACTGATCATTAGAGAAATGCAAATGAGATACCATCTCACACTGGTTAGATTGGCAATCATTAAAAAATCAGAAGACAACAGATGCTAGAGAGGATCTGAAATTAGGAACACTTTTACACTGTTGGTGATTGTATAAATTAGTTCAACCATTTTGGAAGACAGTGTGGCGATTCCTCAAGGATACAGAACTAGAAATACCATTGACCCAGCAATCCCACTACTGGGTACATACTCAAAGGATTATAAAACATTTCATTACAAAGACACATGCAAGATGGAACGGTAGGAGCAACTCAAGATCGCAGCTCTCAGTGAAGGTGCAGAGGGTGAGCCCAAGATGCATTTCCAGATTGATCTTCGTTGCCCACAGAATGGGGAAATTCTCAGGTGTAGGAGAGACACGGGACACCAGTGCAGCTCTTTCAGTTGGTGAGGCCTTTATGACTGGCACCGCAGCATAGCAGTACTCCACACAAAATGCACTGGTCTGGGTGCCCTGTTAAACCGGCAATCTGAGATTTGGGAGGGCAGATTAGCATATCCATCTGATTAAACGGAACTTGGACAGTGAGCCAGACCAGGAGATTCCTGGGGAGTGACATTTGAGGTGGTACAGTGGGTCACTGCATCTGAAATCACAAAGATCTCAGTGTCCTATCAGCAGACGACTGAAACACCTGGGAGAGAGTCAACTGTTCAACTTAAAAAAATAAAAGAAAAATAAATAAATAAATAAATAAATAAATAAATAAATAAATAAATAAAACAAAGGTCTCTGAGGCAGGGAGCCAGGTGATCAGGCTTGGCGGGTCCCACCCCCACAGGGACAAACAAAACAGTGATTCGATATGCTCAGGGTTGAGAGTTTCACTGCAGGCACAGCTAAATCCAGGATGGTGCAGCTTGGTGGGGGGGGGTCATCCGCCATTACTGAGGCATTCTTCCCCTACTGAGGTACACTCCCATTGCTGACCTGCTGACACCAAGGCAAGACACCATAACAGAGACTCTGCCAACACAGAGGCAACAGTGGAGCCCATGACAGCAGGGCAGTGCCCACGGCAACAGGGTAGAGCCCATGGCAACAAGGTGGACCCCATGGCAGCAGGGCAGAGCCTCGGCAGGCAAATAGTGACTAGACTGCCTCCTAGCTGGGCAGCACAGCACAATGGATACTCATAAAGAAAGCCCTAACTCCCCGAGACAGAGCATCTGAGGAAAAAAAGGGGTTTTATGAGTTCTGCTGCAGCAGACTCAAACATACCTGCCTAACAGCCCTGAATGTACAACAGAGCTCACAGCTCAGCACTTGAGCACCAATAAAATACAGACCATTTCCTCAAGCAGCTCCCTGATCCCTGTATATCCAAAGAGTCACCTCAAAAAGGACTGATCAGGAGGACAATTGGTGGGCATCATTCTTGGACAAAGATAGAAGAAGAATAAACTGGTAGCATTCCTCACTATTCTGCAGCTGCTACAGGTGTACCCCAGACAAGCAGAGCCTGGAGTGGACCTCAGCAGTTGTACAGCAGAGGCGCTAGACTGTTAAAAAGAAAACTAAGTAAGAGAAATACTTCATCATCAACAATTTGGGCATCCACTCAGAGATCCAATCTAAAAGTCAGCAACTACTCAGACGACAGGTGGATAAACCCACAAAGATGGAAAGAAACCAGGGTAAAAAGGAGAAAAAAACCCGAAACCAAAACACCTCGTTTCCTACAAAGGACCAAAACTCCTCACCAGCAAGGGAACAAAGCTGGACGGAGAATGAATGTGATAAAATGACTGAATCAGACTTCAGAAGGTGGGTAATGAGAAACTTATGTGAGGTAAAAGAACATGTTCTAAATCAAGGCAAAGAAACTAAGAGCCTGGAAAAACGATTTGAAATAAGATTCAAGGAAATGATAACAAGAATGGACAACTTAGAGAGGAACTTGAATGAATTGAAGGAGATGAAAACCGCAACAGGAGAACTTCGCAAAGCATACACAAGTTTCAATAGCCAAATTGACAAAGCAGAAGAAAGGATATCAGAAGTTGAAGATCAACACAATAAAATCAAACGAGAAACCAAGATTAGAGAAAAAATCGCAAAAAGGAATAAACAAAGTCTCCAAGAAAAGTGGGACTATGGGAAGAGACCTAACCTACATTTGATAGGTGTACCAGAATGTGATGAAGAGAATGAATCCAAGTTGGAAAATACTCTTCAGTATATTATCCAGAAAAATTTTCCCAACCTAGCAAGGCAGGCCAACATTCAAGTGCAAGAAATACAGAGAACACCACAAAAATATTCTGCAAAAAGAGCAACCCCAAGGCACATAATCGTCAGATTCACCAGGGTTGAAATGAAGGAGAAAATACTACGGACAGCCAGAGAGAAAGCTCTGGTCACCCACAAAGGGAAGCCCATCAGACTCACAGCGGATCTCTCAGCAGAAACTCTACAAGCCAGAAGAGAGTGCGGGTCAATATTCAACATCCTTAAAGAAAAGAACTTTCAACCCAGAATTTCATATCCAGCCAAACTGAGCTTCATAAGTGAAGGAAAAATCAAATCCTTTGCAAACAAGCAAGTACTCAGAGATCATGTCACCACCAGGTCCACTTGACAGGAGCTCCTGAAAGAGGCAATACACATAGAAAGAAACAACCAGTACCAGCCATACCAAAAACATACCAAATGCTAAAGAGCATCAACAAAATGAAGAATTTGCATCAACTAATGGGCAAAACAGTCAGCTAGCATCAAAATGGCAGTATCAAATTCACATATAACAATATTAACCCTAAATGTAAATGGGCTAAATGCACCAATCAAAAGACACAAAAAGGCAAATTGGATAAAAATCCAAAACCCATCGGTGTGCTGTATCCAGGAAACCCATCTCACAGGCAAGAACACAAAAAGGCTCAAAAGAAAGGGAGGGAGGAAGATTTACCAAGCAAATGGAGAGCAAAAAAAAAGCAGGAGTTGCAATTCTCATCTCTGATAAAATAGACTTTAAAGCAACAAAGATCAAAAGAGACAAAGAAGCTCATTACATAATGGTAAAAGGATAGATACAACAAAAAGAGCTAATGATCCTAAATATATATGGACCCAATACAGGAGCACCCAGATATATAAGGCAAGTTCTTAATGACTTAAATACAGACTGAGACTCCCACACAATAATAGTGGGAGACTTTAACACTCCACTGTCAATATTAGACAGATCAACCAGTTAGAAAATTAACAAGAA
>CM052665.1:16578223-16599908 GCA_028533165.1 Leontopithecus rosalia | reverse complement strand
CTCAGCACCACATCACACCTACTCTAAAACTGACCACATAATTGGAAGTAAAGCACTTCTCAGCAAATGCAAAACAACTGAAATTATAACAAACAGTCTCTCACACCATAGTGCAATCAAGTTAGAACTCAGAATTCAGAAACTAACTCAGAACCTCACAGCTTCATGGAAACTGAAGAAATGGCTCTTAAATGTTGATTGGATAAACAATGAAATGAAGGCAGAAATAAAGAAGTTCTTCAAAACCAGCGAGAATGAAGACAAAACATACCAGAATCTCTGGGACACATTTAAAACAGTCTCCAGAGAAAAATATATAGCAATAAGTGCCCACATGAGAAGAGTGTAGAGATCCAAAATTGACACCCTATCATCAAAATTGAAAGAGCTAGAGGAGCAAGATCAGAAAAACTCAAAACCTAGCAGAAGACAAGAAAAAACTAAGATCAGAGCAGAACAGAAAGAGATAGAGACACGAAAAATCCTTCAAAAATCAATAAACCCAAGTGTTGTTTTTTTTAAAGATCAACAAAATAGAACACTAGCCAGACTGATAAAAAAGAAAAGAGAGAACAACCAAATAAACGCAATAAAAAACGATAAAGGGGAAATCACCACAGATTCCACAGAAATTCAAACCATCATCAGAGAATATTACAAACCGCTCTATGCACATAAACTAGTAAACCTGGAAGAAATGGATAAATTCCTGGACACCTGTGTCCTCCCAAGCCTAAAACAGGAGGAAGCCGAAACTATGAATAGACAAATAAACAAGGTCTGAAGTCGAGGCAGCAATTAAGAGCCTATCACACAAAAAAAGCCGAGGTCCGGATGGGTTCACAGTTGAATTCTACCAGACACACAAAGAGAAGCTAGTGCCATTCCTTCTGAAAATATTCCAAATAATCCAAAAATATGGAGTCCTTCCCAACTCATTTTATGGGACCAACATTATCCTGATATGAAAACCCGGCAGAGACTCAACAAGAAAAAAAAAAACTTCAGACTAATATCCATGATGAACATAGATGCAAAAATCTTCAATAAAGTACTGGCAAGCCGATTGCAACAGCACATCAAAAAACTTATCCATCATGATCAAGTAGGATTCTTCTGGGGATGCAAGGATGGTTCAACATATGCAAGTCTATAAACGTAATCCACCACATAAACAGAACCAAAACCAAAAACCACATGATTATCTTAATTGATGGAGAGAAGGCCTTTGACAAAATTCAACAGCCCTTTATGCTAAAAACCCTCAATAACCTCGGTATTGATGGAACATATCTCAAAGTAAGAAAAGCTATTTATGACAAACCAACAGCCAACATCATACAGAATCGGTAAAAACTGGAAGCATTCTCTTTGAAATCCAGCACTAGACAAGGATGCCCTCCTTCACCACTACTATTCAATATAGTACTGGAAGTTCTAGCCAGGGCAATCAGGCAAGAAAAAGAAATAAAGGGTATTCAAATAGGAAAGGAGGAAGCCAAATTGTCTCTATTTGCAGACGACATAATAGTATATCTAGGAGACCCCATCACTTCATCCCAAAAACTCCTGAAACTGATAAGCAACTTCAGCAAGTCTCAGGATATAAAATCAATGTGCAAAAATCGCAAGTATTCCTATACACCAATAAAAGACTGAAAGAGAGCCAAATCAAGAACAAACTGCCATTCACAATTGCTACAAAAAGAATAAAATACCTAGGAATACAACTTACAAGGAATGTAAGGGACCTCTTCAAGGGAAACTACAAACCACTGCTCAATGAAATAAGAAAGGACACAAACAGATGGAGAAACATTCCATGTTCATGGTTAGGAAGAACCAATATTGTGAAAATGGCTATACTGCCCAAAGTAATTTACATAATCAACGCTATCCCCATCAAGCTACCATTGATTTTCTTCACAGAACTGGAAAAAACCACCATGAACTTCATACGGAACCAAAAGAGAGCCTGAATAGCCAAGTCAATTCTAAGCAAAAAGAACACAGCAGGAGGCATCACACTACTGGACTTCAAACTATACTACAAGGCTACAGTAATCAAAACAGCATGGTACTGGTATCAAAACAGAGATATAGACCAATGAAACAGAAGAGTGGCATCGGAGGCATCACAACACATCTATAACCATACAAACTTTGATAAACCTAACAAAAACAAGCAATCAGGAAAGATTCCGTGTTTAATAAATGGTGTTGGGGAAACTGGCTAGCCATGTGCAGAAAGCAGAAACTGGACCCTTCCTGACACCTTACACTAAAATTAACTCCAGATGGATTAAAGACTTAAACATAAGTCCCAGCACCATAAAAAACCTAGAAGAAAATCTTGGCAAAACCATTTAGGACATAGGAGTAGGCAAGGACATCATGACCAAAACAACAAAAGCATTGGCAACAAAAGCCCAAATAGACAAATGGGACCTAACGAAACAACACAGCTTCTGCATAGCAAAAGAAACAGTAACTAGAGTAAATCGGCAACCAACAGAATGGGAAAAAATTTTTGCAGTTTACCCATCTGACAAAGGGCTGATATCCAGAATTTACAAATAACTCAAACAGATTTACAGGAAAAAAACAAACAAGCCCATTCAAAAATGGGCAAAGGATATGCACAGACACTTTACAAAAGAAGACATACATGAGGCCAACAAACATATGAAAAAATGCTCATCATCACTGGTCATTAGAGAGATGCAAATCAAAACCACATTGAGATACCATCTCATGCCTGTTAGAATGGCGAGCTTTAAAAAATCTGGAGACAACAGATGCTGGAGAGGATGTGGAGAAATAGAAACACTTTTACACTGCTGGTGGAAGTGTAAGTTAGTTCAACCATTGTGGTAGACAGTGTGGCGATTCCTCAAAGACCTAGCAATAGAAATTCCATTGGACCCAGAAATCCCATTACTGGGTATATATCCAAAGGACTATAAATCATTCTACTATAAGGACACATGCACACGAATGTTCATTGCAGCACTGTTTACAATAGCAAAGTCTGGAACCAACCCAAATGCCCATCGATGATAGACTGGACTGGGAAAATGTGGCACATATACACCATGGAATATTATGCAGCAATAAAAAATGATGAGTTTGTGTCCTTTGTAGGGACATGGATGAATCTGGAGAACATCATTCTCAGCAAACTGACAGAAGAACAGAAAATGAAATACCGCATATTCTCGCTTATACGTGGTTGATGAAAAATGAGAACACATGGACACAGTGAAGGGAGTACTACACACTGGGGCCTATTGGGGCGAATAGGGGAGGGGCAACAGGGGAGAGCTGGGGAGGGATAGCCTTGGGAGAAATGCCAAATGTGGGTGAAGGGGCAGAAGGCAGCAAAACACACTGCCATATTTGTACCTATGCAACTATCTTGCATGTTCTGCACATGTACCCCAAAACCTAAAATGCAATAAAATAAAATGAAATGAAAAATTAATTAACTTTTTTTGTTGAACATAATATTTTTTTCAAAGGGTAGTTTCCTAAATATACATGGGTACTTTATATGCTCAGAATAAATTCAATTAAACTTAAGAATTAGTCAATTCCATTTTCAATTGAGATTTGTAAATATTGCAGTTCAAATACTTTCACAACTACACGGTGTTTTTTTGGGGGTGGTTTCAGAGAATTTTTCTTTGGCAAATAGTTTTTATACGACGAAACTTATCACGTAAATTGTCATTTATAGATATCTGAGTACATTGCAAAATGTAGATGATTTGAAACTGCTGACTTTATCATTTTTAATTTACTAAGTAATGGATTGTTAATGGATCCACTTAAAGACAGTGGCTCAAGCCTGTAATCTCAGCACTTTGGGAGGCTGAGGCAGGTGAATCACGAGGTCAAGGGATCAAGACCATCCTGGCCAACATGGTGAAACCCTGTCTCTACTTAAAGATACAGAAATTAGCTGGGTGTGGTGGTGTGAGCCTGTAGTTCCAGCTACTCGGGAGGCTGAGGCAGGAGAATTGCTTGAACCTGGGAGGCAGAGGTGAGCTGAGATAGTGCCACTGCACTCCAGACTGGTGCCTGGCGACAGATTGAGACTCTGACTCAAAAAATATATATATAATGACATAAAATGATTCTTTGCACATGTCCATCTATTATAAAGTTCAATTAGATAATTTTCAAGCTAAATAATTTACCATCACTGAATTTGTTTCGATTTTTCTTGCTTTTGTGGGATAAACTACAACAGATTCTTGTTTGCATGTTCATTTTTTCGTAATTATAATTCACTATGAAGCTTCTAAAAGTTAAACATTTTGGAGATTTGGCAATTTGGGACAAAGTACAAGTAAATAAACACAATATTATCAGATTTATTAATAAATGTGTTTAACACCATTATAGATCATTATTTCTTCAAAAGTGTATACATTCTTCAATTCTAATTTACAATGAGCATCAGAAATAGAAAGTAGATATCATTATGCTGGAGTAACTTTGTATATTTAGCATCAGCATCAGTCTCATTATATTTTAAAAAGTTGTTAGTGACATGCATGTGTGTGTGTTCATGTGTGTGTAAGTTTAGTAACTTCAGCTCCTTCTCAACTGGTAGTCTATTAAAGTTTGTTTGGATGAAATTATTACAACTTATTGCAAGGTCATTCTGCATTATATAAAATATTGTTTACACAAAGACATTTGCTTTACCAAATTCACAATGAATTTTATCAAGAAAAAAATTATTGTATTACTTTTGTAATTTTCACTGGATTTATAATAACATACTTTAAAATGTCATATAGTCTACCTTTAGTGAAATGTACTTTCAAAAACATTACTTTGAGTTCATAAATTAAATGAAAAGACTTGAATTATTTTTTGCAGTTAGGTGATTTTCTATTTAATGCATTAGATGATATTGGTGTAAAACTATCAGCATTTAACTATTTGCAAATATTTTTTTTCTGCCAGTTCAACTTATGTATTCACAAATATCAATTCACTTTTCTATGTGTACACGAAAACTTTGATAAATATGATTAATTTAGATGAAAAGCTATTTGATCAAAATAATAATCAAGATAATATATAAATGATTTTCTGCAGCTGCACATATAATATCATCCCTGTGTTCTTAGAATAAATACTCACTGTGGAAGTTATGATGGTGCTACTTCAGAAGACTTGATTCCTATAGTTTCATGGGTTTAATGATATCTCCACCACCTCCATCTGCCATGGTAGATGGCTGTTGTCCAAAAAACTTATTCAGTGATATGCTTATCAAGAACATTCTTATTAAAATAGTACATAACATTTCATTAAAAATGTACTATCTTTTGTTAGCTCTTTGTCTAGAACTGCGATTTACTACACAATTTTAAAAATGCATCAACTAAGAAAATACACTAGCAAATTTAGATTTGTTTTATAGAAGGAGTGATAAATCAACATCACAGGAACTTTCAGTGTATCCTTTTTTATTCCTGAGAAAGAGTCTTGCTCTGTTGGCCAGGTTGGTGTGCAGTGGTGTGACCTTGACTCACTGAAACCTCTGTCTCCTGAGGTCAGGTGAGTCTCCCATCTCAGCCTCCTTAGTGGCTAGGACAACAATCATGTGCTACCATACCCTGCTACTTTATTTTTAGAGACAGGTTGCTTCATGTTGCCAAAGCTGGTCTCAAAATCCTTAGCTCTGGCGATCTGCCCACCTTTGCCTCCAAAATTCTGGGATTACAGGTGTGAGCCCAGGCTATTCTTTATATTTATTTTATAATTACCCAGATTTTTTTTCTGTACTGTTAGAAAAATAAAATAGTGCTACCAATAGAAAGACTCCTTTATATCAATATAGAAGAGGAAAAGAATACAGTTTATTGTTGGATAATATTGATATTGATAGTATGATATTGATAGGTCAGTTTTCCATTCCTAAAACAAATTACTCCACACTGCAGTTTAAACTGAGTAAATTTATTTACTTAATGATTTCGATACTGGAAATTGTAAAATCAAGATTTTGGCAGGGCTGTGTACCTTCTGTGCAATTTTTGAAAATATCTGCTTTATTGTTTTTTTCCACTTCTAAAGGGTGTTCACATTCCTTGACTGAGATATCTACACCTCTGCTCTTGCCACTATTTCCTTCAACTCTGAATGTCTTGACTCTCTTCTCCTTGTGAGAATGTTTGTGATTACATTAGGCTTACCTTAATAATCCAGTATAACCTCCCTAACATAGTTTGAATTAATCCTTTTTGAATCTCAAGTTGACATATGATCTCCATTGTTTGAGGTAAGGCCTATTAGAAAGTGTTTGGGTCATGTGAGAAGATTCCTCCAGAATGACTTCTTACCATCCTTGCAATAACAAATGAACCTCACCCTATGGGTTCACATGATATCTGCTTATTTACAAGGCCCTAGAACTTCCTCCCCACTTTCTTGTTCTTTCTGCCTTACCATCTCATGGTTCTCCTTCACCATCCACCATGATTGTAAGATTCTTAGAATCCTAACCAAAAATAGGTGCCAGCACCACACTTCCTGTAGAGCCTGCAAAACCATAAGCCAAACTAAGCCTCTGTTCTTTATAAATTACCTATTCTTAGGTATTCTTTAATAGCAACGCAGAGGAACTAACACATTCCCTATCCCAAAATTATTAACTTAAATGCATCTGCAAATTCCTTTCTATGATGCACACATTTACAGGTTCAGGGTGTCAGGACTTGGATTTTAAGAGGGTTCCATTATCCTTTCGACCACAGTAAACTTTAATAGATTTATACAAATGCAATTGATCACAAAATGTACCACTAAATTAGGATAAAAACTTACACATTTTATACAACAAGTAGAAGAAAGAATAACTTCAATTAAATAATTAGAGCTCCTATCAATTTTCCTAACATCTTGTGAGACATCACTGAGCCACTTACACTGATATATTTTTACATACCTGGAGGTTTTGTGTTGGCCAATTTGGAGCTATCACTTCATTATAAAACCTGGAATATCTAGCTTAATCCTTAGAGAGATATATTTCTATAAATAAATCAGGTTATAGTAAGGACTCAAACTAGCTTGTCTTGAAAGAAGCAATTATTTAAGGGGAAAATGGATTTTAAAAGAAGTATCTGATTGAGTTAAATAGGCAAGAAAAACTTTCTTAGAATGATTACAAAAGCAATCAAGAGTATTGCAAGGAGGGTTGGGGAAAGAGATTGTATTCAATGCCACAAAACAAATGATGGAAGAGCTGTCAAGTGCTGAGGTAAGATAGTGAAAAATTACAGGAGGATATTTGAGGAGAGATTGGTCAATGTAATTAGATGAACTATGTTTGCTTATTGGTGCTTATAGAAGTTAGACTTCTACTGTCTCACAGAGATTAGAAAGATGGCCTACTACTTTATTGATAATTACTTTGTGAAGAAAGTTTTCCCAAGTCCTTGAGAAACACTTTCCTGTGTTAGATTACATCTCAAAAGGAAGAGAAAGCATTTACCATTGAGAATTTTCTAAAGTAAATGCTCTAAGAAAATGGTTCAGGGGCCTAGAGTCAGAAACAAACCTTGTTTAATGTTTAATCACACTTAGACCGGTATTCAATAGGGACATGTTATTTTTTTCCTTTATAAATCATGAAAGACATTTTTAGTTGACATTATATTTTACTTACCTTTAAAGTATAAGTTTGTGCATTTCTTACTGAATTCACAGATTTTTTTTCTTTTTTCTTTTTTTTAATTAATTAATTTTTTATTGCCTTTTAGGTTTTGGGGTACATGTGCAGAACTTGCAAGATAGTTGCATAGGTACACACGTGGCAGTGTACTTTGCTGTCTTCCTCCCCTTCACCCACATTTGGCATTTCTCCCCATGCTATCCCTCCCCAGCTCCCCACCCTGCTGTCCCTCCCCTATTCCCCCCAATACACCCCAGTGTGTAGTACTCCCTTCCCTGTGTCCATGGGTTCTAATTGTTCATCACCTGCCTATGAGCGAGAATATGAGGTATTTCATTTTCTGTTCTTGTGTCAGTTTGCTGAGAATGATGTTCTCCAGATTCATCCATGTCCCTACAAAGGACACGAACTCATCATTTTTGATGACTGCATAATATTCCATGGTGTATATGTGCCACATTTTCCCAGTCCAGTCTATCATTGATGGACATTTGGGTTGGTTCCAGGTCTTTGCTATTGTAAGGAGTGCTGCAATGAACATTCGCGTGCATGTGTCCTTATAGTAGAATGATTTATAGTCCTTTGGATATATACCCAGTAATGGGATTGCTGGGTCAAATGGAATTTCTATTTCTAAGTCCCTGAGGAATCACCACACTGTCTTCCACAATGGTTGAACTAATTTACAGTACTCCCTCCAGCAGTGTAAGAGTGTTCCTATTTCTCCACATCCTCTCCAGCATGGAATATTATGCAGCAATCAAAAATGATGAGTTCGTGTCCTTTGTAGGGACATGGATGAATCTGGAGAACATAATTCTCAGGAAACTGACACAAGAACAGAAAATGAAATACTGCATATTCTCACTCATAGGTGGGTGATGAACAATGAGAACACATGGACACAGGGAAGGGAGAACTACACACTGAGGTCTATTGGGGGGAATAGGGGAGGAACAATGGGGGTTGGAGATGGGGAGGGATAGCATGGGGAGAAATGCCAGATTTGGGTGAATGGGAGGAAGACAGCAAATCATACTGCCACGAGTGTACCTATGCAACTATCTTGCAAGTTCTGCACATGTACCCCAAAACCTAAAATAAAATAAAAAGTAAAATAAAATAAAAATAAATAAATACATGTTATTAGGTTAAGCTTACTCCTTGATGTTTGCTCTAACAAGTAAATAAAATAGCTGATGGATTGTAAAGATAATTTGATATGCTTTAACCTTTTCCTTAGAGCATTTGATTAGAAAGAAGAAGCCATTTTGTTTCTAACACTTATATTCTAAAGCTTGCTATAAATACATAGACACTACCCATTCAGGGAAACTAACAAAATTAATTGTTGACATTGTGGGAAATCACAACATTGTAAGATTATATAGATTGCAATTTATAAGATAAAGTAGGCATACCTGTTTACTTATTATTTTTTACTTGCCCTGTAAATAATTTGTAGGCAGTGTTCAATAATAAATTTAAATAATCAAACAGAAGATATAAGTAGCACATGAAATCTGAGAATGCTACCATTTTTGAAAAATATGACTAAGAAGTGAGAGAATTCTATGAGTAAAACTAAATATGCAATAAACTATTAGCAAAGGTTAAATTAAACTTTAAGTTAAAATTGTAGAGTGAAAAACATCACAACATATTTATTCACCATTGGGTTCAAGTCAACATGAAAATCAATGCTTATAACTTCATAAATATTATGTATCAATTCAGAAGATTCAATTAATTGAACAAGGCTGGTTTTTCCTTTCCTTTTTTTTCATTTAGCTAGATCCATTTTCTCATGCCATAGGTTTATTTGCTTTTCCTTCTCTCTTCTACTTCTACATATGCACATTTCTATTTCAGTCTGCCTTCAGGATTTGAACTTTGTTTCTACTTCATTACTTCCTTTTATCTCCCTTAACTGTATAAACCAACTAATTTTCTTCTTTTTCTCTTCCATTTTAGATCAGTTCCCAGAAATAGCAATTGTCTGATGAGGTTATGAAAGAATAGAATAGAATATCTATTTTTTCCATTGGAAATGTCAAGTAGAATATATATGAGTGCATGTCACATAATATATATCCATTAAATGTAGATTATATAGACTATTTCCAATTTTCACATGGAAGAACTCTATGTAGAGACTCTATTCTACACATATGTACCCGTCCCTCCTTCTTAATGTTTCAAACTCCAAATTTTAGGTTTAAATGTAATTTTAATTAAAGACACGTTTATTTTCTATCTTTTACACACATATATATAAATACACTCTTTTTTTATTTCAATACGTTTGGGCCAAAGTTGGTATTTGGTTATATGAATAAGTTTTAGTGGTGATTTCTGAGATTTTGTTGCACTCATCACCCAATCAGCGTATGCTGCACCAAATCTTTAGTCTTTTATCCCACCAACTATTCTCCACAATTCCCCAATGTTCATTGAATAATTCTTATGCCTTTTCATCTTCATAACTTAGCTACCACTTACAAGTGAGAACATACATTGTTTAGCGTCCATTCTGGAGTTACTTCACTTAGAATAATGGTCTCTAAGTCCATTTAGGTTTCTGCAAATACCATAATTTCATTTCTTTTTATGGCTGAGTAGTATTCCATGGTGTGTGTGTGTGTGTGTGTGTACATATGCATATATATATATATATATATATCATATGCAATATTTTCTAAAAATTGCATTGTGATTAAGTGTTTCTGCTTCTCTGTAGAATAGAGTCATTTGTATTAGGCATGCATTCAAACCAAAGAAAACTGGAACATTAATGAATCAGAGAAATTATCACTTTGAAGGCATAAGAGATCTGCGTGGCAATGAGAGCTGAAGGAGCTGAAAGAGATGAAAGAACTTTAGAGAGGGGAACACACATCTGAATTCACTGGTATTCTGGAAGACGTTGCTAACACTGAACAAAAACACACGATTCAAAAATTTGCCTTTGTATTACCAAACTAGTGGCAATGAAGAGCAAGTTTTGGTGAGAACGTGAGCTCCAGCATGCCAGGCATACGGCGTTCTGAGGTTTTGTAGATCAGCAATATAAAATCAGTCAGGATTCTCTAATTTTGTGAAAATATTGAGAGAACTCTAAAATAGAGATGGTTTAGAGTTAAAAACTGACTGGGAGAGGAGCTCTGCCTTGACACTATACCTAGGGTTTAAAAAACTTGGGTCATCAACTAGAAATCAAATGTAGACAATTTCCTGGGTCTTCAATATACATTGACTGAGCACAGTCGCTATTTAGATTAAGGTGATTAAGGTTCACCCTCTTGATATGGTTTGGCTGTGTCCTGACCCACAGCTCACCTTGATTGTCATAATCCCCACCTGTCAAGGGCAGTGTCAGGTGAACATAATTGAATATGGAGGCGGTTTCCCTGGTAATGTTCTTGTGGTAGTGAATAAGTCTCACGAGATCTGATTGCTTTATAAATGGAAGTTCTCCTGCATGAGCTCTCTTGCCTGCCATCAAGATTGTGAGGCCTCTCCAGCCAAGTGGAACTGTAAGTCTGTTAAACCTCTTTTCTTTATAAGTTACCCAGTTGTGGGTATTTCTTTATTAGTAGTGTGAGAATGAGCAGTAATATACTCCTTACCCTGCAGAGAGAAGGATATATCATTTCTCAAGATATAATATCATTTGGAGACTTTTAAAAACCATACATATATCATTGGAAAAAAATTACTAAGCATATCCATGATATATGACCAAAGTAAAGAGAAAAGCACAGTGAACTCAGATCTGCAGTGATTGCTTTTGGAATTAGCTGACAAGCCCTTGAAAATAGCACAGAACACTGACAACTATGAAAAGAATGAATTAGATGCAGTTAAGCTAATCAGGAAGTAGACCAAAATTTGAATACTTACTTCATAAAACAGCGTTTTAAAATGGTCAATAAACATGGGAAAACCTGTCAATTCCACTCTCACTAAAAAAATGCAAATTGAAACCACAAGATGCTATAACTGCACACCCACCATAATGAATATAAAGAAAAAGCAAGAAAATAGCAAGTACTGTTGAGCATTTGGAGAAACTGATATAAATTAGCACATTCACTTTAAAAATTATTTGGCAGTATCTTATAAAGTAGAACACACACATTCACTTTGATCCTGAATCTCACCCCTTGGTATTTGTCTAATACATACATTCAATAAATGATGCATACAAGATGTTCAACATGGCTTTATTCATAATATTCAAGAATTTGAAACAACACAAAATGCTTATTAACTCTAGAACTGGTATGATATATAATGCATACAATTGAGCAATAGGTATAAGTGAATTAAACCTACATAATTAACTTGGAAGAATTTCTTAAAAATAACTTTGAGCAAAGTCAGCCATATATAAAGATTACTTACTTTACAGCTTAATTTACACTAAGTTGAGTGAAAGGCAAAATTTATCTAAAGTCTTTTGAGTCCAGAATGGGGGTTTGATAATTGGTGTGGAGCACAAGAAGCAATTATACGTTACTAGTAATGTTCTATTTCTAAATTTCAATGTTACGCAGTTATGTTAACTTTTGTATGAACTTTAACTTACAATTTATAATGTTTTCTCTTGTTATAATTCATTAATGAGTTTGCATTAAAAATAAAAAGGACTTCAAAATCATGCAAAATATTAACTACCACTAGAGAATTTATAGTACCAAAATAATGTTTATCTTTAAAGTAGTCACTCTTGGATGTTACCCTGCATTTATCCCTGCATGAGACTAGCACTACATTGTACGAAATACATGGGGAATAGGCTTAATATTTAATATTCTTATCTGTTGAAAATTATGTTTAAAGGAAAGCACATAGAAACAGACTGAAAGCATATGTGTCTCAGGATACTAAAGCATATATTTCCAAATAAATTTTTGAAAGTTATGGTTGCTGCATTCAAAATTTAAGAACATGTGTAACACTGAAATATCTGACATTCAGTCTGTCATTTCTCTTGGAATTTTCATTCCATGTGTCGTTGTTTTTACTTTCTATTTTTTCAACTTGACAACAGACCCGGATTTTGCCCATAAGGCAGTTTCAGCTTGCATTGCATCATCAGTCAGGCTGCTGTTAGAATCATCATTTTAGATCTTAAGCTTGGTTATAATTTGATGTAATTTTTTTAACAGTCCAGTGATCAGGAGTCTGATGTTTCCCAATAGGGAAACTCCATTCATGTGCAGGTTATTTTATGTCTTTGACCTCCCTCCACTTCTTGCTCTTGGTGAAGCTACTGTTTGGAGGCAAAAACTCTCTTTGCAGGCCTTCTTGTAAGAAACACCTGTTGGCATATCTTTTGGTGCTACTGTCAAAGTATGAGAGGGATGTCAGTTTTGTAACTGGGATTGCAATGTGTTTTCTCAAGTCAGCCAATTGAGTATTTTTGAACCAAAGAAACAAAATGGCTTCTGAGTGGTTGGTTTATTCTTGGTCCTCTATTTCCCATACTCACTCCAATATTAGTACAGTGGTCAGTGGCCTTTGGACAAGTTGTCCACTGTGCATTTCTCCTGAAGCTGCTGTGATTTTTCTTAATAGGGGGATATTTTGAATGATCCTTGCAGGGTCAGCACTTTGTACACTGTATTTGTTGAGTTAGCATCCTTTTCTGCTTTCCTACCTGTATTAGTCTGTATTCATACTGCTATTAAGAACTGCCTGAGACTGAGTAATTTATAAAGAAAAGAGATTTGATTCACAGTTCAGCATGGCTGGGGAAGCTTCAGGAAACTTACAATCATGGCAGAAGGCAAAGGGGAGTAAGGTACCTTTTTACAAGGTGGCAGAAAGGAGAAGTGCTGAGTGAAATAGGAAGAGCCCCTATAAAACCATCAGATATCATAGAAACTCACCCACAAGAACAGCATGGGGGAAACCACACCTATGATTCAATTATCTCCACCTGGTCTTTCTCTTGACATGTGGGCATTGTAGGGATTATGAGGATTACAATTCAAAATGATTTGGATGGGAATACAAAGTCTAACCATAGCACTACCTATAGATAGGTTTCTTTTGTTATTTTCACTGGCTTTAGATTAAGTGTAAATTGTTTAAATTATTTTAGAGAAGAAGTTTTTTGTTTGTTTGTTTTGTTTTTGAGACTGAGGAATCTAGCTCTGTTGCCCAGGATGGAGTGCAGTGGCACAATCTAGGCTCACTGCAAACTCTGCCTGCAGAGCTCAGAGGATTCTCCCACCTCAGCCTACCAAGGAGCTGGGATTACAGGCCCGCACAATCATGCCCAGCTAATTTTGTTTGTGTATTTTTAGTAGAGACGGGGTTTCACCATATTGGCCAAGCTGGTCTTGAACTCCTTATCTCAGGTGATCTGCCTGTCTCAGCCTTCCAAAGTGCTGGGATTAAAGGCATGAGCCACTGGGTGTGGCCAAGAAGTAGTTTCAAATATTTAAATGTTCAGTACTATAATCCAAAATTAGTGACTTTAAATGAAAGAATTCTAATTCAAGTCCTGGCTCTTTCTAACTATATGAAATTAGATAAGTTATATCGAGACTCAGGCTTCAGCTCATTCTTCCGTATAATAGAAACATTTCTTGGGTTTGTTGTGGTGTTTAAATAAGTTGACTAATACACAGCACTTACAAGAATATCTGGGTAGGTATCATATACTACATTAAGATTAGCTATTGTACTTATTATATAGTCTTAAACTATTTTTAAATATGTGACTTGCAACTTGAGAATTTCAAAGAATAACTTATACCCCTTGAAATGTATGTGTGTGTGTACAGATATATACATTTAATTTTTGTTGAAAATCTGTGTGATTTAGTCCTAGGTAACATAAACCATAGCTTACTATAAAATACAATACAGGCAAAGGAGATAAATACATTTGTAATTGGAACAAAATTTTTAATATAATAATTTATTAAGCATCTACATGCCAAAGGAGTTACAGAAACGTAAACATAATTATGGTCTTCAAGACCCTTAAAGTCTGGTAGTGTCAACATTGCAGTAAGAACTTATAGGAGAGAGTTTGAAAGATGAAGAGAGCAGGGATAGAGAGAATAAAAAAGAGTGTCACAAAGTGTTACATGTAGTTAGTTAAAAATTATAGTTAGGTTCTATAGCTATGGTACATAAATGCATTGAATTAAATCATCTGTAATTTATTACTTATTTAGTGCCTCAATCATTCATATCTTATGCATTTAAATATTTAACTTCTCAGATATATTTATAGCTAGAATACATTTTTCATAAAAATTAAAAATAAATATACTGTAAATATATAAAAAATTAAACATAAATATACTTCCTGCTCTTAATAATAATATATGTATTTTTTAACCTTATACCCCCCAATCCCTTAAGAAGCTAAATTTGAAAAAAAAAAACTTTATGTATTCTGGGGTATAGAAGGAATGTGTATTGACTGTAATAGTGTGTTTCCAACAGTAATGTCATAGAGGATATAGATTATTGATATTTTCAGAAAAAAATGCATACTATGTAGAGTTAAGGAAGACTCTATTCAAGACATCACAGTAGGTGTAAGACTACTATAAGAGGGAGACAGATTGAACTCAATGACAGGAAAACAAAAGGAGGGAGAAGTTTGAAGGGCCAGAGTGAGGGGAAATGCATGGAGGTTCATTAATGTCAGTAGGTCATCTGTGTTGAGTCATTGGTCCTTCTGCTAGTTAGGTTCCTAACATCTCACAAAGACTGGGAAATGTAAACATTATCTTACTTGATTACATTTAAATGGAATGACTCCTTGGTTCGTAAGACAGATATCCTTTGTTGTAAAACCAGCCAGCGGTTGACAGATGATTTACATCTCAAAGGAGCAGAGAAAGAATATACAATTCGAAGCTTTCTAAATTAAATGAGAAAAGGGATATCACAAATCTGTACTCAGGGAGAGTCTATCTGAGGTATAGGCAAGCTGATACCAGAAATCTGTACTCAGGAAGACTCTGAAGTTTAGGCAAGCTGGAGAAAACATTAAGGCTTTCTTGTTCAATATCCTGCTTTAAATATTTATAGTTACATGTTATATTTCTTAGCATACTCAGACTAGAAAACAAAACAAACCCAAAAACAGAAAATTTCTACAATACACAATAGCCAAACAAGTACAAAGAAAGTTTCAGTATGTGACCATGTTTCTAATTCAGTCTTGCTATTTAATGTTTAGCAAGACTCACAAATAGTAATAATATGACTTGACAAAAAAACAGAGATAGATTTAGACTCAAGTCTCAGAGCAATAATGAAATTGCACACACATTACTGTTTTTGGATCTTGAACTTGAACCTACTGCTATGTTAATGCACAAAGTAATGATCCAAGGGTTGCCCTAATTTGCCAGATTATATTTCATTCAGTTTGAACAGATGGTCTTCCATTTAGACAAATTGTTCCTTGAAACAAAAGATTCAATTCTGTTTTATGGAAGATACACATTCTGCCAACTATTTATTCAAGTAAACATCATATTAGATAAATAAGAAAAACAATTATAATTATGGTGAAATTACCTGTCAGCACTGGTGATTTCCCATGGACCACATTTTCACTCAAGTCTTCTATAGATGAAATATATTTTTAATTTAGTGACATTGACATTTCAAATTTTAAACATTACTAAACTGTAGAGACTTGCAACTAAATTATAAAATGATGTCAGAGAACTGTTTAAAAGCGATACTTTCTAAATAGCCCTAAATTGTTTTAAAATACAATTCCCCTTAATTTTTGAACAATTTCTGGTAAGTATTAGAGGTAGAGGAAAAGGAAAACAAGATTCTCTCAGGAGGGAGAAGATGAGGGTTTGATGTAGATTATATGTACTTTTTAAAAAAAGTTTAAATATTTATAACAAAAACAAATGTTTTTAATTGAGTTTCTTTTTTAAAAAATTCAGAAATTACATCATTATATTTTGCTAAAATTTTACATTTAGCATTCTTTTATATTTATATATTTTTCAATTTAATTTTTATTTTATTCAAGGAGTACATGTGTTTGTTACCAGGGTATTACATGTTTAATAGTGGAGTTGTGACTTCTAGTGTACTCAGCACCCAGATATTGGACACCATACTCAGAAGGTTAGTTTTGAACTTTCACACACCTTCCTTACTTCCCTTCATTTGCAACCCTAGAGTCTGTTATCTCTGTATTCATGTACATGTGTATCATTTGTTTAGCTCCCTCTTACAAGTGACAGCACACAGTATTAGATTTTCTGTTGCTGTGTTAGTTCGCTTAGGAGTGTATGCAGAATTTTCTTAGGATAAGTGAAACATACCTGATGATTGATTTCACACAAACCCCACCAATCTGCTATACTGTAAATGAAGACAGAAAAAATGTCTTACTCATCAGAAAAAAAATACCAAGGCAAATTTGTTCTTGCAAACTATGTTCATAGGTTCGTAGTAATTACTTCTAAGCCTTTTCTATATTTTCCTCAGAACCATCCTCCATATGCCTCTGTTATTTTTTGGCTTATATACATCTTCCATATTCCTTTTTACATAAAAATATTATAAAACACTGTTTCTCAAGGCTGGTCCATTGCACACACTTTTCTAAGTACTTTTGCAGTGCCACATTCAAGGAAATGCACAAACTGAATTGACCATAATTTGTAATTATGACCATATCTGCTTTTAATCTTTCCCATCTTCATGATATATCATGTACTTTATATAGTGCAAAAATGTCTAAAAATAAACTTATTTCCTAATTTTCCTTTCATTGTTTAAAATAACACTTAAACCAAGTATAGTTGTGTTCACTTAATCACTATATGAGCAAATTTATCTAATATAAAAGTGTACCTTGTATATGAGAACATATTTTTATATTAGCTTTGCTTAGATTATTGTGTATCATTTTTCATTTTGATGTTCAATGTATTATATTTAGTCTCAATGAATCTGACTTCTATGTAATATATGATTTATCTACTGAATTATATTTTTACAGCAATAAGCTCATATTTTCTGTCTCTAACAATATTCTGGAGATAATGCACTTAGGTTACTGAAATAAGTAGACTACATTGTTTAATCTGTAATCTGTCATTTATTCATCTGTAGGTCCATGTAGAAAGTATGAACATTTCTGTTGTTCTCTTTTCATCTTGAGGTTGCCTAATGTCTTTGCCTTGCTCAAACCCAGCCACCTGCTCTCAGACTGTCATTCACCATCCTGTCAACTGGCTTGTGCTTTTTCACAGGAATTTCCATTTGCATCTCACAGTCTGAGGTTGTATGCATCAGTTTCTGCCTGCCAGTTATACAGGCCATGCCCTGCTGTTACCCAGCTTTTTCATTCACTAAGGCCTGGAAGGCTGCACTGGAGCAAAAAAATGCTGACAGACTGGCAGTGTTCCAAAGCCTTGTTGGTAAGAATTCTGTCTTGCCATTTGGTCTTTCCCTTTGGACTGACAGAAATTTATTTATAATTACTAAATTGGCATTATTAATAATACATGACATTTATGAAGAATGTATATGATATGAATTATTTTTTGTCACTTGTTGAACTATAAATATACTAGACACTAAATACTAAAATACACTGTTCGCAAAAATATTTAGTCATCAAAAAAATAGTATGAGGATAGTTGTTATTTTGATACATATTTTGTTGATCAAGAACCTGAGTCATAAAGAAGTTAGATAAAATTGAGTTCACGCAGTTGGTCAGTTCTGCAGCTGAGTTTCCACCAGACAATTTGACTCTGGAGCCTAATACTACAATAGAATGTTCCTGCCCAATAGGTACATCATTCACTTAGTCACTTTCAGCATGTGAAGCATAATGTTTATTTCATCAAATTCACTTTCTCCGAATACTAATTATTCAGGGAACTGAAAAATGTTTTCATGTAGCTTGGATTATACTTCAGGGTAAATCGGTCTCATTCAGGTTACAGATAGAAAAATTTTCATGATAGAAAATCTGTTTCTTCAGATCATGGCTTTTTCAGCTTGAAGGCAGTGTATAACATTTTCCATAGTGTTACCTATTGCATTAGAAAATGATCTGCTTTATGCTTCTTCTACCTGCATACATTTGTCGGCTCGAATTTGTGGTTGCATTTGCCTTTTTTTAGTGTTTCAAAGTATAGTAATAACAAATTTATGTATATAGTATGTGTACATACATGTTTATGTATCAATACATTTATATGAGAACTCATATGTGTTTGTAGTCATATACATGACACACATATGCCCAATAGATTAGTTACCAAAAACATTTTGCAGATATCTAGTTCAAATTCTAGATAAAATATAGTGGTTGGTTCCATTTTTAACAAAATTTAATTATCTTAGTTTTCACTATTTTAAAGGCAATTTGTAAATAACTTGAATATTAAAAAGTATATTAGCATATATATACATATCTGTTTATATATATACACAACTACACATGTACATATATAATCACAATGTCTAAAGTATCTGCAATTACACATAATGAAATAAAGTTTAAAATAAAACTTTTTATTTCAACAATATTTTCTATTAAGAAAAACTTAGTGACTAGATATCAAAAAGTATACTAATGAATATTTTTCTTAAATATGTTTGCCAACATTTCATTGTTAGGAGAAATGCAATTAGGGTTAAAAAACAATGACTAAAAATTGTATTGACCAAAAGAAAGCACTTTCTATGCACCAACAGAGTATTATGCATTCCATTTTGTACATTCTTTTTACCTTTGTAAGATATTATATAATTATTTATATAACTATATGTCTCATTGATAAATATCTAATATGTATAATATATAATATATATAATGCATATTTATATATAATGCATATTATCTATTATAACTATTATATTATGACATTTGACTTGTTTTCAACTTTACTATATTCACATCTTTAAGAACATTCTTGTAAATATCTTTTTTGCACTTAGGTATAACTTTGCATGTACATAGTAATGGCATTGCTAGGTCATAGGACATGTCTATTTTCAAATACAACATATTTTTAAGCTGGTTGGATTTGAGAAACATTTTTATAAATATTTTTAAATAGCATTAAATATATAACCACTATATTTGTATTAATTCAGTAATACACATGTTATGTAATTAATGCATCATCATTTGTTGACTACTTACTACCTGCTGAATGCAAATGTTATAAAATTGAATAAAACATAGTGCCTTTAGGGATGTCAAATTTGTTACAATTGATGGAATTACTATAAGGTATTAATGTTGCCTGTGTCATTGCCATGTGATGTATATTACTGAAATATCCTTTATTGAACATTTCAAACAGAAGATGGTTGTGTCTACTAAAACTGGTAATATCAGAAGGAAGAAAACAGAATTCTTCATTTGATCTAGATACCTGCTTTGTACAAACAATATTGAATCATAATTTTCCGTTTGGACTTAAATTCTGACATTTTTATTTAATTCCAGGTTTAATGAACATCAGCAACAACAATAAAAAATAGGTTGCTATGATTTTGTAGATACATGTAGCTAAACAGAGATAAATCACATACAGAGTAAATAAAAAGCACCCATATGAAATTCAAACATTTATATTCTTTACCCCTGTTGATGCACTGTTATGCTGTTTAAACTTGGATGCTATTTATCTAAGCCTTGAAAATAATTTAGAAGTTTTATTAGTACGGGCCTCTCTCCTGTATAGTTTGTGCTATTACAGTGAATTCCTGACTCATCTGCTCTCAGTCTTTTCTTCCTCAACTTTATTTTTTCATATCTTCTCCATTTATTCTGAAATGTGGGTATCACCAAGTTATCAGCTTGTAAAACACTTGAAGAGTTCTTAATCCCTATAAATGTAACTAATTTATATCCCCAATGTATTCCACAGTTTCAGACACTAAGCATGCATACAAATATTGGCTAGAGTAATGAATGTAAAATAGAAAAGACAATCATTAAAAACTGTTATAATTTAAATATTTCATTTTCAGATTTCAATCTCTTTCATACCACATGGAGAATTTACATTCTCATTTATGTTTCCATCTAACAGAAAATTATTTCGGTTGCTGTCCAATTCCCTGGCAAGTTGTTTCCTACTATATGACAAACATTTTATACAATCTCAATACCAAGCTTCGTAATTTTTCACAACTCTGAGTTAGCCTCTGATTAAGATTATTGTGTATATATTTCTAAGGAGGTGTTTGTAATAACTACAATTAAGTTTAAAGTTATGATTTATCCTAAAGCCACATTTTTTTTGGATTGACTTGTAATGCTATATGTCAATTACTATAGCGATTAGTATATAGAATTATAATTCATGCTGATTGCATTAACTAGGATAAAACAGTAGATCAATCATATTTAGCATATTGGCTCATCAATTTGCTCATTTTATAGATATTTAGTACTTATCATGTGTCAGGCATTATTCATGTCAAAATATGTACTGAGCTGCCCAGTTGTTTCTGTTACTATAAACATCATTGCATCTCCAATTGGAATCAAAAGAAAAGTGGAAATACAAATGTTCTTTTGTCATGTACTCTATTAATATGGATCATTTTAAAAGTAATTTTTATATCTTTAGATTTCTATCACTTTCTTTTATGCATTATACATTATAAAGAGATCAAACAAAATAATTATTTATTGTATACCAATAGTTTTTTCCAGAAAGTACTCATGTTTACTGGTTTGTTTTCTTCTTCTTCCCATTTGATTCTTAAAATGTGGCAGTATGATTTGAAATCTGCACTGCTGGTGGGAGTGTAAATTAGTTCAACCATTGTGGAAGACAGTGTGGCAATTCCTCAAGGACCTAGAAATAGAAATTCCATTTGACCCAGCAATCCCATTACTAGGTATATATCCAAAGGACTATAAATCGTTCTACTATAAGGACACATGCACACGAATGTTCATTGCAGCACTGTTTACAATAGCAAAGACCT
>CM052665.1:16556949-16572534 GCA_028533165.1 Leontopithecus rosalia | reverse complement strand
TACAAACCACTGCTCAAGGAAATAAGAGAGGACACAAAGAGATGGAGAAACATTCCATGTTCATGGATAAGAAGAACCAATATTGTGAAAATGGCTATACTGCCCAAAGTAATTTACAGAATCAGTGCCATCCCCATCAAGCTACCATTGACTTTCTTCACAGAACTGGAAAAAACCACCTTGAACTTCATATGGAACCAAAAGAGAGCCCGCATAGCCAAGTCAATCTAAAGCAAAAAGAACACAGCAGGAGGCATCACCCTACAGGACTTCAAACTGTACTACAAGGCTACAGTAATCAAAACAGCCTGGTACTGGTATCAAAACAGAGATATAGACCAATGGAATAGAACAGGCATTGGAGGCATCACAACACATCTACAACCATACAATCTTTGATAAACCTGACAGAAACAAGCAACGGGGAAAGCATTCCATGTTTAATAAATGGTGTTGGGAAACCTTGCTAGCCATGTGCAGAAAGAAGAAACTGGACCCCTTCTTGACACCTTACACTAAAATTAACTCCAGATGGATTAAAGATTTAAACATAAGACCAGGCACCATTAAAACCCTAGAAGAAAATCTTGGCAAAACCATTCAGGACATAGGAGTAGGCAAGGACTTCATGACCAAAACCCCAAAAGCATTGGTAACAAAAGCCAAAATAGACAAATGGGACCTAATCAAACTCCACAGCTTCTGCACGAAAAAAGAGACAGTCACTAGAGTGAATTGGCAACCAACAGAATGGAAAAAATTTTTGCAGTTTACGCATCTGACAAAAGGCTGATATCCAGAATTTACAAAGGACTTAAAAAGATTTACAAGAAAAAAGCAAACAAGCCCATCCAAAAATGGGCCAAGGAAATGAACAGACCCTTTACAAAAGAAGACATACAAGAGGCTAACAAACATTTGAAAAAATGCTCATCATCATTGGTCATTAGAGAGATGCAAATCAAAACCACATTGTAATACCATCTCACGCCAGTTAGAATGGCGTTCATTAAAAAACCTGGAGAAAACAGATGCTGGAGAGGATGCGGAGAAATAGGAATACTTTTACACTGCTGGTGGGAATGTCAATTAGTTCAACCATTGTGGAAGACAGTGTGGCGATTCCTCAAGGACCTAGAAATAGAATTTCCATTTGACCCAGCAATCCCATTACTAGGTATATATCCAAAGGACTATAAATCGTTCTACTATAAGGACACATGCACACGAATGTTCATTGCAGCACTGTTTACAATAGGAAAGACCTGGAATCAACCCAAATGCCCATCGATGATAGACTGGACTGGGAAAATGTGGCACATATACACCATGGAATATTATGCAGCAATCAAACATGATGAGTTCGTGTCCTTAGTAGGGACATGGATGAATCAGGAGAACATCATTCTCAGCAAATTGACACAAGAACAGAAAAGGAAACACTATATATACTCATTCATAGGCGGGTGATGAACAATGAGTACACATGGACACAGGGAAGGGAGTACCACACACTGAGGTCTATTGGGGGAAATGGGGAGGGATGGCATGGGGAGAAATGCCAAATATGGGTGAAGGGGCAGAAGGCAGCAAAACCCACTGCCACGTGTGTACCTATGCAACTATCTTGCATGTTCTGCACATGTACCCCAAAACCTAAAATGCAATAAAATTATAAAAATAATAATTTTTCAAATTATAATCAGACACCAATCTTAGCATAATCACAAGATGGGGCTTAAATACATAAACTGGACTGAATTTTGGAATACACTGGATATAAAAGAGCTGATGTCATTAAAATGACTAATATTTCAAAACTGATTTAGACTGAATTTTGGGGTACACAATATAAGACACTGAGGTACAATGTATGTAACACAATTGATGTGACTAATAATGACTGATTTATTAACATAACTGCCATTTATAATTGACCCTTGAACAATAATATGTGTTTGAACTGTGTAGGTCAAGTTTTACTAACAATTTTTTTTCGCTTCTGTCATCCTTAAGGTAAATAGAACAGCAGGTATTACTCCTTCTCCTTAGGTTACTCAGTGTGAAGATGACAAAGATAAAGATCTTTATAATGATCCACTTCCAGTTAATGAATATTTTCTCTTCTTTATGATATTCTTAATAACATTTTCCTTCCTCTAGGTTACCTTCTGGTAAAAACATAGTGTATAATACATATAACAGATAAGATATGTATTAATTGACTTTATTTTATCAGTAAGTCTTCCAGTCAACAGTGGGGTATTAAAAGTTAAGTTGCTGGAGAGTCAAACATTATACATGAACTATCGACTTAATGTTGTTTGGCACTCCTACTCCTCATTTTGTTCACTGGTCAACTATGTTGGAGTGTTATAAATAAATCACTGTAGCTTTTGGCTATTTTAAATAATACATTTGTGCATTGATGGGAATAAAAATCTTACACTAAAATATTTTGGGGAGCAATTAAAAGAGAGTTTAAAGACTCTTGAAAAGCTGACCTACTTATTTCGGTCAATATAGTCTTTTATGTCTCACATTGAAGAAGGTAGTATTCTAGAAAACTGAATTAACTAACTTTTGGTGTCAAACATTAATATCAATATTAAAGTGTTAAAATGCATTTTATATAAATGTTCTTTAGAAACTTGCTCAAGCATAAAGAGCAAAAAAGAAAAGCTTTTCTTTGAGATGTCAATTATAGATTCTATTGGAAATACTACATAGCTTATTAAAATATTCAAAATCTCATTTAAGTTGAAATTATTATGTGTAATGCCATTAAAATCACAGGCTCTCCTGGTAACCTATATTCAATGGAAGAATGAATAAACTCGAAGTTTAAAGACTCTTTCAATTTATTGCCAATCTTTACCATGAAAACTATTAATTATTTTTGATACACCCCAATGTATTATTCAATACAGAAAAGAAAATGATCTTTATAGTACAATTTGTTGTAATATCATTGAACTGCACATCAAAGGAGTGTTAAGTATGAGAGGTAGCAGTTGTTCCAAGTGTTAAAGAAGATATGAATAAAATATATCAAAATTTATTTGCATTTCGGCAAAGTATCTCTATGTTTCTTAATATACAAAATGGAAATGATGAAACTATTTCAAACATTTGTCAGTTTAACAAGAGAAAACTATGGGTAAAGAAAGTATTTATGAACTGTATATCAAACTATGATTTCTCAATAATTAGTAAAATGAGCATAATGATTATGGGACAATTTGGAAGACTAAATGAGATAACAGTCAATAGAACAACAAAATATTTGTCTTATTGTAAGCACTAAAGAAAAGTGGATATTTATCACAGTTAAAAAATAACCACATACCTCTTTGCACTTATTTATAGTATTTATTTTAGAAAGACAAACATTGTGTTAAAATATATCACATGCTATTTAATGAAATAAGAATGTTTTGTTGGAAGTTCAAATTGATTGGAATATGTTATTTGGATTTATTGTATATTTACTATGTCAAACCTAAAAAATATTAAACAATAAGAAATTTACCAGGGACTACAATTTGTAGATAATTATCAGTCCTTGGTGTCTGTTACAGAAACATTGACAAAGAAAACTTCTTTTTCAAAAGAATCAACTGTCACTCCCAGGTTAATATTTAGCAACTATTCATTGACTCATTTGTCTAAAATGGCTTAAAAGCATTGTAGTTTGTATCTCACTTTGTTTTATTTGTAGGTATGAAGATATAGGCTTTATTGAAGGAATAGTGAGAGAGTTGATGCACAGGGACTAAGATAAGGGTGTGGTAGAAACAAAGTAGCTTTCCCTTTTAGAATGAAAAACATTTGAGTTTACCAGGGAACATAATAGAAGTTCTGGATCTCTGAAATGTTGAAAAAGTTGCATTTAAATTTAACAAAATGACAGTAATAAGAAAAGAATGGAATTTGGCTAGTGTTGCTCATTCCCTTAAATCTCACAGGCTTATACAATGTTTTAATAAAATGAAAAGTCTGTTGTTTTTCAGAATTCTAAACTGATTTTCAACATGGCTTTTCATCCCTTACCTCCAAAGTCAGGTTACATTTTAATCAGCTTGTTTTTTCTCCTTCTCTGTAGAGAAGCTTCTCTAAAGCTAAATGAGAATAAGACTAAAATTGGCAATTACAATTTTAAAGAGCAAGATCCAGCAATATAGGAACTGAATGAAGAATTTGACAAAGAAAAAGTTTTGAAATTGGCAAAACTTTTAAACCGTGAGGTAAAAAATGAGAACATGGGAGGCCAGAAAAAAAGAAGTCTGTCTAAACTTTTCTTCTCAGGGTCAAAATGACTTTGGAGTGCAGCAAAAAAAAAATGGGAATATAAAATAACAGGTTAGAATTACAAGGAAAAAATAAACTTTTCCATATTTGCCCTATCTCTTATCTATCAGACTCAGTCCAAAAGCAAATTGTGGGCAGATTTTTTAATGTGATTTGTGTGTGTGTGTGAAAGTTACTAAGGAAAAGGAATAAATATGAGTAAATGCATTGGAGAGAGATTAAAATGATAAAATTTTAGCAAGACCTAAATCAGTCATATTAAGCTCAAAGTCTTCTGAAAAATTATCAGTGGTATTATGTTATCAGACAACAGGACCCACATGAATTTAACACTTTTTAAATATATTCTTTAATATCTGCGGAAAGTAATGTTAAATAATGCCAACAATACAATCAAATATGTAGAGTTTTGGTACTATTTTAAAATAAATATTTAATGTTTTTAAAAAGATATTAAACAGCTTGGTTGCCCATTACATTACACGACTCTGTTAATGAAAAAGCATGGTACATACGATATAAAATTTATAGCTGAAGATTAGATTTACTCTAAAAATGATTTTTGGAGAGTAGTACTTGATACAAGATTTTAAAATGATGTTACAAATTTTCTGTCTGTCTGATTGCAATTCATACACATTAGTGAGTGGAAACAGCCATTATTAAATCTTCTACAGTTGCAGTAATTCATTTAAATTATTGTGGTTTAAAAACTCACCAGTATGATGCCTGGTTTGTGAATATATAAAGAGAAGGCCCTATTTCTGAATAGCTCAAAATAGTATAAAGAGAAGAACAAATAGAAGATGAAAATGGTCTCTGGACTAGTACACTTGTACAAAGTAAAGTGTACTATTTCCTTCCGCCCACCACAGGAAGATATGCTCAATTTAAGTCCACCCTGTTCTGGTTACCAAGGCTGTAAGTGATCAGGCTCCTGAGAGATATGACTTTCTCTTTACCCTTCAAGCTTTGTTAGGTTACACGCACTCACAAAATTCTATCCCCTGTCATTCTATCAATTAGTAGAATTACTAGGACTGTTCCCCTTACTCAAAATGTTTGCACTTGCTATGCCTGTATACTTAAAGAAATAATTTCTAGTTGTTTTTGTAATGAACCCCTTATTTCCCTCTGGGTCTCACTGTTGCTGTCAATCCTACTGTCAATAAAGAAAAGACTTTAGAAGTGTTTTCTCCACCTCTGTTTTTGTTGTTGTTTATCTGGTAATATTTAATTATTTCTTCACATGACCAGTGGTTATCTTTCTTGCTAGAACAGATGCTCCATGAAGGCAAATAACACTTTTGCATTTTTACTATGCTACTATAAATTCCTAGCATAGTACCTATCTGCCCCATTTCCTCATCTGTAAAATGTGGATAGAGTATATATGACTTGCTGGAATAAGTTTATAAATTACATAAGAATATTCATCTGATATTTTTAAGAAAATAGTAAAATCGTTATTAATTATTTTAGTGCAGTTTGTGCAGTCACAGTCAAAAAAATGTTGGTTACATATGTTTTTTTATACCTAAATGTTTAGGCTGATTATTTTCTACATGCTACAAGTGTTTGACTACAGAGGAAATAAATATTGTGTTTAAAATACACTAATATGGAGGTATAAAAGTTTAACATTTTATATACAACAGTTACCAATAACATAATTCGTGATAAACATACACATATACAATAATAATTATACATTATGTTGGTGCTATTGATAACAAATTATGTACTTATTCAAGTATTAGATGTGTCTCTCTATGATTTAAACAAAGTTGATGTTAAATATGACCACATCAGCAATACAAATAGGTAAAACAAGCACATAATCCCTCTGATTCTGTGTGAGTCAGTAGCGTATGAATCTGATTCAAATTTATATGATAATCATATCTAAGAATAAAATGTCATTTTAAAAGTAATTTAAAATTTTAAGTAAAAGTATTCTATTTTAGAGTGAATGTAAAGTTAAAAAGTTATTTTGTCTCTTACTAAATTTTATATCAAATAATTTATAGGACATTCAACTATATATCTAAACATACATTGTTCAAAATCATAAAATATAGAGATAAATGTCTAAATTTAAAATGTTTTATTTGCGAAGAATTGCAATTTGAGGCATACACACAGACTGTGTGGTCTGAGGTATGTCCAAAGAACAGAGGGAACTTTAGGAGTTTTATTAGTAGAGAAATACTAGGTATTGTCGTGGAAGTAAGATTCATGGCACCAGAGAAGACTTTAGGAGCTGGCAAGCTTTGGTTGGTGAGCAATGTTAGTAGGTAAAACTGGTCTTAGGTTACAGCAGGTGATTTTAGCAGCTGAACTTGTAGAATATTTAACTCTTGGAGCAGATGCCATGTGCCCTGAATGCTTTTTTCTTGGCACCTTGACCCGGATTATCTGATTTAGTTGGATAGGACAAGAATGATTCAATTCATATAATCAATTTTTATATGTACACACACACACACACACACACACACGCACCACAAACATTTATATGTAATATAAGTTAATCTTTTCACAAAAATATAAAGTAAATGGCATTTGTAGTAAAATTTTTAATCTGCTTTTTGTTTGTTTGATTTTGGTTTGAGGTTTTTTTTTTTAGATGGAGTTTTGCTGTTGTTGCCTAGGCTGGAGTGCAATAGCATGATCTCATCTCACTGCAAACCCTGCCTCCCAGGTTTAAGCAATTCTCCTGCCTCAGCCTCCCAGGTAGCTGGGATTACAGGCATGCGCCACTGCACATGGCTAATTTTGTATTTTTAGTAGAGACAGGGTTTTTCCATGTTGGTCTGGATGGTCACAAACTCCTGACCTCAGGTGATCTGCCTGCCTCAGCCTCCCAAATCTGGGATTACAGTCATGCTTTTGGAAAGAAGTCTTGACACCTTACTGATTCATTGCTTTATAATTTCTAATTGCTTTATAATTTATTTAAACAAAAAATTAGTGACAAGTGGATTTTATGTCTACTACACATAAAGATACTTATGAACTCACATTTCACTCAAATAAAACAGGTGACTCACTGCCAATTGTTTCTAAAGCTATTATATTAAATTACAGCATTGACCAAGCAAAAAGTATAAAATAGTCAATTTACCAAACAGATCTGTCAACTACCTTTTCAAAACCAAAAAGTAAAACAAAATCCTAAAGTAATTCTACATGCACTTATTTCTTTTTATTATGGCTCAGAGAAAGTGATTTTATTTCCTGTAGTTTCACACTATTCCCTTCACCTCCGATTTCTATTCCAGCTGCTAAAATTTCTTCAGAACTGGGAATTTTTTCCTCTTTCTCAAATATCTTCAATCTTTGTCTACTAATTAGTTCACCATAATCTCACAGCATTTTTATCTCTCCCATCGTAATAGTTTTTGTTTTAAACTCTGAGCCTCTACACACTGTCTTTTATTCACTGCTACACTACTGTGCAACAAGAAATGCAGACCACATATGTCACAATAAGAGCACCATCAATTTACAGTGCCAAGCAAACTTGCTTCTGAATACATTAAAAAATATCTTTCCAAGATTGTAAATTAATTGTAAAAATATAGTTTTCTCTTGAAACTTTAGTTGATACCAGTTGAATACTACTTTCTCTATGATTATTTTTATTTCAGAGGTAATACACAAAAGTGATTAAAATCTCAGGTACTAGCTTTGAGAAATTGGATAAGTGATTTAAAATATTCCTGTCTTGATTACCTTTTGTGTTTAATGTGTTAGATTTGCTAATACAGGAAAAATACAAAGACAATAAATGCTCAACAAATATTAGGCATTTTTATCCTGGGTATGATCATTCATGCTTCTGGTCATTGTTTCTTTTTTTTTTTTTTTTTTTTTTTTTGATGGAGTTTCACTCTTGTTACCCAGGCTGGAGTGCAACGGCGCCATCTTGGCTCACTTCAACCTCCGCCACCTGGGTTTAGGCAATTCTCCTGCCTCAGCCTCTCGAGTAACTGTGATTACAGGCACGCACCACCATGCCCAGCTAATTTTTTGTATCTTTAGTAGAGACGGGGTTTCACCATTTTGACCAGGATGGTCTCGATCTCATGACCTCGTGATCCACCCGCCTCGGCCTCCCAAAGTGCTGGGATTACAGGCTTGAGCCACCGCGCCCGGCCTGGTCATTGTTTCTCACATAACTATCTGTATGCTAATTTTACTTAAATTTTTGCAACAAATCAATTTTATGCATACAGTAATCTAAAATTCAACCTCGATATTTTGCTTACAGAGTTTTCAATTTAATTATCATACTTGGTTTTCTAGCTCTTCTAGGAAGTTCATTCTTGACTGATATAACTCTGCCAGGAGTTCAGAATGCATTTATTTTACTTTTTCTTTTATTTTTACCCTGCTTTTTCTTTTACTTTACATACATTTAGTGATGTTTCATTTTTACTATAATTCCTAAAAATTCATTATATATTCCATCTCATATCTGTCATGATTTTATCACAAAGAATCCCATTGGTAAAATATCATCTTCCAACTTTCATCTACATTATTTTTATAGTTTCCAAATGGAGACTTTAGTAAAAGAGAAACCAAATCAAGTCACTAAAATTACAGCATAACAAATCCTTTGTAGGACAGTGAGCAAGGTTCTTCATAAATTACTCATTTACCTCCTTGCAATTTGGGCTGTGGCCATAATAATCAACATAAACCTCCTCAAACACATCACACTTTGTTATTCGTTGGTGCTTTTTCTTACTCTGGCAGGAATGTCCTTCTCATCTTTCAAAAATCCTCCTGTTGAAAGTTTTATGGCTGTTCCATCTACCAATAAAAATGAAAATATATTACCTGAGTGCCCCACATCCCCTTTGAATAAATCAAGCCCTGTCCTTCAATCTTTGTATTGCATATTATATTTGTGCAGGTTTTATGAACTTAGTAAAAAGGACTATGACTCATTAGTCTTCTATGTTTTAATAACTAATCAAATCTGGCTCATCTTCCTCCTCTGTATCAAATTCACATTAATAATGTTATAAAAATATTGATGAAATGTGAGGTAATATATAACTTGGTCTGTTAAATAATAATGGTATTAATATGCTGAATTCAATTCTTTAAATTAATTGAACTTCTGTATTTACAATGTGCTGTTTTGACTCCTTGTGTTATACAAAGTCCACAAAAATGAGAGTCAAAGTATTTTTCCTGCCTTCAAGGAAGTAGTATTGTACACATACTTGGAAAGCATAGTATTACTACAAAGTAATACTATGTAGATGTAAATAAACTATAAGATTAACTTCACCTTAGAGCATTTTGATGTCGTTAATGATAAAACATATTTCATCTGAGATTTAAAGTGCACACAGAAATTTTAAAGAATGATGAATTCTGCATTGCAACTTGAAAGGCCAAACTAATAAAAGCAAATAGAAATAAAAAGGGACAAGAATTTTTGCCATTATTTCCATTTATGTGATAGATTAAATTTATTGAATTGCATCTGTTGAAGCAGGCTTGCATCCCAGAGATGAAGCTGACTTGATTGTGGTGGATAAGCTTTTTCATGTGCTGCTGGATTCAATTTGGCAGTATTTTATGGAGGATTTTCTCATAGAGGTTCATCAGGGATATTGGTCTTATATTTTCTTTTGTTGTTGTGTCTCTTCCAGGTTTCAGTATCAGGATAATGCTGGACTCATAAAATGAGTTAGGGAGGAGTCCCTCTTTATCTATTGCTTGGAATAGTTTCAGAAGAAATGGTGCCAGCTCCTCTTTGTACCTCTGGTAGAATTTGCCTGTGAATCTGTCTGGTCCTGGGCTTTTCTGGTTAGTAGGCTATGAATTACTGCCTCAATTTCAGAATATTTTAATAATCTATTTGCAGAAAAGGACTTTCATAAAATTCAACACCTCTTCATGCTAAAAACTCTCAATAAACTAGGTACTGATGGAGTGCATCTCAAAAATAACAAGAGCTATTTATGACAAAACACAGCCAATATCATACTGAATGGACAAAAACTGGAAGTATTCCCTTTGAAAACCAATACAAGACAAGGATGCCCTCTCTCACCACTGCTATTCAACATAGTATTAGAGGTTCTGGCCAGGGAAATCAGGAAAGAGAAAAAAAGGAAAGAAGAAGTCAAATTGTCTCTGTTTGCAGATGACAAGATTGTATATTTAGAAAACACCATCTACTCAGCCCCAAATCTCCTTAAGCTGATAATCAACTTAAGCAAAGTCTCAGGATTCAAAATCAAGGTGCAAAAATCACAAGCATTCCTATACACCAATAATATACAGAGAGCCAAATCATGAGTGAACTCCCATTCACAATTGCTACAAAGATAATAAAATACATAGGGATATAAATTACAAAGGGTATGACAGACCTTTTCAAGGAGAAATACAAACCACTCCTCAAGGAAATAAAAGAGGACACAAACATATGCAAAAACCATCCATGCTCGTGGATAGGAAGAATCAATATTGTGAGAATGGCCATACTTCCTCAAGTAATTTATAGACACAATGCTAGTCTCATTAAGCTACTATTGACTTTCTTCACAGAATTCGAAAAAAAAACACTTTAAATTTCATATGGAACCAAAAAAGGCCCTGGATAGCCAAGACAATCATAAACAAAAAGAACAAAGCTGGAGGCATCATGCTACCTGACTTTAAACTATACTACAAGGTTGCAGTAACTGAAACAGCATGGTACTGGTACCAAAATGGATATATAGACCGAAGGAACAGAACAGAGGCCTCAGAAGTAACACTATACATCTATAACCATCTACTCTTTGACAAAACTGACAAAAACAAGCAATGGGGAAAGGATTCCCTATTTAATAAATGGTATTGGGAAAACTGTCTAGACATATGCAGAAAACTGAAACTGGACCCCTTCCTTACATTTAAACAAAAATTAACCCAAGAAGGAATAAATATTTAAATGTAAGACCTAAAACCATAAAAACCCTAGAAGAAAACCTAGGCAATACCATTCAGGACATAGGCATGGGCAAAGACTTCATGACTAAAACACCAAAAGCAATGGCAACAAAAGACAAAATTGACAAATGGAATCTAATTAAACTAAAGAGTTTCTGCACAGCAAAAGAAGCTATTATCAGAGTGAACTGGCAACCTACAGAATGGGAGAACATTTCTGCAATCTATCCATCTAACAAAGGGTTAATATCCAGAATCTACAAATAACTTAAACAAATTTACAAGAAAAAAAAATCGAACAACCCTATCAAAAAGTGGCGAATGATAGTAACAGACACTTCTCAAAAGAAGACATTTATGCAGCCAACAAACATATGAAAAAAAGGCTTGTCATCACTGGTCATTAAAGAAATGCAAATCAAAACTACAATGACATATTTCACACCAGTTAGAATGATGATCATTAAAAAGTCAGGAAACAACAGATGCTGGAGAGAATGTGGAGAAATAGGAATGCTTTTACACTGTTGGTGGGAATGTCAATTAGTTCAACCATTGTGGAAGATAGTGTGGTGATTCCTCAAGGATCTAGAATCAGAAATCCCATTACTGGGTATTTACCAAAAGGATTATAAGTGATTCTGCTATAAAACCACATGCACACAGAGGTGTATTGCAGCACTGTTCACAATAGCAAAGACTTGGAACCAATCCATATGCCCATCAATGATAGACTGGATAAAGAAAATGTCAGCACATATACATTATGTAATACTATACACCCATAAAAAAGTATAAGTTCATGACATTTGCAGGGACATGGATGAAGCTGGAAACTATCAGTTTCAGCCAGCTAACATAGGAACAGGAAACCAAACACTGCATGTTCTCAGTCATAAGGGGAAATCAAACAATGAGAACACATGGTCACTGGGAAAGGATCATCACACTGTGGGGGGTGGGAGGCTAGGAGAGGGATAGTATTAGGAGAAGTATCTAATGTAGATAATGAGTTTATGGATGTGGCAAACCGCCATAGCATGTATATACCTATGTAACAAACCTGAATGTTCTGCACATGTATCCCAGAACTTAAACTATAATAAAAAAAGAAAAGTGACAAGGAACTCAGTACACTGGGTGTAGAGAACTTGTGGAAGAATAAAAGAAAGGTTGTTTATAGAAAACAGATTTTTACTGGAATCCACAAGGAGTCAAGAGCACTAGAAATGACATATACATGTTGGCAGGTAGTCTATAAAACTATATATAAGGGAAATACATATGTATTTTTATAAATATCTATGTTTTAATAAAATGCACATGTAAATTATAAAGTATACCTCCAGATATATATTAATACCTAAACTATAAAAATATTTATATAAATTATATGTCATTTACATGAAAATAGCTTTTCAATATTTACTCATGTAGTGTGTCAATCATTGCATATTTTTCCATCTAGATAACATGGCCTACATAAGTGGATTTTCATTTACTTCTGTTAATCAATTTACAAACTTTATTTCATCATTTACTCATGGTTGAGTTTTTTTAAGAAGTTTGATCCATCATATATCACTTAATAGTACAAAACAGTTTTTATATATTCACCAAATAACATATTTTATCATGAACTACATCTTTGTAGCAGCTTTACTGTGATACAATATGTTATATTATTGATATACAACACCATAATATTCACCCAAATTGCACCATTCAATGTTTTCATGAAATATTTATAGTTGTGCAGTTATCAGCAAAACCTAATTTTAGAACATTTTTATCATGTCTGATCTACCCATTAGCAGTTTCTGTCCCTCTCCTCCCCAGATGTAGGCAACCACTAATCTACTTTGCTTTGCTATAGATTTGTCTATTCTAGACATTTTGTACAAATGGAATCACACAAATATGTCATCATTTGTGACTGGCTATATACATTTAGCATGATGCTTCATAGTATATTCATATAATAGAAAGTATAGCACTTCATTGCTTTGTATTGCTGAGTAACCTTCCATTGCATGGCTAAACTACATTTTATTGATTTATTCACAAATTCATGAACATTTTGATATTTTCACTTTTATGTGGTTATGAGTAATGCTGATATAAACATTTGTGTACAAGATATTTTCTGTATTTTTGTGGTTTTCATTTCTTTTGGATATGTAAGTTGAAGTTGAATTACTAGATCATATTATAAATCTATGTTTAAAGTTTTTGAAAACTGCCAAACTATTTTCCAAATTGGTTGTACTAGTTTACATTCCACTAGCAATAGATGATTGTTCCAATGTAGTCACATTATCATCACTACTTGTTATATTCTGTCTTCTGATTTTTACCCTCTTATTTTATATGTAGCAGCATTGTATTGTTGTTTTCATTTTTATTCCACTACTGCCTAATGATAATGTGCATCTTCTCATGTGCTTGCTCACCATAGGCATATTTTCTTTGGAGAAATGAGAAATGTTGGAATCAATTTATTCATTTATTTTTAAAATTAGTCTACGTTTTAACCATTGAGTCATTAGTGACCTTTATATATTCTAGATGTAAGCCCCTAATAAGATATATGATTTGAAAATATTTATCTTCAAATATTGTTGGTCATTTTACTTTTTTGGTATTATTTACAGCATAAAAGTTTTAATTTTGATGTAATCTGCCAATTTTAAATTCTGTTCTTATCATTTTGATATGATGTAGTAGCAGTGGGACTTCTAAAAGTGTCCACATTCAAATCAAGTGGTAGAATTAGCAAGATACCCAAAGTGCTCAGCATTAATGGCAACTGTGTCTTCATCAAACCAGTCCCTTGATAAATTGACTGAAATTCTGTCAAATCACATCTGAGGGAATTTTTCAAATAAGTCAAATGGTATTTTTGTTAACTCAACAATAATATATAAAGTTATTTTCTGCTAAATTTCATCTGAGGCTATTTCTGCTGCCTACATTATTAAGTAAACTGCCTGTTACAGCTAACAAGATAATAAATAATTAGGAAAGTCAAATTTATCGGACATAATCATTTGAAAGCCTATTTGGAAGTAAAACACTTTTGATGATGGTGAATTGTTTTACTAGCTCCAAATATTTTTTGATAATAATTTTCAAATTTCCTTTCAGTTAAGGAAATACTTCCCTCCTATTGTGTATACCCTGGAAGAGGTTAAGGCATATTTACTTCCATTTCTGAACATAGGAAAGAACTATGATTAAAAACTAGGCCAATTTAATAATGTTTTTTGGAAAGTAAACTTTGAATATGAATAGTGTTTATTCATAATAATGAATTTTTCCTAAAAGTTTTGATTCTTAGTTCCAGACAATATTTCAACTTTACTGCAGACTTAATGAGCTATTTATTATTTTCAACAAAAGATATTTTTCCTAAATATACAATATTTGTAAAGTCACTTTCAAAAACTTTAAAAAATAATTTGAAATACAGCATAAAGTGGTTCTTCAAAAATTAAGAGAAAAATTAGTTTTATTCTAAACTACATAGTTAAGTTTGTATCAGATTAACAAATTAAGACTCTGAGAAAGACCATAAATAAGCCCATCAATCCACTTCCATAAGTGCTGACATATGCTCAAAAGTAAATCCCAGATTAACTTTTTAATTTATCAACTGCTTCTACCCTAGTTTTCTCAATGGCATTTTGTACTTGAAAATATTTGTCATATTAACATAATTAAATCTGCTAGAAACCTGAAGAAAGATATAAAGAAGAAAAGGTTAAAATACGTCTGTCTCTCTCATTCATTTTTTACCATGCAAATAGCATCTAAAGAGTCATCTCACATTTAAAATAAAATCATAATCTAAAATAGTTGAACACTCTTCGTAATGGCATATTGCTTGTAGATATAACTACTAATTGAGAAAATGGAGCATAAAATTGCTAAAGAAGCATAGAGAACTAATATTTAAAATCACAGGAAAAGTTAATTAATTGAGAGAGTAATCAACAGAAATAGAGAGTGTTATTTAGAAAATGATTATATGAACTGTGATAGAGGTAAAGATGGGATAAAATAAAACACAGAATGTCATTAATTTCATTAGTTTTTATAAAGTAGGAAAATTAAATGTCATGATTTAATAATATTCAAATGAAAGAATGACAGGTAGAGAGAGGGGGAGGAAGATGGCGCTGTAGAAACAACTCACCACTGCAGCTCTCAGTCAAGACGCAGAGGGTAAGCAAACACCACATTTTCAGACGGATCCTTATAGCCCACAGAGCGGGGGAAAAAGCCCAGGTGTAAAAGGCACGC
>CM052665.1:16528228-16556449 GCA_028533165.1 Leontopithecus rosalia | reverse complement strand
TATGTAATAAATATATATAAAATATATATATAAAATATATATATAAATATATATTATATATATAAATAAATATATATATGCATATATACATATATATATATGTGTATTTATCCTGTTTTACAGCGTAATTTTACAACTTATCTGACCCTAGAAAAGAGGTTTAATTGACTCACACTTCTGCATGGCTGGGGAGACCTCAGGAAGATTTCAGTCATGGTGGAAGACAAAGGTGAAACAAGGATCTTCTTCAAATGGAGGAAGCAGGAGAGAGAAGTGAAAGTAGGAGAAATGCTAGACATTTTTAAAACAATGATACCTCATGAGAACTCACTTACTATGATGAGAAAAGCATAGAGGAAACAACTCCCATGATCCAGAAGATATGCAGAGGATAAAAATAGTTTCATGTATACTTGCAATGAAGAAAGACATCTCACTTCCTTTTCTGAAGTATTGATACATTTTTATTGTTTTTACTGCAGTATATTCTAGGATCTGTTGACTATTGTAACTGGTATTGCTATTGGGGCTATTCATGGGATATTTATGCTCTCTGACTCTGTGTCTAATTGTGCATTTAATCTAATGTATGATGTAGTTTTATTTTTGTTTTCTTCTTGTGACTTGACCTATATTTTCACTTAGGACAAATTTTACTTTTATTATCTTCATTTTAGTTCAGAAAAAGATAACTGTTTCCTTCTGTCACTATGTTTTCTATACCTTGTTTTAGTCTCTGGTATTAATTAATATACTACCTAACTTCTACCCCAACCAGTTTAGTAATCCAGTCATTATTGGTCCAGCAAATAATACCTCATCTATATGTTTTCTGAAGTTTCATTAATTTTGCTAATAATAAATTGCTAATTTTGATAACAATAAAACAGCAATCTATTCTTTGTAGACAAAAAAACATTTTTAAAGAGAGAATTCTCCATGTATTGAGTTCTGTTATAAAAGTTGGCCAAGTGACCCTCAATTGTTACAAAGAGAATAAAATACCTAGGAATATAACTAATGAAGGAGGTAAAGAACCTCTTCAGGGAGAACTACAAACCACTGCTCAATTAAGTAAGAAAGGACACAGACAGATGGTAAAACATTCCATGCTCATAGTTAGGAAGAATCAATATTGTGAAAATGGCCATAGGGCCCAAGGTAATTTATAGATTCAATGCTGTCCCCATCAAGCTACCAATGACCCTCTTCACAGAACTGAAAAAAAACACCTTAAACTTCATATGGAATCAAAAGAGAGCCCACATAGCAAAGACAATCCTATGTAAAAAGAACAAAGCCAGAGGCATCACACTACCTGACTTCAAAATATACTACAAGGTTAAGTAAAACAGCATGGTACTGGTACCAAAACAGAGATATAGACCAACAGAACAGAGGCCTCAGAGGAAATGCCACACACCTACAGCCATTTGATCTTTGACAAACCTGACAAAAACAAGCAATGGGGAAAGGATTCCCTATTTAACAATGATGTTGGGAAGACTGGCTAGCCATGTGCGGAAAGCAAAAACTGGACCCCTTCCTGACACCTTACACTAAGATTAACTCCGGATGGATTAAAGACTTAAACATAAGACCTAACACCATAAAAACCCTACAAGAAAACATGGGAAAAACCATTCAGAACATAGGAATAGTCAAGGACTTCATGACTAAAACACAAAAAGCATTTGCAACAAAAGCCAAAATGGACAAATGGGATCTAATTAAACTCCAGAGCTTCTGTACAGCAAAAGAAACCACCATTAGAGTGAACTGGCAACCAACAGAATAGGAAAAAGTTTTTTGAAATCTACCCATCTGACAAAGGGCTAATATCAAGAATCTACAAATAACTAAAACAGATTTACAAGAAAAAAAAACAAACAAACCCATTCAAAAGTGGACGAAGGACATGAACAGACATTTTTCAAAAGAAGACATCTATGAGGCCAACAAATCTATGAAAAAATGCTAATCATCACTGGTCATTAGAGAAATGCAAATTAAAACCACATTGAGATACCATCTCACACCAATTAGAATGGCAATCATTAAAAAATTTGGAGACAATAGATGCTGGAGAGGATGTGGAGAAATAGGAAAACGTTGACACTGTTGGTAGGAGTGTAAATTCGTTCAACCATTGTGAAAGACATGGTGGCGATTCCTCAAGGACCTAGAAACAGAAATTCCGTTTGACCCAGCATTCCCATTACTGGGTATGTATCCAAAGGATTATAAATCGTTCTATTATAAAGATACATGCACATATATGGTCATTATGACATATCAGGTGTGTGCCCATTAATGTGATTGCTGGGCCAAATGGTTGCTCCCTTTTAAGTTCTTTGAGAAATCTCTCAACTGTTTTTGAAAGTGGCTGAACTGATTTACGGTCCCATCAACAGTGTATAAGTATTCCATTCTCTCCATAACCCCTCCAGAATCTGTCATTTTTTGACTTTTTAATAATAGCCATTCTGACTGGTGTGAGATGCTATCTAATTGTGATTTTGATTGGCATTTCTCTCATGATTACTGATGATAAGTATTTTTTACATGGTTGTTGGTTGCTTGCTTGTATGTCTTCTTTTAAGAAGTGTCTATTAACGTTCTTGGCCCATATTAAACGGGGTTATTTGTCTTTGCTTCTTGATTTGTTTAAGTTCCTTATTGAGGCTGAACATTAGATGTTTGATGGATGAATAGTTTTTAAAATATTTTCTCCCATTCTGCAGGTTGTCTGTATACTCTGTTGGTGCTTGCTTTATTTATTTCTGTGTGTGTACAGAAGCTCTGTTATTATATCTTATTTGTCAATTTTGTTATTGTTGCTATTGCTTTTGGGACTTACCCAAAAATTCTTTGCCAATGGTGATATTTAAACTCTATTTCCTAGATTTTCTTCTAGAATATTTATAATATGAGCTCTTACATTTAAATATTTAATTCATCTTGAGTTAATTTTTATATATAGTAAAAGGCAAGGATCCTGTTTTATTCTTCTGTATATGGCTAGCCAGTTATCCCAGAATAATTTATTGAATAGAGAGTTCTTTCTCCATTACCTCTTGTTTTCAGCCTTGTCAAAAATTATATGGTTTTAAGCATGTAGCTTTATTTATGAGATTTCCGTTTTGTTCCATTAGTCTATATGTCAACTTTTTTACCAGTACCATACTGTTTTGATTACTGTAGCCTTATAGTATAGTTTGAAGTCAGGTAGTGTTATGCCTCTGGTTTTGTATTTTTGTTAGGATTATTTTGGCTATTTTGGGTTGTTTTTTGTTCTATATGCATTTTAGAATTGTTTCTAATTCTGTGAAAAGTGACATTGATAGTTTCATAGAAATAGCATTGAGTCTTTAAGTTATTTTGGGCAGTATAGCTATTTTAAAGATATTAATTATTTCTATCCATGAGAAGGGAATGTTGTTCCATTTATTTGTGTCATCTCTGATCTCTTTAATCAGTATTTTGTTGTTCTCCATGTAAAGATATTTACTTTTTGGTTAGCTGTATTTTTAGGCATTTTGTATTCTTTGTGCCCATGGTAAATAGGATTATGTTCTTGACCCTCAGCCTGGACTTTATTGGTGTAAGAAAATGCCCCTGATTTTTGTACATTGATATTGTATCCCGAAACTTTACTAAAGTTTTATATCAGTTCTCAATATGGTATATGACATTAAAAATGAAATGAATATTAGTATATTATTTAGGTAGGTCTTTACTTAAAATGTAGCACTTTTAAAACAAATCGACAAATTAATTTTGCATACATGATAGCTATTTGCAAGATGATGTTACCTATAGAGATTCCAACTATGAATATAGTTAGCTGTTATGAAATAACTGATAAGTATTAAATATCACATCTGAGAAATACCAGAAGTGCTTTGGAAGACAAGAGAATTGACTACTTAATATTATACTACCCATAATATTTTCAATAGCCAGAACAACAGGTTCTAAGACTAATGAAATGGGAAATAAATTTAGAAACATTTTGTCTTACAAGAATTCAGAGAAGTTTGAGCTCTAAGAAAACTACCATGTGAAGTTATTTGAGTGAATATTTGGAAGGCATGTAGATCGATGACTGACATACAAGAAATATTTAAAAACTTATTGACTATGTAGCAAATTAGAGTTACTTCAGAGCAAAGAAAACCTGATTTAAGTATTTCATTAGGGTATATAAGTCTCTTACTGAAACAAACCCAATAGTCTCATAGACAGTTTTTTTGATAAATACAGAAATTGAGAATTTATTCTTAAAGCTTGGAACTTAAATTTGTTTTATCTGAGTTTCTTACTCAGGAAAGGATCCCCAGGTCTTTCAAAAAGTATGGAAGAATTGAAAATTACCAGATAGTATCATATACACAATGAGATGCCAGATCCCTTATTCATTTCTTACCCCTCCCGAGTTTCTGTTTTCCTGTATATTGCTACATTTATTTCCTGCTTTAAACCCCTAATTTAGTCAGTTAAAGAGATGGATTTAAGACTGCTCTCCCATCTCCTCAGCTGCAGCACCAATTAAAGCCTTCTTGCTTGTCAATACTCATTGTATCAGTGATTGGCTTTCTGTGTGGTGAGCAGCAGAACCTAGACTAACCCCCTGTTACTCAGGTAACATTACCACCAAAATGGCTAATTTAGCTTATTTTGGTGTGTCTTTTAAAAAACTTCTTTTGGATACAGATCAGATTAGACAACCAAACAGCATACTGTTAACTCTAAAGTTGTACATTTCCTTTCCCTATTTTCTTTTTAGTGAGGCTGTCTCACTGTGTTGCCCAAGCTGGAGCAGAATGGCTATTCACAGGCTTGACCATAGTGCACTGTAGCCTCAAACTCAGGACTCAAGCAATCTTCCTGCCTCAGTCTTCCAAGTAGTGAGGGCTACAACATTGTGCCACCACAGCCATCTCTTTTCATGTTCAATACATATCAGTCTAGATCTTTTAATTAATATATAACAGTTTCCATTAGAATTGCAAATGGTAAACAGAAAAATATGCATGACTACAAATTATATATTGATATATACTTGATATCAATATATTTATTGGTATTTGTGTATGATTCACAAAATTATCTTGCAGTGTTTTTCAGCACCATGTTCTTCTCTAAACTGGTTATTCTAGTTAGCAATTCCTCTAACCTTTTATCAAGGTTCTTATCTTCCTTGCATTATGTTAAAACATGCTCCTTTAGCTTGGAAGAGTTTGTTATTACCCACCTTCTGAAGCCTGCTTCTGTCAACTCATCAAACTCATTCTCCATCCAGTTTTGTTCCGTTGGTGGAAAGAAGTTACGATCCTTTGGAGGAGAAAATGCATTCTGGTTTTTGGAATTTTAAGCCTTTTTGCACTGGTTTTTCCTCATCATTGTTGATTTATCTACCTAAGTTTTTGATGTTGGTGACCTTCAGATGGGGTTTTGGTGTGGACATCCTTTAACTGATGTTGATACTACTCCTTTCTGTTTGTTAGTTTTCCTTCTAATAGTCAGGCCCCTCTGCTGCAGGTCTTCTGGAGTCTGCTGCAGTTCCACTCAATACCCTGTTTGCCTGGATATCATCAGTGGAGGCAGAAGGACAGCAAAGATTGCTTCCTGTTCCTTCTTCTGCAAGCTACTTCCCAGGGAGGCACCTACTAGATGTCAGCCAGAGCGCTCCTGTATGAGGTGTCTGTCAATCCCTGCTGGGAAGTGTCTCCCAGTCAGGAGGGATGGGGGTCAGGGACCCACTTGAGGAGGCAGCCTATCCCTTAGCAGAGCTTAAGTGCTGTGCTGGAAAATCTACTGCTCTCTTCAGAGCCATCAGGCAGAAATGGTTAAGTCTGCTGAAGCTGCACCCATATAATCTGTTTCCCCCAGGTGCTCTGTCCCAGGGAGATGGGAGTTTTATCTATAAGTCCCTGACTTGGGCTGCTGTCTTTCTTTCAGAGATGCCTTGTTCAGAGAGGAGGAAACTAGAGAGGCAGTCTGGCTACAGTGGCTTTAAGGAGCTGAGGTGGGCTCTGCCCAATCTGAACTTCCCAGGGACTTTGCTTATACTGTGAGGGGAAAACAGTTACTCAAGTCTCAGTAATGGCAGACGCCCCTTCCCCCATTAAGCTCAAGCATCCCAGATTGACTTCAGACTGCTGTTCTGGCAGTGAGGATTTCAAGCCAGTGGATCTTAGCTTGCTGGGCTCCATGGGGGTTGGATCTGCCGAGCTAAACCACTTGGCTCCCTGGCTTCAACCACCTTTCCAGAAGAGTGAATGGTTCTGCCTCACTCAAGTTTTAGGTGCCACTGAGGTATGGGAAAAAAAAAGCAAGAAACAAAAACTCCTGCAGCTGGCTCAGTGTTTGCCCAAAAGGCTGCCCAGTTTTGTTATTTAAACCCTGGGCCCTGGGGATATAGGCACCTGAGGGAATTTCCTGGTCTGCAGGTTGCAAAGACAGTGGGAAAAGCATATTATCTGGGACAGAGTGCACTGTTCTTCATGCCACAGTCCCTCAAGGTATTCCTTGGCTAGTGGAGGGAGTTCCTGAACTCTTGTGCTTCCTGGGTGAGGTGATGCCCTCCATGGGCTGTACCCAGTGTCTAACCAGTACCAGTGAGATGAGCTGGGTACTTCAGTTGGAAATGTATAAATCACCTGCCTTCTGCATTGATTTTCTTGGGAGCCACAGAGCAGAGATTTTCCTATTCGGCCATCTTGCCAGCCACCAAATTCCTCTAAATTCTTATGCTAGTTTAGGCAGATAGGTCTGTAATGCGCAATAAAAAGTACCCTTACTTACTCAGAGTTATTTTACAGATCAAATGATTTAAAGCACATAAAACACCTCATAAACTATAAAGCTCTTACAAATATAGTGTGTTATTATCATAATGACATAATACTTTCCTCATGTTGACTCAGTACTTATGAGTGGTTTTTTCACCTTTATTTAGAGATTCTTAGTAACTAATATGATTCACTGAGTAGTGAAAAGAGACAATTACTTTGAGAATGCTTCAGATCCAAGGAAAAAGTGCAGCTATGAATGAATTTGAAACCAGAGAATTTCACAGTAGCACCACTATCTGAGTAAAAGTGAGATTTAATAATTATGTATCATCTCAAATTATGAAAATGAATACTCCTGATGCCTATGCAAAAACTAAAATTGGTTTACACAAATTATCACATATTAATTTAAGAATGTTATGCTAAGAAGAAGGAACATTTTGAACCCAGTAACAGAAAGTAAAGATCCTTTTATAGGAATGGGGAATAAAGTGGCATTGTAGAGGATTTTGAAAGGCTATCTTATTTAACAATAGTTTTACAAGCCACAGTACTTGATGCATTTTTTTCATTATTTTTCTGTCACTTTAGCAGGAGCAAAAAACCACATATTTATATTAAAATAAAGTACCTAAAATATTCTTTACTCTTTATTCCTCTTATTATGCTCGTGGATATGCTATGTCCTAACAATTCTATGCTTCCTTGGTTTTTCTCTTTTATGTCCAGTTTCTGAATCTCTTTCAAAAACTTTACACTGCTCTTATTTTCCCATAAATTCTAACTTATCAAATCATAAACAATAAAAATCACAGATCGATTTCATTCCCAGAAAAATTTCAGGCCATCTTAAAAGAAAATCAGGCCACACGCTTTTGTAAAATGTGATTTCTATTTTAATTCTTCATATTTTTTCTAGGGAGTACCACAGTGTAATATATTTGTTGTTTCTAATTCACTGCATGCTGACTTTTCTTCCTCTCAATATTACCTACTCAAAGTAATTAATCAATTTTTATTTAAAAATATCCTGAATTTATGCTATTTTAATATGTTGTTTTGCAAAAACAAGCTCTTCGTATAAATACTTTTAAACAGAGCTATGGGTGGTTGTTCATTGAATCAAATCCTCACTTTTTAAATTCATATTTTATGTATTTTGGATATTTGTCCCTCCAAATCTCATGTTGAAATGTAATCCCCAATGTTAGAGGTGGGGCTGGGTAGGAGGCAATTGGATCACGGGAGTAGATTTCTCATGATTGGTTTAGCACTGTCGCCTTGGTGCTGACCTCAGGATAGCAAGTGAGTTTGCCTGAGATCTGGTTATTTAAATGTATGTTGCACCTGTCCCCCTCACTTGCTCTCACTCAAACCCTATTATGTGCCTGATCCTAATTCACCTTCAGCCATCAATAAAAACTCTCTGAGAAGCCAAGCACATGCCAGCACCATGCTTTCTGTACAGCCTGCTGAAGAGTGAGCCAATTAAACCTCTTTTCTTTATATATTACTCAGTCTCAAGTATGCCTTTATAGCAATGCAAGAATGTTCTAATGAAATATTACACTTACAGGTAGTTAGACAGGCATGAGCAAGGCAGAAAAGGGTTCTCCTCACCTCCACCCACCAGGAATGTCAGGTGACAATCAGGTGATGGTTCTGCAGTTATCATATTACCTCACTAAATATAATTTGGCAACCAGGGCCAGGAAGAGTCCATTTTCTAATGACCCACATTTGAAACACTAAAGTGTTCATTGGCTGCAGGCATCAGGGAGAGGAGATTTTCCAAATAGATAAAAATACTTGAGATTAGTAATCAATCAGCTTCTAATAAAATCTTAGTAATTGGGCAATTGAGCCTAGGCATGCAGATTAAGAGACAAAATGACAAAGTATGACCTCGTGGAGGCATTCCACCAGAAAACCTCAGATGGGCATACGTACAACTTGCTAAACGCACTGTGCATGCTCACCTCTGAGGTGTAAGGCGGGCACTGTGCATGTGAGTGGCTTGTCCTTAGGGAAAACTGAGCAGGAGGATAAGGGAGCAAGCCACTGGAGGCAAGCCAGCATGTCAAGTTCCTAGGATCAAAGTTAAATGCCACAATTGTCCTTCAAGTTGCCCACTTGAGTCTCTTCCAAGTGTACTTTCCTTTTTTTTTCTTGCTCTAAAGCTTTTAAAATAAACTTCCACTCCTGCTCTGAAACTTTCCTGGCCTCTTTTTCTGTCTTATGCCACTCAGTCGAATTATTTCTTCTGAGGAGGCATGAATTGAGGTTGCTTCAGACTCCTGCAGATTCACCGCCAGTAACATGGATAACTTCTGCCCCTAACAGTATCACTATAATATACTTTAGCGGATGTGAAGGGAGCCTAGTTGAAAGGTGGAGAAAAATCAGATTTACCAATTACTTATTAAAAAGAGCAACAGATCTAGTAGTGCATAAAGCAACTATACCCTGTGATTCCCCAGATACAGACAAAATTATTGCTAACTTTTCTTTAAAAAGATTAAGTTGAATTTCAGTTACTGCTAAAAGATGAATTTGTAAAGCCTTCTCTTCCTAACATTTACTAAGTGCGTGTGATATGATCAATGCTGACACATTCTAGATTCTGTTTTATATGTATCATGAAAGTCACCTCAATTATAAATGCCATGTAAGTTGAAGGTATTATAATAATTACAGTTTTTACTGTAACAATCATGTTTTTCAAGGAACTTTTAGGTTTTTTAACATCAATATGCAAATCATCCTCTGTAACTAGGAAAAAAACTTATTTTATCTTCAGTATAGCTTACCTCTTGATTACTCAAACCTTTTTTTTACCTTTATCATTATCAAAACATTACCTAGCTTTTTCTTCCAAATTACTCATTATAATGACTTCTTATTTCATCCTGAATTATAAATTTGAAAATTTTAGTATGTATTACTGGAATTATTTCACTTTTATGAGAACATTTAAATTACACCATATAATTTAACTTCTATACCTATGCATATTAATTATAAAATTCATAAAGTAGAAATTCAAAGATAAAAATTAAAAAGAAAATAAACACAATTATATGTACATTTCATCTTTAGAAGTAAATGTTAACAGATCTTTTGAGGAGATAATAATTTATAATCAATCGAGATATTTGGCATTAATGGAGTAGAATAGATCTCCCAATACATCCATATATCTTCTGATGTTTGATTTTACTAGTAGTTTCAATTGTTAAGTTGAAAAGAGAATTGAGAATTAAAAGCTCTTTATGCATGCATATTAGCATTTGTGGTGGCTAATAATGCATTTATAATAATAGACAAAATATAATATTATTTATTAAGAACTCATTAAGTTTATACTAGTGCTCATTCTGACCATGTTCAAAAATGTTTCTCCAGTGACCATTTGAACCTCACATGTCCAGAACATATGTTTGTTATAAGCTAAATTTTACTCTTCCCACCATCAGTTAGCTAACAAAAATGCCCAAAGAAATTAAATATAGAAGAAAATACTGAGATGCTTTTAATTTTTGGAATTATAAAATCCACATGACAAAATTCAATAAGCAATTTTATTGTACCTATTGCAAATGAGACTAGATTAAAGAGAGTACAAATGGACAAATTTAATCACTTCCTTTTGAAAACATGGCACAAGCTTCCTAAAAATGAAATAAGCTTTGAGAAGAGACTAAATATCACACTAAATAAATATGGGCTGTTGGCAAAGCTTAATAGTTATTGAGGCTACATCCACTTTATGGGATGTGAGCACAGTGGCCAAGAAACAGGCATAAGCATGAGTAACACCAAAGACCCCCTGAACATAAAAGTTTTTTTTTGTTTGTTTGTTTTTCGGACCCTAATTCAAAATATACAGGCAGCTGGGCTTGTATTTGTCCTGATTTTTCATCAATGTGTATCATGCAGCCTACCATGTAAAAGCACTTTTTTGTGATTGTTGTTGTCAAAAATATAATGCTGCAGAAGGATAGGAATTGCCCTCAACCCAATGGATAGAAGCTTTGCAACACGGACCAAAACTGCATCACTGATGCCACATTTTCTATATGCAATGAGTTCCACAAACACAGGGTTGAATGGGGGAACAGGTTCATGTAGAGTCTCACATTCATGTTTCTCCTAGCAACAAGTTACTCCAGCTGTTCTCCAGGTGATAGAGCCTGTGGACTTCGAACTATAGGACCCAGCTTTTCACAGTGCTTTGACAGCAACTTCACAGTTTACTTTTGCTACTTGTTTTCAAATTACCTCTAGTTAGTTTATAGAGTAAGTCTTGCATATGACTATACATTTAAATGACTTAAATTCAGGATTCAGTAAAAGCTTAATGGTAGACTTTTCACCAATGTGTATAAAAAGAAGGCCTTTATTATTATTATTTTTTAGTTTTATTTTTTTTTTAATTTTTATTGCATTTTAGGTTTTGGGGTACATGTGCAGAACATGCAAGATAGTTGCATAGGTACACACGTGGCAGTGTGTTTTGCTGCCTTCTGCCCCCTCACCCATATTTGGCATTTCTCCCCATGCCATCCCTCCCCTGCTCCCCCCCGGTGCCCCTCCCTTATTTCCCCCAATAGACCTCAGTGTGTGGTGCTCCCTTCCCTGTGTCCATGTGTTCTCATTGTTCATCACCCGCCTATGAGTGAGTATATACGGTGTTTCCTTTTCTGTTCTTGAGTCAATTTGCTGAGAATGATGTTCTCCAGATTCATCCATGTCCCTACAAAGGACACGAACTCATCATTTTTGATTGCTGCATAATATTCCATGGTGTAAGACTGGACTGAGAAAATGTGGCAGAAGGCCTTTATTATTAAGATAAATTATTATATTTGAAAGTTGGAATGAGGAACCAGATTTAATAAAATTCTTGTAAAAGTCAAGTATAAAGAATTTAAAAATCTTGGCTTTCTGAACTAAAGAAAAGACAGAATGAGAAATTAAAAAGACTTAAGAACAAGAATTTGAAGTAGGAAATGATTAGTTAAGCTTTGAAAGGGAATACTAAACATTAACATGAAAAGGAAAACTTAAATTGTAATAAAATGATATTAGAAATAGTCTGAAGAGAAATAATGTGAAACAAATAAACCTGAAGAAAAAAAATAAGCGTTGTTCTGAAAAAAGGCTCTATTTTATGATCACCAGACAATGTTAGAACTACATGCAACAGAAAACAATACAGTTAGTTACTTTTAAGCCATAATTTCAGTTATTATGAATTATTTTTTGTTATATCTTGGTATCTGTGCCAAATATGTATCAAAATACAAAAGGAATACACTGAGAAATCAAATCGTAATGCACTGACCAAGTAATCTAACACAATGGCAAATTTTGGAAAGGTACTCTTTAAAATACACAAAAGGGAGTCAAAAGTAAATTATATTGAGTACAGTCTAGAAAATTGGACTAGTTATCTGCTTTACACAAATTTGATATTTAAAGAAAGGTAAAATTCAATTATAAGACTTTGTTGGAATGTAGGTAATGTTTGTATGGGTGAAAACAAAAAATGTATTTTGTATGAGGAAACATATCTAGGTGGATTTTAGAGTTGGAACATATGAGAAACAATAGCAGAGCAATTGAAAATCATAATAGACCAAGTATCAGCTTCAGATACATGTTAGATTGATAAATGAAAATCACTTGTTCAAAAATACCCTACTCTAGGTGAAAATGGCCAAGTTTTCTTAGAATGTTAATTATAGTTACAGTAACAGATAGGAATAACTACATAATTTCTAGAGCCCAAGGTGGGGCTCCTTCTTTTAAAATCATTAAGAAAGTTAAGATGGCAATAACAAAGCATTAAATTAAGTGCAAGGTCTCTTACGCTTGGGACCCTACACAACTGTAGAGATTGCATATACCAATGAAACCTGATCAGGAAACAGGAATCATTGTCACGAGATGTGCCTATCAGATATCTGACTGCAGAAAACATAATTGACCATTGGGCACAGTTGCTGTGCACTGAAATCCATTACAACACATTTAGCAAGGTCATACTTTCAATAGGATTCTCTCAGCAAGTACCTGAAAGGGTAGGTGAAACTAACTCCTTCCTGGGAGATATAACACATTTTGTTAGCTGAAAAATCTAGAGGTCTTCATAAATTTGGGAAAGAAAATTATTCTTTTTCTATTTATTTCTTAGAAAAATTATGATCTGCAAGATTGCACTTCCTACAGGCTGGGATGATTAGTCTCCAGCAGAGGAGATTAGCAGGCACTTTGAGGGAGAGTAGAGTAAAACAGGGATTTATCCTGAATGGGTTGGCCAATTATATAAACTCAGTAAGTTAAGAGGGATCTCGGAATATTTGTAAAAGTGGTTCTAACATATTCATACAAATAAACATGCAGGTTACATATAACCCATGTTCACTGAATTATATGTAACATGCATGTTATTTGGTATGTGTGTATTAGCTACTGAGTTATATGTAATATATGAAAACATTTAAAGGCATTGCAATTAGACTCTGCATGTCAAAAGATGAGGCAGGTACATGAAGGCACTCAAATGTGCAGCCTCTGTAAAACTGGCCAGAACCGGCCGGGCATGGTGGTTCATGCCAATAATCCCAGCACTTTGGAAGACCAAGGTGGGCAGATGATGAGGTCAAGAGATCAAGATCATCATGGCAAACATGATGATCCCCTCTCTATTTATGACCCCTCTCTACTAAAGATGACCCCTCTCTACTAAAAATACAAAACTTAGCTGGGCATAGTGGTGTGCACCTGTAGTCCCAGCTACTCAGGAGGCTGAGGCAGGAGAATCACTTGAACTGGGAGGTGGAGGTTGCAGTGAGCAGAGATGGTGCCACTGCACTCCAGCCTGGTGACAGAAGTGAGACTCCAACTCATAAAACAAACAAATCAACCATCCACACACAAAAAATGGTCAGAACCAATTCATGCTTAGTGGCCTCTTCTCAGAAAAGTTATAGAACTCAGTCTCTTGCACAATGAATGCCATAGTTATGGTTTGTTGAAAAAAGGGTTAGTTAGTCAGTGTGTGGTAGTAAGCTTCAATTGTTTGAATTTTGCATTATCTCAAGGCCAGTGCTTGTTTAGCTGCTAGAACAAAAGAAAAGACTTGTGGCAATTAGAGCACAATTTATTCTTAAAGTGTAAGGAGTGTGTGGCTTAACCCTTTCCTGGCATGGCCTTAGGTCCTGTTTATAATTTGATATCTTATTGCCACATTCCTTTGTTTGGTTAGTCTTATGACCTCCATTGTAACATTAATGCTGGTCAGTTGATGCATCTAAACAAAAAAGGGAGGGGGTCTGGCTTCCCATTCCATGGCCTGGGAACTCAATTTTTTAGGTTTCTTTAGGGTCCCCTTGGTCAAGAGTGGGTCCATTCAGTTGGTTGAGGGACTTAGGATTTTATTTGATTTTTAGTTTAGTTTACAACAGATGATTTTGGCTTGAAAACTTATCATTGTCCTTGCTTTATTTTTGTTGGTACTGTACACTATCAATAAGGTTTTTTTTTTCTATCCAACATTTCTCACTTCCTTGTCTCCTCCGTAGGAATCAGCCCTGCACCATGGTGTTATGACTTTCCTGAACTTTTTGGGTTCCCACCCCTTCTTTCTCACTTAACAAATCTCTAGCATGCTTATTTCTATTTTGTTTGCTTCTTAAAGGACTCAAACTAAAGCATGTATGTAGTTCCAGTAGTGATGTGAAGCAAACAGGCTGCATTTTGAAATCACTTACTCAACACACGGTTAGCCAACATGATGATTTCCAGAGTGTATGTATGGCATAAATAGTGTGGCAGTGGAGGTTTACTATTTTACTGAGGTGCCCTGGGAAATTGTCACAGATGTGAGAGTTATGCTTGCAGGGGTAATGCTTCAGGCACTAGAAAGTTATGGATTATAGCATTGATGGCTGGTTATTTCTGAGACTGTACAGAAGGATGAGATAGTTAGAATGATTAATATTAGATAATTCTCAATTCATCCTCAGTCTACCTCTGCCACATTTTGCTGGGTCAAAATATCTTCCTCTCTATTTGCTTACAGGCCAATGTCTCTTCATTTAGGAGTCAAAGTGTCTATGTTGTAGCTTATGAGTAATACTTTATCTCCTGTAATTGTAAGAGAAACATAGCTGAGCAGAAAATAAAGTATCAAGTATTTAGGTGCAGAATTAGTGAGTATTTAAACACTCACTCATGACATATTTACAGTCAACCATGGGTGTATCACAGAAACTGGATATTGAGGCTGCTTGATTAAAGATGTGAGCAGGCAGAAATAGGTAATCATTTTTATACTTACATGAAGTGTGTAATTATGTCCTGTCTTCCAGTAGATGAAAGAAGACAGAGGCTGATGGAAATGTGCATGCTGACATTTCTCATATCCTTGGGAAATGGTTTGTCCTTTTTGCCTTCCCAATGGAACACAATCCTCTGGCTGTTTTCCTCACCTCACTGCCAGAGAATTGCATTTAGGAATGTGTTGGTGTAGCAATACCATACTACAGGAAACTTAGCAATGTCTCTTCATTGCAGGCTAGGTAAAACATTAGGAGTAGTGATTACAGTGCTGAATTCATCAACATCCATGGGGCCCAACACTAAAAGAGGCCAGTTGACAGTACTCAATTACCAGGAGCCAGAAAGCTGCAATTGCTGTAATTAATAGCAGGATTGGTGGGGCGGGCAGGGAGACTCCCAGCTGGGAATTGTGTAGATGGTTAATAGATCATGGTATGCCTTGGGACAGTCAACACTGGTGAACAAGCAGGTGGTTGAGAGTGATTGCCTCAGCAAAAATGACACTTTCTTAGTTCCGAGGTCTTAATTAGTTTTCGCTTGTGAATTCCATTGACTGAAGCGGAGGCTGAATGCTTAGGAAGAAGTATTTCATAGCTGCACAGTAATCTTATCCACACTTACTCCAGTCCTCCAAAAGAACCTATGGCCATCTAGTCAGCTGACTCTACAATTAGGAAAGCAGAATGAGCAGAAATTTTGAAAACTGTTGAACACAATGTCCTGATATGACATGAATATCCAGAGACCCATGTGTCACCATGGGCTTCCTGTGAGTGTGGGGGTTTATGAGGAACAAATAATAAGTGGCACCATGCTTTACAGTGGGTTTCCTGAGTCAACAGATCGACTGATAATTTCTCCCTACCTATGGTCTATAAGTAGAATTTATAGACATGGATAATTGGAATAATTTTTACATTGCATCCTTGCATGTTTAGTGAGAGCTAACTTAATGGGAATGTGCAGCCAAACTCTCTGAAATTACCAACTCCCAACCCTCAACTCCACAAAGCAGTAATAGAAAAATCAGTGTATTGGCCTATAAGCAAATACAGGGGAAGACACTATGATCCTGCAAAACGTGGCAGAGGTAGACTAGGGATAAATTGAGAATTAAGTTAAAAATATCTTTACCAGCTGTGTCTACTTCAAAGGATTAGGGAAACAATAGAGGAAAATTAAATATTAAAGAAAGATTAAAAGGATATTATATTGCTATAGTGAAGGAGGTAGTAAATTTGGAATTTTTTTTTAGTCACTGATGTCGTGCAAGTTATTTAAGTCCTTGGAAACTGAAATACTGAAGGAAGGCAACTCTTTGGGGAGGACCACCTGGCTAAGTACATGTAGTTTCTTACTGGATGCATAAGGTTATAAAAATTGGACATATCAAGAAAACAACTTCAGTTCCGAAATCTGTTAATGACGATTCTCCAGCTGGTAGAAATGTTCAACAAGAGGGAAGCCTTTTCAAAAGACTGAATTTATGGACTAATGAATCAGGAGGAGAAAAAAAGAAGGAGAATGAAGAAAGGCACCCAGTAGAATACATTCCACGAATTTCTTCAGCTTCTCCTGAGATTTAAGCAATGCAGACAGAATAGCATGAAATGGGAATGGAATAAAAACTGGGATGTCAACAGAGACCTGTCCTAAATTTAGAGTGTCCTGGTCAAAATATAAATTATATTTTGTCTCTGGAAGTGCTCATCTTTGAATTGCAATGCCTGCATGAAATTGTTAGAGAAGGAAATGGAAATTAAGTGATTTGAAATATTCAGGAGGTCAATTAATGAGAAGAAGTTGTCATTAAAGAAGTCATTGCAGAAAATATGGGCATAGGAAAGGATCATAATTAATGTCCTGGCGGATGACTTCTGTTATCTGATTTTCAAATTTCTTCATAAGATCTAGTCAGCTTGCAGAGACTGATTAGATTTAGTATGAAACTAAGATGACTTTCTATTTTCTAAAATAGAATCTATTAAATATTAGGGAATGATACTATTTGAAGCAATATTTTTCTGCATTGATTTGAAATATAAGAGTGCAGAGCTAGAGCTTTGATATCTTTCTCTTCTTTAGAATTAGGCAAATGTGAGGTGCCTGAGAAGCACAGTTTAGATAAATTTTGTAAGCTGAGTTGGGTTTTCTTATTAAGGGTCAGTCATTCTAAAGAATAAAAGTCTGAAATGAAGCTATATGGATGGAAAGTCTAACTAACCTGGGGTTCAGACAAGTGCTGGATACATATATTGCTTTCTTTGCCCAGCAGCTGTCCTTCAAAGACACATTGATTTTACATGTGTAATTATGATTTATATAATAATTTTCACTTTTCAAATTCTTACCACTTTGACTGATCTATTGATTGATCTAGGAATTTTGATTTCACCAAGTTAGATTAAACAATTTTCCAAAACTAAGAATGGGTCCCCCATGTTTCTCTGGGCAGAAGCCTGCTCAGTTTCTGATACTGGCATTTCTTTCTGACATATGTGGGAAACGTGCTTAGGAGAATGAAGCCAATAAGGAATGGGAAACTCTGACAAAAGATGAGTTGAAAAATATTTCATGGTGAAGCACCTAGATTCATTTGATGCAGAGTACAAGCTCTTCTCTTGCTTTTAATAGAGTTTTGTGAGTTTTCCAGTAAGTAGTATTTGGCTAAAGATACTTTGATTTGATATTTCTTACAGAGTTTCTATTAAAGAAAGAGAAGATGATTAAATTGAGAAATGTTGACTTTCATAAAAATATTAATAATATTTTCAACACTAACTTATAATTTAAAAATGGGTATTACTTAATATTGGGCAGGAAATGGTAGAATTCGTATTTCAGTGATTTTGCTACTGTTGACATCAATTTCTTTGAGATGTACCAACAGTTATTTCAGTAGATAAACATCTCATGTAGGAAGAAGGATTATCTGTTTTGTTTTCTACTTAACTTTAATATCTAACTCAAGAATAACAATACATATTTTTTGAATTCTTCAATGTATTATTCATTTTACTAAAATGACTAAGAGTTAGATGGATAATGCAGTTAACCTAGTAAAAGGAGAAAAGCTCAGCTTAAAATAATGCATGGTGGCTGGGCATGGGGTAACTGAGGTCTGTTATTCCATTATTTTTGGAGTCCAAGATCACCTGAGGTCAGGAGTTCAAGACCAGCCAGGCCAACATGGTGAAACCTCATCTTTACTAAAAGTACAAAACTTAGCTGGGCATGTTGGTGGGTGCCTATAAACCCAGCTACTTAGGAGGCTGAGGCATGAGTAAAGCTTGAAGCTGGGAGACAGAGGTTGCAGTGAATTGAGATCACACCACTGCACTCCAGCCTGGGAAACAGAGTGAGACTCTGTCTCAAATATATATATATATATATATATATATATATATATATATATATATATATATATAATATAATGCATAGTATTAACATTGACTTTATTAATATCCTCTTATGGTCTTTTTAGAAGCTTCTGGATCACATAGCAAATGAACATTTCTAAGAGGTAGAGTTACCTATTTTACCTGTCATATTAAAGATGGAATTGGTGGCGGTTTTTACCTGGAAATACCAGACTGTCCCTGACTTTTAGCAAATCTTCTCTGCTGAGGAAGACATAGTGAAAAATATCTTTGTTAATACTCTAAGTAATTTGAAGAAATGAATAGTAAAGTATGTGAATACTTTCTTCTGCTCACTTGGCAAAATAATTTGTTTATATCATGCAGTGGGTTGCATATAGTGTCTTAAAAGAAGACACAAAAGAGAGAGGTTTCTTGTATTTACCGTTTTTTTGAACTAAAAACTATGTTTCAACGTGTTAGGTTTTTGCCTGAAATATCTCTTTCCCATTAAGAAAATTTCAAGCAAGAGAAGATTCTTTTCCCTAGCTTTAAGTCTATCTCAGAGAATATTAATAAATCCAGGTAGAAAAATAAAATTATTACTTTAACCAAAAAATATATGGTAAAAATAATGTTATCACTTGAAATTAAGCAATTACCTTTTAGTACAGTAGTGAAAGAATACTTCCTTAACTGCTATATCTTGCTCAAATAAAAAGCATATTAAACTATACATTCAAAATAGTCATTATTACTTAATATTTTACTAGATGTAATAGCAAAATACTTTTCAAAACTGAGCAGAGGAAAGATTATTTGCAAATGATGTTATACTCAAAAGGGATATTAAAATATCAAAATTCTCTAATCCGTCTGAAACCAGTTTAAACAAATTAAAGGGGTTTTGCTTGTTTGTTTAAACTCTTATTGTGAAGAGCCTTAAAAATAAGCTATTATCAGCTATTATCTTAGAAAATAATCTAAGGATCTATAAGAAGAAAACCCAAAACTCTTCTGAGGGACATAAATAAATACAATTTTGAGGTTCTTAACCAATTCTAAATTTTATCTTCAAACACACACACACACACACACACACACACACACACACACACACACAATTGTCAAAGAGAAGTTTAGTACAGGGTGTTGAGGCTTACTAGATTTTAATGACAAGATAGAATAATAGCAAAAGAAGAAAGCAGTCACAAAAATAGAAATTCTTCAAACTCCTATTAGGTTGTGTTAGAAAGTTATACCAGTACCATCATTTCCTTGAAAGGAGCTGGCTCTGCTGTCAAGAAATTCATTGTCTATGAGTAAGAAGGAATGTCAGTCAAATAGCATGGGAAGCAGGAAATAAGTGGGGGAGCTAATTGGTGCAACTGTGTACATCTTTTCTCTTCATAAGATATGACTTAAGGCAGAGAAAATATTAGAGGTAGTATTGGAGAAATGGCTGATTATTTGATTAGGACAGGAAAAGTACAAGAAAAAATTGGAATATCTTTTAGGGCCTGAAGGGAGAAAATGAAGGAGAAATATCAAATGGACCCAGAAGTCAGTTTGAAGGCACTCCTATTGGTAAAATTTGAGATAAATCATTAAAATAAATAGTAGCAGCCATACATTATAACCCAATGACCAAATGTACAAACCATCAGCCTATCCTATATAAGAAAAATATGAGGCATAACAAAAATTAAATAGACAATTGCTGTCTGCTCGAATAGACTGCAATTCACAAATTAGGAAGCATTAAACTAAAAGAAGTCCACCAACCCTGGTGACAAAGTATTAAAGTGTTTGCAAGATGAATATGGAAGCAAAATAAATAAATAATTGGATTAATTTTAGTTATACAATTTTCTTTTTGGTTTAATGTTAAATCTCCTAGTCACATCACCATATGTTAATTACTGGCTTTTGATTAGCTGAGGTTAAATTTTGTTTTCTTTCAACACAATTGCTTAAAGAAATGACCAAAGTTAATTTTCACTTACGTTTTTAATGTAAGCAAATTTAATATTACTTTTAAAGCCTAGGCAGTTTTTCTTGCTCAGGAATTTTTTGAGTTTGGTTTCCATTTTAATTATGCTTTAAAAATACTGATACAAATTAATACATGAATAAATACATACAGATTCAAATATTATTTGAACGATATACCTAGTCATCAAAAAATGGAGAAGATAATTTTATAGTGAAGAAGTTTGACAAACAACACATGATTCAAGTGTTCTAAGTAAATATCAGCAACCATCCGACAAAATGCTGTGAAAATAACACAGAATCTTCTCCCTAATTTTTTTTAACCAAAGGTGCATAACCGGAATCTAACCAAAAAAGACCTAATTGAGTTTTATTCTACACAATAAATGACATGTACTCTTCAAAAGTTTCAAGGTCATAAAGGCTTAATAATGATTCCAAATTGAATGAGACTGAAGAAAGACATTAGTAAATCCAATGTATAATTCTGAATTATGTGGGTAGCTAGTTGCTAGGCTACTCTAATGAGGAAGGCTCCACTGGTCTTTGTTCCAAGTTGTAGGTTGAGTCCAGGCTGATACCACCTGTTCACATTTTCAGCAGCTAACTGAGGCACATTTTCCCACAGTCAAAATGCATTATATTAAAAAGGATATTTCAAGTTTCTGCTCACTTAATGTCTAAGACATCTAATTGGCTAATGCAAGCAATAAGACTAACCCCAGTGTCAAAGGTTTCATATAGATGCATAATACTGCTGCTACAGGGCGATGAAGAATTGAAATCAATAATTCAAGCTACCACACTAGCTAAGTGCCTTACACTTTCCTAGACTCACTACATGGTGTAACATGCAGTGGGAAAGTCCCATGTCAAGTGACAATTAGCTGCCAACTACATTGCTGAACCCATGGATGGTGCTGATACTGAATGATGTATTACTGTAAAACCTTTTTTCTCTGTTGATAAAGAGGTTCATGCCAATGTCCTATAACTATGTTGATTCTAGGGAAGCATAGCTTTTCTGCAATTTACATTCATCTATTACAAAATCTGTAATCATCTTACAGCAGAAGTTTCAATTTTATGGTCTGGAGGAATCATTACAGATGTGGCCAAAAAAAAAAAAATAAATAAAAACAACAACATTGTGAACAAGGGTGTTTAGTAAGCATGAAATGTGAGAGTGACAAAGTGAAAAATTCCCAAATTTCCTCAAAAAGGTAAAAAATGAATAATCCTGGCACTTCCATGACAGTTAAAAAGAATAAAGAATGAAATATTGTTTTTAAAAACAAAGAAAAAATAAAACAAAGAAGAAATAAGCTAGCTTTAGAGTCAGAATACCCAGATTTATGGATGAACTCCAATATACTGAAGGTCATTCACTGATACAAATCATATCATCTATCCAATTCTTAACATCCTACTCTCTAAATCCAGGTAATAAGAACATAGTTCATGGAACTATTTGAGAATTAAAGAAGTAATGCACATAATGCCTATAGCTGGTTTGCCCCATTTCAAAAGCTTTTGGAACTTGCCACTACATTTAAACTATTATTTAATAATTATTTATTATTAATTTTAAGTACAGTAATGAAAAGTCATTTATTAATTTTAAAAGAAACAAATATATTAATGAACTTAGAAAAGTTCCTATTATATACACATATTACAACATATATTTTGATAACTATACATATATATACTTCACTATATGCATTAGTTATGACAGTATACACATAAAATATTGCTGCCATTAGAAAATTTACTGTGCATTTTTTGTTAATAAAACAAATGTGATAATCTGGTTAAGTATTTGGAAGAAAAATAAGATTATTCTTATATATGCAAATTACTCATATGTTAACAAAAAATGACATATTTTAACATAAAATAAAATATTTAAAGGCAGTAAAAATTAGTTAAAACTTTCATTGTGTAAGGATGAGGATAAATCTATAAAGATCTTGCTAAGATCTTTATATTCTAGATGTAATATTCTAGAAGAAAATTGCAACTTTCTGTAATAAGACATAATAATAAATTTGAATGCATAGGAATATTGAAAGATTATATTATAATAACTCAATGAATTTGAATTATATACATTTAAATTTTATTAACAAAAATAGTTAAAAGTAACATTTAAAATTCAAAAATGTATTATTTTTTCTCAAGTATAAGTAACATACCTAGCCAAGCAAAAAATACATACAGATTAACTTATTCGACCTCACAGATCAAATCAAAAATCTAAGTGCTTTCCAAAAAGCTTTTTATTAATTTTGCGGTACTCTTGATTCATGAACGCTACAGATGTACCCTGTAATAATTCTTTCCCAGTTGAAATTTTTTCTGAAAAAAGGTACTTTGAAGTACCTTGTTGTATTATCTACCTAAACCTCTGTTCAACACATTTCTTAATGCATGCTGGTAGACATTAATGCATTATTTTATAATGCATTCAATGCTTGCTAACACTATACTTGGTTAATAAATGTCTTCTAGATGAAGAACAATGTACTAGAAACATGAATGAACACTAAAGTGAATACAATTTGTTAGACATTAATTTGGTCTCTCATCATTTAACTTCATAGAACATAAGAACTGTAATGAATTATAAATTACTAATAGCCTGTAAACTGTTGGGAAAATGCTTTCCAAAACAGTCTGACACATTGCAATAGTTCATTTTCCTTGGCAATATCACAACATTGTATTTTAATATTCATCAAAGAGGAAAATTCTAACATATGAAAGGTGTTTGGATGTTTGGAGAACAAAACAGTATTCATGAGATCACTTTAGGTAATTTCATAATATCCTGGACCTTACTTAGGCTTCTCTTTTGCCTACCTTTGCTCCACATACAGACTCAATTACTTGCTCAATCATGAACACCCATTTCATCCTGTCTAGTCTTTATTGTTTCCATTTAGTAGTTTTTTTTAACTCTAAAATTTGAAAAGTCATCCCTGTGATTTATAGGTGACTTGCACTCCTCCCTCTCGGCCTCCCCAATTCATGTATACACACACAAATGCACAAATCTTCAGTATACTCCAAACTTGTGGTAAAACCAGAGTGTACTTTCTGTAGTAACCTATCTTCCAATGGATTCCTCTGACTTCTTTCAAAACCGCTAGCCATCCTTAAGTTCCTGCAGTGATTACATTCATTTTTAGTTCACCTAAACATGGAAGGCTTTCCTGACTTACCTGGAAACTGTGATCTCACAACTACTTAGTATCCTAATACATTTTTATTCGTTGTAATAATGACAACAATGATGTTTGAACCAACAATATCAATATGACTCTGTCTGTGATTACTTTGCATGTATTGTTTATTCATGCAATGCAACTAATGTGGCTATTGCAATTTACTTTTAACAAATGGATGAGAAAGAATTTAAATAACTTGCCCAAGGTAACATGGTCTAGGCTATTTGTTTTATTCAAATCTATCTATCTATCTATCTATCTATCTATCTATCTATCTATCTATCTATCATCTATCTATCATCTATCTATCTATCTGTCATCTATCATCTATCTACCTACCTAATTGAATAAAACATACCTTTTTATGTTTATAATTAGATATACATAATACCTACATTATAGTCTTTGTCTATAGTTCTAGAGATTTATTTTACAACACAATAACAGTAGTTAATAATAATTTACTATATACTTTGAAAGTTACTAGCAGAATATTTTAAATGTTCTCAAAACAAAAAAAGCTAATTAATTGAAGTGATAAATATATTAATTATCCTGATTTTAGCATTTCACAATGTATACATATATCAAAAATAACATTGTATCTGATAAATGTATGCATTAATAAATATTAACTTTCAAATTTTATAGGTATGATTGTTTCATAATTCTTATATCTTAAAACATGTAATATATTTTTTATTTTTTAAATTTAAGTGTATTTATTAACTTATTATTTAGATTTTTAAATAATTTTAGAAAGGCCTATAATCTATCTATCTATTTTTCTGTCTATCCTTCTGTCTACCTAATCCATCCTATAATCTATCTATCTATTTTTCTGTCTATCCTTCTGTCTACCTAATCCATTGTTGTGCTTGACATAGTGGCCTGTAAAGTAAAACAGTGGCTCATTAGGTGTTGGTTAAATTTAGTAGTTGGTAAAAAAAAAAAAAAAAAACTATATCCAGGACTACAAATATATTAACTACTTTAACATCATAAAGCCCACTAATAGCTCCTGTATAAATTATGTTAAATCGTACAGCATTTTTTAAATATATTTTTTTCTTTTTTTCGAGTATATGTGTGCGGGCTGTGATCCTGACAAGCTTCTGAAAAACTCTTACCAGACTCTGGTTACTGTGGTGATCAAAGATCTGTTTATATAACTGAAATTTCATTTCTTTTGGAAGATTAGAATGAAAAAGAAATTGAGAACTCCTATGCTTGTTTTTTTAGCATGTTATTTTGTTACAGGGCTGTTGATATTGGAAATTAGAAATCATAATTTTTAGAACATTTTATAATCTGTTGATTTCATCTAAAATTACCAAGATCATAAGCCTTAGTAGCTTATAGTTATTCATTAATGAAATATTTCTAAATACATAGGAATAAATATATATTCTTAATTTAAACAGTGACACAATAAATGAAGGCTTTTTTAATTTTAAGAGAGACATCTAAATGGTTGTCATAAGATAATATGTTCAGATTACTATGATGGAAGCAATAATTATAACTGAAACACTGAGATGAGGGGAGGGTATGAAAAGAAGAAAGGAGAAAAAATAATTCTTGACTTCTGTGAAAAGACATAATTTTATAAATTTTGTAATCTATATTATTAAGATCTCTCCCTGTGCTTGAAAGAAGACCATAGGAGTAAGATCCATGAATGTTATTCTTCATTAACTTCTTAGTAGTTCTGCTGTTCATCATATATATAAATATATAATTATACATTAAATATATTTATTGACATATTTTCTAAAATTAGAGAAATTTTCTAAAATTAGAGAAAGACAGTAAACCATACATTTAGGAAGCTCAGAGAACAAGCAGGATAAATACAAATTATATGCAAAACCATATACATATGTGTGTATATATGTAATTTGTTTATACACACACACATAGGTATAAACTGTAGGAATCAAAGACAAAGATAAAAAATTGAAAGAAGTCGGAGGAATGAGATGTCCTACATATATTGAATCAGATTCCCTTTTATCAAACAAGCAAAAAGAGGGTAGAGAAAAATACTTAAAGTTTTGAAAGATAAAAATCACCCACCTAGAATTATTTACCAAGATTATTCATTAAAACTGTGCGATACAGTTTCAGTTTTTGGTTTGACATGTAAATATGTCAAACCAAATATGATTTGGCCCCATTTCAAAAGCTTTTGGAACTTGGCACTACATTGAAATTATTATATAATAATTATTTATTATTAATTTGAGTACAGGAATTTAATGAAATGTCTTTTATTAGTTTTAAAAGAAACATATATTAATGAACTTAGAAAAGTTTCTGAAACTTAGTTGTATACTATTATATGCATATATTACAACATATGTCTCTATCTTTTTAGACCAATGAAGGTGTATCTGACATTCTTCGGTAGTCACTAGCCAAATATCATAAATTTTAAATTTTGGATCATAAGCAACCCAGACAGAATTGGCTTCTTCTGATAAAAGACAACATAAGGAGGACATCAAATGCTTTATGAGTACTTTTACAGAATTAGTTTACTGAATTTTTATTTATGTTCCCCAAGGTTACAGACTAGTTGCTAGCCCTTTCTTTACCAGGAATATAATTCAGAAAAGTATCATAATGATTAAAATTAAGATAATGATTCTTGAGAGATGCAGCCCTGCATTAACTGAACTGTTTTTTTTAAATCTGCATAGAAATGATATTACCTTATATTCCTAAATCACGTATTGATTGTTGCACTTACAAAATTTTAGAAACTGAACAGTCAAAACATTGATTTTGTTAAATTTTATGATCATCATAATCATTTTACTTTGCTATCAAGTGAAAAGTAACCATAATATCAGATACAATCTTATGGCCAGGGGTGAGAATAAAGTAAAACATCAGAGTGAATCACAAAGAAGTAAAAGAAATAAAACTTCCAACAGGAAATTATTCCATTTGAACTTAAAAATGCATTCTGTATTTTTCTCCTTTCTTTTTCTTTTTTTTTAATTGAATTTTAGGTTCTGGGGTATGTGTGCAGAACATGCAAGATAGTTGCATAGGTACACATGTGGCAGTGTGTTTTGCTGCCTTCCTCCCCTTCACCCACATTTGGAATTTCTCCCCAAGCTATCCTTCCCCAGCTCCCCATGACACTGTCCCTCCCCTATTCCTCCCAATACATCCCAGTGTGTAGTGCTCCCTTCCCTGTGTCCATGTGCCCTCATTGTTTATCACCCACCTATGAGTGAGAATATGTGGTATTTCATTTTCTATTTTTGTGTCAGTTTGCTGAGAATGATATTCTCCAGATTCATCCATGTCCCTACAAAGGACAAGAACTCATCGTTTTTGATTGCTGCATAATATTCCATGGTGTATATGGGCCCCATTTTCCCAGTCCAGTCTATAATGCTTGGGCATTTGGGTTGGTTCCAGGTCTTTACTATTGTAAACAGTGTTGCAATGAACATTTGTGTGCATGTGTCCTTATAGCAAAACGATTTATAGTCCTTTGGATATATACCCAGTAATGGAATTGCTGGGTCAAATGGAATTTGTATTTCTAGGCCCTTGAGGAATCGCCACACTGTCTTCCACAATGGTTGAACTAATTTACACTCCCACCAGCAATGTAGAAGTGTTCCTATTTCTCCACATTCTCTCCAGCATCTGTTTTCTCCAGGTTTTTTAATGAACGCCATTCTAACTGGTGTGAGATGGTATCTCAATGTGGTTTTGATTTGCATCTCTCTAATGACCAGTGATGATGAGCATTTTTTCATATGTTTGTTGGCCTCTTGTATGTCTTCTTTTGTAAAGTGTCTGTTCATTTCCTTTTCCCATTTTTGGATGGGCTTGTTTGTTTTTTTCTTGTAAATCTGTTTGAGTTCTTTGTAAATTCTGGATATCAGCACTTTGTCAGATGGGTAAACTGCAATTTTTTTTTTCCCTTCTGTTGGTTGCCGATTCACTCTAGTGACTGTTTCTTTTGCCATGCAGGTGTGGAGTTTGATTAGGTCCCATTTGTCTATTTTGGCTTTTGTTGCCAATGCTTTTGGTGTTTTGGTCATGAAGTCCTTGACTACTCCTATGTCCTGAATGGTTTTGCCTAGATTTTCTTCTAGGGTTTTTATGGTGCCTGGTCTTATGTTTAAGTCTTTAATCCATCTGGAGTTAATTTTAGTGTAAGGTGTCAGGAAGGGGTCCAGTTTCTGCTTTCTGCACATGGCTAGCCAGTTTTCCCAACACCATTTATTAAACAGGGAATCCTCTGAGGGGACAGTGTTCTGAAGACAGAAGATGGGAAGGTCACACTGTAAGGGCAGACATACCCCATTTCTTCTATCCAGACAATGGGGTGTGATACCACGGTTTACCTGAGAAACACTTTCAGGATTAAAAAGTATATAAGTAAAGAAAAAAGTATATAAGTGATCTGGTAAAGATGAAAACGTGGCTTGAGTGAAGGTAGTGAATTATCTC
>CM052665.1:16510970-16527728 GCA_028533165.1 Leontopithecus rosalia | reverse complement strand
CTCAAACAGATTTACAAGAAAAAAACAAACAAGCCCATCCAAAAATGGGCAAAGCAAATGAACAGACCCTTTACAAAAGAAGACATACAAGAGGCCAACAAACATATGAAAAAATGCTCATCATCACTTGTCATTAGAGAGATGCAAATCAAAACCACATTGAGATACCATCTCATGCCAGTTAGAATGGCGTTCATTAGAAAACCTGGAGACAATAGATGCTGGAGAGGATGTGGAGAAATAGGAACACTTTTACACTGCTGGTAGAAGTGTCAATTAGTTCAGCCATTGTGGAAGACAGTGTGGCGATTCCTCAAGGACCTAGAAACAGAAATTCCATTTGACCCATCAATCCCATTACTAGGTATATATCCAAAGGACTATAAATCATTCTACTATAAGGACACATGCACACGAATGTTCATTGCAGCACTGTTTACAATAGCAAAGACCTGGAATCAACCCAAATGCCCTTCGATGATAGACTGGACTGGGAAAATGTGGCACATATACACCATGGAATATTATGCAGCAATCAAAAACGATGAGATTGTGTCCTTTGTAGAGACATGGATATATCTGGAGAACATCATTCTCAGCAAATTGACTCAAGAACAGAAAAGGAATCACCATATATCCTCACTCATAGGCGGGTGATGAATAATAATAACACATGGACACAGGGATGGGAGTACCACAAACTGAGTCTATTGGGGGAAATAGGGGATGGACAGCGGGGGGGCGGGGCAGGGATGTCATGGGTAGAAATGCCAAATATGGGAAAAGGGGCAGAAGGCAGCAAAACACACTGCCACATGTGTACCTATGCAACTATCTTGCATGTTCTGCAAATGTACCCCAAAACCTAAATTGCAATAAAAAAGTTAAGACTCCATGAAAGTATTTCAGAAAATACGACAATATATATGTTTTATAACCAAGAGAGATTACGTGATTTGGAAGTAAATACCTAAAAACATAAAAACACTAATATATTTGTTTTATCAATATGTGTATTCTTTCTGAAATTACGTTAATTGTTATGTACAAGTATTTAATTTTTAAAGTAAATTTTAAAAATATTACAGCACTAATATCTTTCTTTTATCAGTATGTTTATTCTTTCTAAAATATAATTGCTGTGTCCTTCATTAATTTAACAGGGCTTTATCGGAAGACAATTTTTTATAAGAAATCAGAACGGGTTCCCTTACACAGTCCCTGTAACAAGCCTAAGAACCGTTTTTGCCAGAGTTCTTTGAAACTCTGATGCCTCTTGTAAACTAGCTGTGTTTTTGTTCACATACTCACTTCCCCACCCCACTCAGAGGTTTAATCAATTTCTTTTCTTTTTTTATTTTTATTTTTATTGCATTTTAGGTTTTGGGGTACATGTGCAGAACATGCAGGATAGTTGCATAGGTACACACGTGGCAGTGTGTTTTGATGCCTTCTGCCCCTTCTCCCATATTTGGCATTTCTCCCCATGCCATCCTTCCCCCGCTGCCCCGCCTTGTCCCTCCCCTATTTCCCCCAATAGGCCTCAGTTTGTTGTACTCCTATCCCTGTGTCCATGTGTTCTCATTGTTCATCACCCGCCTATGAGTGAGTATATACGGTGTTTCCTTTTCTGTTCTTGAGTCAATTAGCTAAGAATGGTGTTCTCCAGATTCATCCATGTCCCTACAAAGGACATGGAACTCATCATTTTTGATTGCTGCATAATATTCCATGGTGTATATGTGCCACATTTTCCCTTATTGGCAGTTGAGTAGAACCAGTGGGATGCATCAACTAAGACTCCTGATTACTATTAGAACTCTCTTAAAAAAAACGTACCAGACCAACAAAGAAAGAAAAACAAAACAAATGTAAAATCTACCTGGGACATCTTTTCACCTTTCTTTTTTTCGACAGACAGAAGCATTTCACACATTTGCTGTGGTAAGCAATCACAAAGTGCCAATTTTGTTCCTGTCAATAAAACTTCAGTCTTCTCATCATTGCTTACATAATTCACCATATCACAGTATGCTAACAGAGCTTAGTAATTTTATTGTTTTCACATAAAATATCATAATCTCAGTACAAATTTTTTAGGCCCAATCATTTTTTTGGCTTCTAAAGGGAGCCCTTTGTCAAAATCTCTTGCCAAGAAAGAAACAAGTACCTGTGTCAGATTATCACTCTTATTTACATCTACATCGACAGTGTAACCATGTGTGAGTGTTTAAGAAGTGGTTGAAATCTGTTGCTGAAGTACTGTCTCCACTACAGAATATTTTCAGAAAGGGTCTTCCTTGCAAATATTGTTATATTTGTTTTTTAAGGAGAAAATAAAGAACATGGAAACATAACCCCTAACGCAAGGTTTAGCGTCCAACATACCTGACAAGATTTTCCTTGTGTCCAGTTCACTTCCCAAGTTGCATATTCAATTCTTCAATCTTCAGCCTTGGGTTTTTTTTCAACACAGACTGACTCTGTCTTCTCTCTCTAGGAACACTTTCCTGCCATGCAATGGATAATCAAATAAAACTGAAGATAAAGAAGATAAGGATATGAGGAAACAATTTTAAGCAAGAACATTTCTCAAACTTAACACTGTGTCGAAGTGCTTACCTTATTCCAATCTCATGATTTTCTTCCTTGGGATCAAAACTCTGTTTTTCTCCTCTGCTTCTTTGAAAAAATCATATATCCATGCAGATATCTAATATGTAATTAACGAAACAATAAGTGTTCTCTGTAAAACACTCTAGCTTAAATAAGGTACTTGAAAACGTAGCTATTACTCATTAATTCTGTATAGGACCCCTACATTTTATTCCCATTTCTGCCACAGGAAATAAGAAAATAACAAATTCAGTATGCTTTATAGTACTTTACATATAAGTAAACATAGAGCTGCTAGAATAAATCAATTATGCATAATTATTTTAATTATTTTAAAGACTTTACTCAACTTTTCATAATTGTCCATAATTGTGATTTACTCAGAGCATTTGAGTTTTCAGAAATTATCAACCATGTCTTCTATAGCTGAAATGCTAACTGTGGGATTACACTACACACATCGTTTGCCCACATGTATGCATGTTTTTTCATGCTTATTAGAGAAATAATTTTTAGGCAAGGAAAAGAGAAGGAAAAAGTCTCCCATATCTCAATTAATGTAAAACCAATTCAAATGTCATATAAAAATCATTTTGAAACTGCTAAAATTTACATTCTACATTTCAGAATACGTGTACCATTTCAAAGAACACATTCAATCGTTCAGAGAACTGTAACTACATGAGCATTTGTAAATAAGATGTTAGAACCCTCCACCAATCAGAGCAATGCCACTATGTATATATTGTAATTCTCAGATTCACTGTTCCTTAGAGGCTGAAGCAGGCACTGTTGTCAAAAATTACTCGGAAAGCTGAGATCAAGGAACTGTCCCAAGCTGGAGTTTACACAAAATAATGCTGAAGTGAATTACATTACAGTATAAATATATTAATGTTTTCTAACATTATTGATATTTCAATTCTTCATGATACCAAGCAATCTTATTTCATACCTAAGTCATACTATGTAATCTCTCCCTAGATATCAAAAATTCAACTGAATTAGCCATTCCAAAAGAGTAAGTTGATGAACTCTATATCTGTTTAGGTTTACACTGTCAATCAGTGTAGTTTAGTGATAATGCAAATGTAATTAGGAAGCAAATTGAAGATTATATTTAGAAAAGGCTTTTGAATGTGGACCCTATGTCGAAACATCTTATTTCAAAAGAACAAAACTGAGACTTGCTCTCCGAAATGTCAATCATGACCCAAATTCCCTGGAATCCACTGAGGGCCTCCAAGACATACGGAATCACAGGCTCACTCTGACACACGACGTGCAACCTGTGTTTTAACAAGAATCCCAAGTATATGAAAAACACATAAGTTTGAGGACACCAGTGTATCCCCTCAAGGGGACCTCAGGACCGGAAGCCTGGGGTTCACCAAGCGCTAGAAGTGCCGCAGGACCAGGGGCCCTTGGAGGACTTTGATTTTAGGTGTGTTGTGCCGCTCTTCTTTCTTAAGGAGTGATGGGAATCAGAAGGAAAGATTAGGAAGCCTGCAGGTGGCAGCCAGAACCCCACTACACTGAGGCTTTAGAAACCACCAGCAAAACAAAGAATGGCCTCGCAGCCCCCCAAGCTTAGCCAAAGGCAAATCTGCACCAGAAGGTAGGCGGACTACAGAGAAACCGCACTGAATCACACTCATGTAAGCCTGTCGCACAAACATGCACATGTAAACACACACACAGTCATTAACACACTCAGAAAGATACATACACACACGCACTGGCACACACACACACAGAAGACCTCACGGAGACCTCCAACGCTCTCACGGAAATACAGCCTGCCAGCCATCTCCTGAGGTAGTGGAGCTCTGCTCTCTGTTGGGAAGCCCTTGCGGGGAGAGCAGGCAGGCAGGAAGGCCTTACTTGGAAATCCCAGCCAGGAGGACTTTCAACCAGATGCACTCTTACACTGTCTGGGCAGGCCTGAAGCATCCTATGGATTCCTGCGGATCACCCTGGGCATCTTTGAAGCCCCTTCGGATGTTTTATCACCCTGATTCAGCCTGACAGATTCCTAAAATCTCAGAACGATGGCATGAATCCGCGGAGATGGAGGGCCTTTGCCAAACGCTGAGACACTGTCACAGAGGGCCGCTGCATGCCTAACCCGCTCAGACCTTTCCCCAGGCAACGGTGGCGGTCGTTGTGACGCAAGCTCAGGCTCAGCGCTGGAGCTTGATTCAGGCAGCTTCGGGATGAGCATTCGCGTACCCGGCCAGGAGAGGCGCAACCTTGGCGCTGTCCAGCTGCTGCCGCACAGGTGCTCGGGGCAGTCGGTCCAGGAAGGGCTCTGGGAAGGGGGTTACGTGCCAGAATCAGTGATGGACCCTGATACTCCTGACCTCAGTACTCCTTGAGTCAGCTTTCCTCTTTGGGTCGGGTTGGGGAGGAGCACACGTCAGACTGTAGCGTGGGAACTCGGGAATGCTCTTGCCATTGGATTTCGGATCTGATGGCATGGGCAGCGATCGGATCCCGTGGGAGTGCAGATTCAGTTTGATGAGGTGTGACGGGGGTCGTTGACCACCGAAATATACCTCAGACCCTCGGTGAGGGTGTCAGCAGAACGGTCCCTGGCTCCATGAGCTGACTGCTTCCCTGTGACATGGGCCACCCACCATGGGGCCCTGATGTGGTCTAGAAGCCCAGGGACTCGTGCTTCTCAGCACTGCTGTCCGGATAAGGAGGAAACAACCACAAAGAGGCGAGCCTACTGTACAGCATAGGTGGCAACACCTGGAATTGGTCTACAATTGGGGCAGATCAGGTGGAAAGAGGGTCTCAGAAGCTTCCTGGGGCACATTCCAGCTCGAAACAGATGTCCAGTTATGCCATTGAAGACTACCAAGACAGCCAAGCAAAATCAGAGCACATCTGTGACCACAGGAGGACTTTTGCAATACTCCAGTCCTCCTTCACAGATTCCCACCTGATTAGCTAGGAGGAGCCCGCAAAGTACAAACCGCACCAACCCACACACCGGAATAACTACCCAGCACCTGGCCTGCACCCAGCTACTTCCCAGTATCGTCACATCCATGAAATCCCTGGCAGCCAGCAGGTTCAGGGCTGAGTGGTTGTCCCAGCCAGGAACAGAGCAAGGAGAAAGTCCTCACCTCTGATAGAATCACAGCTGATGAAAGGAAACACAGCGTTGATGAGAAGGTGAAGATCAAAGCCAGCCATGGCTGGCACCCTCTCCTCCTGTGAAAAGCGTGCAGCCATCTGATGGAATAAAGAGACCATGGGTTTCCTTGGTGGTCTGAGCTACATAGCACGCAGGGATCCAGGAGCGTCAGAGCTATCCAGTCACTCAGAAATGTGAGTGTTGGAAAGAGGCAGTTTCTTTGACATCTGTCAGAACCCGTCCTGGAGGTGAAGGCGCTGGACCTCCTCCACACCTCAGCGGAATGGAGCGCCACCTTCTCTGACATTATGATTCCTTCAAACATCCTCTGACACGGACAAAAATCTGAAGAGGAAGGAGTGCGCAATTCACCACCTGAAGATTCAGCTCCGCATGCCATGGAAATAGAAGTGGGCTCAAACGGATCCTGAGGTCAGGATGGCTGGGATCAGTCCAGCCCTAGTGCGCCGCCGTCCTCAGGGCACGTGGCTGAGTTTGGTTTTTGGTGAGTTATGCCCCACTTTTTTCTCACGGAATGAACCCCTCTGGATGGACAGGTGATTAGGACGCCTGCAGGTGAGAGCAAGACCCTGCTACACTGAGACTTTAGAAATCACCAGCAAAACAACTAACGCAGGGCCACAGCCCCCAAGCTAAGCCAAAGGAGTTCCACACCAGAAGGTGGGCATTCTACAGAGAACCGGCGCAGGAGTGCACTGGCCACACTTATGTCAGCATGTTGCACCCAAACACCGACACACACACTCCACACGTTCAGGATACATGCCTACACACACTTATACACATACAGGAAGACACACGGACACATGCAACCCTCGCATGGAGACACACACTGCCAGGCAGCTTCTGAGGCTGCGGGGTTCTACTCTCTGCCGGGAAGCCCCTCAGGGAGAGATTAGCCACGCTGCAGGCAGGCAGGAAGTACCTGGAACCCCAGCAGGAAGGCCTTCAACGAGGGGTACCTTCACACTGTCTGGACAGGACTGCAGCATCGTGGGGACACTTGGGGATCACCGTGGGCATCCTTGATGCCCCGCCAGAACTTTTGTCAGCCTGGTTAGCCCTGCTGGATTCCTAAAATCCAGGGTCCATGGCGTGGATCGCCCAAACAGGGACACGTCATTGCCCAACGCCCAGGCACTGCCACACAGGGCCCCTGTTTACCAAGCTGCTTAGACCGTTCCCCAGGCAACGGTGGCTTTCAGCGTGATGCCAGCCCTGGCTCAGCGCCGGCGCTTGCCTCCGGCTACTTGCCCAGGCTCATTCACAGCCCCAGCTGTGGAGCTGCAATACCCGCTCTGTGCAGCTGCTGCGGCACAGGTGCACAGTGGAGGTGGTGCCAGGGGTGGCCCCTGAAAGGACGCTGCATGCCAGAAGCAGCGCAGGACACCGGCGTTGACCTCAGAACCTCTTTGTTCCGCTTGGCTGGAGAAGGGCGCGCTTCAGACCGTGAGATGGGTACTCTTCCCATTGGAAGAGGGGCTGCACTTCCCATTGGATTACAGACCAAATGGCGTGTGTAGGGTTTGGGTCCCATGAGGCTGGAGATTCAGTTTGATCTGGTGTGGCGCGGGGTTGAGGGATCACAGAAACATACCTGAAAACCTACGGCAGGCTCTCAGGAGACCGATCGCAGGCTCCCAGAGCTGACTGCCTCCCTTCGACCTGGGCCACCCACCCAGGGACCTTGACTTGGTCTCTAAGGCCAGGCGCTCCTGCTTCTCAGCACAGTTTTGCGGAATAGAACGGAACAATCAAGAAAGGAAAGCCTAGTGTGCAGCAGAGGTGGCAGCAACTGGAGGTCGCCTCTCATGGGGACAATTCATGTGGACAGCGTGTCTCAGAACTTTTCTGGGATGAATCCAAGCCTGAATCGGATGTCCAGGCAGGCAGCTGGGAACTCCCAAGAAAGCCAAGCAGAAGGAGCTCTCCCTTGTGACCGCAGCAAGGCCCGTGTTACAGTTCAAGCCTTCTTTAGGGGGTTACCGCCAGAGGAGCCAGGAGGATCCCGAAAAGGGCAAAGGAGGCTGAATCCCTACCGAGATCACTACCTGCCAACTGGCCTGCACCCAGCCACCCTCCAGTCTCCTTAGATGGGTGAGCTCCCTGGCAACCAACAGGTTCAGTGCTAATAAAACCTGTAGGACCTACTGAAAAAAAGATGTCAATCAATCTCACATATTAAAAAATATAGGTCCCAATAAACACATACAGGTTTAGTTCTACAGCAGAAATCCTCAATCAATCTCACATTAAAAGGAAATCTGTACAGCACAGGAGATACCCATAAAGTTTCAAAGACATATAGTTTCAAGTCAGTTATAAGAGGATGGCAAGCTCTCTAAGTTTTAACTACCCTTTTATATTAATCCTAATCCTCAACTTCATCCTCAACCTCAAAGGGCTTTTCCGGGATTTAATTGTTGTTCAGTATAGAAGACCGTGATTTTTTTCTTTATTTTGAATGTTCTACTTACTCCATTGTATTAGATTTATTGTAAGGATTTCATTTTTGACTTACTGCAAAGTCATACTGGAGTCAAAATAATTCTTGTGTATCTACTGAACGTGGAACTACTTACTAATTAATCCTACATTTTAGGAAACTTCACCTTCATGATAGCTGCGAAGTCATTCAACATAAACTACCTCAAAAATATTAGCCAATTACTCTAAAGTTTCTTAGATTTCTTGAAGGTCTTTGTATTTCCCTACTATAATTTCTACTTGATCTTTCTCATTGGTGCTATAAAAAAATCATAAAATTTAAGACTACATGACATTCTTTGAGAACCTACGACAATGTGTATGTTTAAAATCCAAGAGAGATTATGTGATTCGGAAGGAAATACCTAAAAAGGTAAAAACACTAATCTATTTGTTTTATCAATATGTGTATTCTTTCTGAAATTACCTTAATCGTTAAGTGCTAAGATTTAACTTTTAAAGTAAATATTTCAAAATATAACAGCACTAATATATTTGTATTACCAGTATGTTTATACTTCCTAAAATATAATTTCTGTGTCCTCCCTTAATTTAACAGGGATATATCAGAAGACAATTTTTTGTAAGAAATCAGAACGGGTTCCCTTACACAGTCCCTGTAACATTAGCCTAAGAACCGTTCTGCCATGGTTCTTTGAAACTCTGATGCCTCTTGAAAATTAACTGTCTTTTTGTTCACAGACTCACTTCTCCACCCCACTTGGAGCTTTATTCAATTTCTTCTGGGCTGTTGAGAAGACCCAGTGGGAGGCATCAACTAAAACTCCCGATTACGATTATAACTCATGAAACAAAAAGTACCAGACAAACCAAGAATGGAAAACAAAACAAACGTAAAATCTACCTGGAACATCTTTGCACGTTTCTTTATTTCGACAGACAGAAGCATTTCACACATTTGCTGTGGTAAGCAATCACAAAGTGCCAATTTTGTTCCTTTCCATAAACCTTCGGTCTTCTCACCATTGCTTACATAATGCACCATTCACAGTATACTAACAGAGCTTAGTAATTTTATTGTTTTCACATAAAATACCATAATTTCAGAACAAATTTTTTAGGCCCAATCATTTTTTTTGGCTTCTAAAAGTAGCCTTTTTCAACATCTCTTGCCAAGAAAGAAACAAGTACCTGTGTCAGATAATCACTCTTATTTACATCTACATTCAGAGTGTAACCATGTGTGAGAGTTTAAGAAGGGGTTGAAATCTGTTGCTGAAGTTCTGTCTCCACTACAGAATATTTTCAGCAAGGGCCTTCCTTGCAAATATTGTTACATTTCTTTTGTGAGGAGAAAGTAAGGAACATGGAAACATAACCCCTAAGGCAAGGTTTAGCGTCCAACATACCTGACAAGATTTTCCTTGTGTCCAGTTCACTTCCCAAGTTGCATATTCAATTCTTCAATCTTCAGCCTTGGGTTTTCTTTCAACACAGACTGACTCTGTCTTCTCTCTCTAGGAACCCTTTCCTACCATGCAATGTATAATCAAATAAAACTGAAAAAATAGAAGAAAAGGATATGAGGAAACAATTTTAAGCAAAAACATTTCTCAAACTCAACATTGTGTCAAAGTGCTTATCTTATTCCAATCTAATGCTTTTCTTCCTCAGGATGAAAACACTGTTTTGCTCCTCTGATTCTTTGGAAAAAAACATATATCCATGTAGATATCTAATAAGTAATTAATGAAACAATAAGTGTTCTCTGCTAAACACTGTAGCTTAAATAAGGTACTTGAAAACTTAGCTATTAATTTTTAATGCTGTAGTTGACCCCTACATTTTATTCCCATTTCTGTCATAGGAAACAAGAAAGTAACAAACTCAGTATACTTTATAGCTGCTAGAATAAATCAATTATACATAATTATTTTAAAGATTTTTCTAAACATTTCATAGTTGTCCATAATGATGATTTACTCACAGCGTTTAAGTTTTCAGAAATTATCAACCATGACTTGAATAGCTGAAATGCTGAACGTGGGATTACACTACACACATTGTTTGCCCACATGTACGCATGCTTTTTCATGTTTATTAGAGAAATAATTCTTAGGCAAGGAAAAGAGAAGGAAAAAGTCTCACATATCCCTATTAATGTAAAACCAATTCAAATGTCATATAAAAATCATTTTTCAACTAACTGCTACAATTCACATTCTATATATCAGAATACATGTACCATTTCAAAGAACACATTCAAACGTTGAGAGAACTTTAACTACATGAGCATTTGTAAGTAATATGTTAGAACCCTCCACCAATCAGAGTAAAGCCACTGTGTATATTTTGTAATTCCCAGATGCAGACCACTGTTCCTTAGAGGCTGAAGCAGGCAATGTTGTCAAAAATAAAGCTGAGATCAAGGAACAGTGCCAAGCTGGAGTTTACACCAAATAACGCTGAAGTGAATTACGTTATAGTATAAATATATTAATGTTTTCTTACATTAGTGATATTTCAATTCTTCGTGATCCCAAGGAAACTGTTATTTCATTCTTAAGTCATACTATGTAATCTGTCCCTAGATATCAAAGATTCGAACTGAATTAGCCATTTCAAAGGAGTAAGTTGATCAACTCTCTATCTGTTTAGGTTTACGTTGACAATCAGTGTAGTTTAGTGACAACAAAAAAAGTAATTAGGAAGAAAAATGAAGATTATATTTAGAAAAGGCTTTTGAATGTGGACCCTACGTCGACACGTCTTATTTCTAAAGAACAAAACTGAGACTTGCTCTCCGAAATGTCAATCATGACCCAAATTCACTGGAATCCCCTGAGTGCCTCCAAGACATACGGAATCACAGGCTCACTCTGACACACGACGTGCAACCTGTGTTTTAACAAGAATCCCAAGTATATGAAAAACACATAAGTTTGAGGACACCAGTGTATCCCCTCAAGGGGACCTCAGGACGGGAAGCCTGTGGTCCCCCAAGTGCTAGAAGTGCCACAGGACCAGGGGCCCTTGGAGGACTTTGATTTTAGGTGTGTTGTGCCTGTCTTCTTTCTTAAGGAGTGACGGGCATCGGAATGGAAAGATTAGGAAGCCTGCAGGTGGCAGCCAGAACCCCACTACACTGAGGCTTTAGAAACCACCAGCAAAACAAAGAATGGCCTCGCAGCCCCCAAGCTTAGCCAAAGGCAAATCCGCACCAGAAGGTAGGCGGACAACAGAGAAAGTGCACTGGAGCACACTCGTGTAAGCATGTCACACACAAATGCACAGGTACACACACACAAACACAGTCATGCACACAGTCATTAACACACTCAGAAAGATACACGCACACAGGCACTCTCACACACACACAGAAAGCCTAATGGAGACCTCCAACGCTCTCACAGAAACACCCTGCCAGCCATCTCCTGAGGTAGCGGGGCTCTGCTCTCTGTTGGGAAGTCCTCGAGGAGAGAGCAGCTCCGCTGCAGGCAGGCCTGACCTGGAAATCCCAGACAGGAGGGCTTTCAACGAGATGCACTCTTACACTGGGCAGGCCTGAAGCATCCTGTGGATTCCTGCGGATCACGCTGGGCATCTTTGAAGCCCCTTCCGACGTTTTATCACCCTGATTCGGCCTGTCAGATTCCTAAACCTCAGAACGATGGCGTGAATCCGCGGAGAGGGAGGGCCTTTGCCAAACGCTGAGACACTGCCACAGAGGGCCGCTGCATGCCTAAGCCGCTCAGACCGTTCCCCAGGCAACGGTGGCGGTCGCTGTGACACAAGCGCAGGCTCAGCGCTGGTGCTTGCCTCAGGCTGCCTGCGCATGCGCATTCCGGTACCCGACTGGAGAGCCACAACTTTGGCGCTGTCCAGTGGCTGCCACACAGGTGAACGGGGCAGGCGGTCCAGGGGCGGCTCCGGGAAAGAGACTACGTTCCACAAGCAGTACTGAACCCCGACAGTCCTGAACTCAGTACCTTCTTGAGTCGGCTTTCCTCTTTGGGTCGGGTTGGGGAGGAGCGCACTTCAGACTGTGGGGTGGGCACTCGGGAATGCTCTTGCCATTGGATTTCGGATCAGATGGCGTGGGGAGCAATCGGGTCCCGTGGGGCTGCAGATTCAGTTTGATGAGGTGTGATGGGGGTCATTAGACCACCGAAATGGACCTGTGACCCTCGGTGAGGGTGTCAGCAGAACGTTCCCTGGCTTCATGAGCTGACTGCTTCCCTGTGACCTGGGCCACAAACCACGTGGCCCTGACTTGTTCTAGAAGCCCAGGGACTCCTGCTTCTCAGCACTGCTGTCCGGATAAGGCGGAAACAACCAAAAAGAGGCGAGCCTACTGTGCAGCAGAGGTGGCAACACCTTTAACTGGTCTACAATTGGACAGATCAGGTGAAGAGAGTGTCTCTGAAGCTTCCTGGGGCACATCCCAGGTCGAAACAGATGTCTAGGAATGCCACTGAAGACTCCCAAGACAGCCAAGCAAAATCAGAGCACATCTGTGACCACAGGAGGGCTTGTGCAATACTCCAGTCCTCCTTCAGAGATTCCCACCGGATAAGCTAGGAGGAGTCCTCAAAGTGCAAACAGCACAACCCCCACACCGGATCACTACCCAACACCTGGCCTGCACCCAGCTACCCCCCAGTCTCGTCACTTCCATGAAGTCCCTGGCAGCCAGCAGGTTCAGTGCTGAGTGGTTGTCCCAACCAGGAACAGAGCAAGGAGACAGTCCTCACCTGTGAGAGAACCACAGCTGATGAAAGGAAATACAGCCTTGATGAGAAGGTGAAGATCAAAGCCAGCCATGGCTGGCACCCTCTCCTCCTGTGAAAAGCATACAGCCATCTGAGGAAATAAAGAGACCAAGGGTTTCCTTGGTGGTCTGAGCTACAGGGCACGGAGGGATCCAGGAGCGTCAGAGCTATCCAGTCACTCAGAACTGTGAGTGTTGAGAAAGAGGCAGTTTCTTTGACATCTGTCAGAACACGTCCTGGAGGTGAAGGCACTGGACCCCCTCCACACCTCAGCTGAAAGGAGCGCCACCTTCTCTGACATTATGATTCCTTCAAACATCCTCTGACATGGACAAAAATCTGAAGAGGAAGGAGTGCACAATTCACCACCTGAATATTCGGCTCCGCATGCCATGGAAATAGAAGTGGGCTCAAACGGATCCTGAGGTCAGCCAGCATGGCTGGGATCCGTCCAGCCCTAGTGCGCCGCCGTCCTCAGAGCACGTGGCTGAGTTTGGTTTTTGGTGAGTTATGCCCCACTTCTTTCTCACGGAATGAACCCCTCTGGATGGGCAGGTGATTAGGACGCCTGCAGGTGAGAGCAAGAACCTGCTACACTGAGGCTTTAGAAATCACCAGCAAAACAAGGAACGCAGGGCCACAGCCCCCAAGCTAAGCCAAAGGAGTTCCGCACCAGAAGGTAGGCGGTCTACAGAGAAACGGCTCAGGAGTGCACTGGCCACACTGGTGTCAGCATGTTGCACCCAAACACCGACGCACACACTCCACACGTTCAGGATACATGCCTACACACACTTATACATTACAGGAAGACACACGGACACGTGCAACCCTCGCATGGAGACACACACTGCCAGGCAGCTCCTGAGGCCGTGGGGTTCTACTCTCTGCCAGGAAGCACCTCAGGGAGAGATTAGCCCTGCTGCAGGCAGGCAAGAGGTACCTGGAAATCCCAGCAGGGAGGCCTTCAACGAGGGGTACCTGCCCGGACAGGAATGCAGCATCGTGGGGACACTTGGGGATCACCGTGGGCATCCTTGATGCCCCGCCAGAACTTTTGTCAGCCTTGTTAGCCCTGCTGGATTCCTAAAATCCAGGGTCCATGGAGTAGATCGCCCAAAGACGGACACGTCATTGCCCAACGCTCAGGCACTGCCACACAGGGCCCCTGTTTACCAAGCTGCTTAGACCGTTCCCCAGGCAACGGTGGCTTTCAGCGTGATGCCAGCCCTGGCTCAGCGCCGGCGCTTGCCTCCAGCTACTTGCCCAGGCGCATTCTCATACCCAGCTGTGGAGCTGCAATATCAGCTCTGTGCAGCTGCTGCAGCACAGGTGCACAGTGGAGGTGGTGCCAGGGGTGGCCCCTGAAAGGACGCTGCATGCCAGAAGCAGAGCAGGACACCAGCGTTGACCTCAGTACCTCTTTGTTCCGCTTGGCTGGAGGAGGGCGCGCTTCAGACCGTGAGATGGGCACTCTTCCCATTGGAAGAGGGTCTACACTTCCCATTGGATTACAGACCAAATGGCGTGTGTAGGGTTTGGGTCCCATGAGGCTGGAGATTCAGTTTGATCTGGTGTGGCGCGGGGTTGAGGGATCACAAAAACATACCTGAAAACCTACGGCAGGCTCTCAGGAGACCGATCGCAGGCTCCCAGAGCTGACTGCCTCCCTTCGACCTGGGCCACCCACCAACGGACCTTCTCTTGGTCTCTAAGGCCAGGCGCTCCTGCTTCTCAGCACAGTTTTGCAGAAAAGAACGGAACAGTCAAAAAAGGAAAGCCTAGTGTGCAGCAGAGGTGGCAGCATCTGGAGGTCGCCTCTCATGGGGACAATTCATGTGGACAGCGTGTCTCAGAACTTTTCTGGGATGAATCCAAGCCTGAGACAGATGTCCAGGCAGGCAGCTGTGAATCCCCTAGAAAGCCAAGCAGAAGGAGCTCTCCCTTTCGACCGCAGCAAGGCCCGTGTTACAGTTCAAGCCTTCTTTAGGGGGTTACCGCCAGAGGAGCCAGGAGGATCCCGAAAAGTGCAAAGGAGGCCCAATCCCAACCGAGATCACTACCCACCAACTGGCCTGCACCCAGCCACCCTCCAGTCTCCTTAGATGGGTGAGCTCCCTGGCAACCAACAGGTTCAGTGCTGATAAAACCTGTAGGACCTACTGAAAAAAAGGCGTCAATCAATCTCATATATTAAAAAATATAGGTCCCGATAAACACATACAGGTTTAGTTCTACAACAGAAATCCTCAATCAATCACACATTAAAAGAAAATCTGTACAGCACAGGAGATACTCATAAAGTTTCAAAGACATATAGTTTCAAGTCAGTTACAAGAGGATGGCAAGCTCTCTAAGTTTTAACTACCCTTTTACATTAATCCTAATCCTCAACTTCATCCTCAACCTCAAAGGGCTTTTCCGGGATTTAATTGTTGTTCAGTATAGAAGACCGTGATTTTTTTCTTTATTTTGAGTGTTCTACTTACTCCATTGCATTAGATTTATTGTAGGAATTTCATTTTTTACTTAATGCAATGTCATACCGGAGTTAAAATAATTCTTGTGTATCTCCTGAACGTGGACCTACTTACTAATTAAACCTACATTTTAGGAAACTTCACCTTCATGATAGCTGCCAGGTCAGTCAACATATACTACCTAAAAACATTAGCCAATTTCTCTAAAGTTTCTTAGATTTCTTGAAGCGCTTTGTGTTTCTCGACTATAAATTTTAACTGCTCGTTCTCATTGGTGCTATAAAAAATGATAAAATTTAAGACTACATGACATTCTGTGAAAAACTACGACAATGTGTATGTTTAAAATCCAACAGAGATTACGTGATTCAGAAGGAAATACCTAAAAATGTTAAAACACTAATCTATTTGTTTTATCAATACGTGTATTCTTTTTGAAATTACGTTAATTGTTAAGTACAAAGATTTAATTTTTTTTTCAATTATTATTGCATTTTAGGTTTTGGGGTACATGTGCAGAACATGCAAGATAGTTGCATAGGTACACACATGGCAGTGTGTTTTGCTGCCTTCTGCCCCTTCACCCATATTTGGCATTTCTCCCCATGACATCCCTCCCCAGCTCCCCCTTCCGCTGTCCCTCCCCTATTTCCCCCAGTAGACCTCAGTGTGTGGTACTCCCTTCCCTGTGTCCACGTGTGCTCATTGTTCATCACCCGCCTATGAGTGAGTATATATGGTGTTTCCTTTTCTGTTCTTGTGTCACTTTGCTGAGAATGATGTTATCCAGATTCATCCATGTCCCTACAAAGACAAGAACTCATCATTTTTGATCGCTGCATAATATTTCATGGTGTATATGAGCCACATTTTCCCAGTCCAGTCTATCTTCGATTGGCATTTAGGTTGACTCCAGGTCTTTGCTATTGTAAACAGTGCTGCAATGAACATTCGTGTGCATGTGTCCTTATAGTAGAACGATTTATAGTCCTTTGGATATATACCCAGTAATGGGATTGCTGAGTCAAATGGAATTTCTATTTCTAGGTCCTTGAGGAATCGCCACACTGTCTTCCACAATGGTTGAACTAATTTACACTCCCACCAGCAGTGTAAAAGTGTTCCTACTTCTCCGCATCCTCTCCAGCATCTGTTGTCTCCAGATTTTTTAATGAATGCCATTCTAACTGGCGTGAGATGGTATCTCAATGTGGTTTTGATTTGCATCTCTCTAATGACAAGTGATGATGAGCATTTTTTCATATTTTTGTTG
>CM052665.1:16496367-16510470 GCA_028533165.1 Leontopithecus rosalia | reverse complement strand
ATCTGTTTGTGTCCTCTCTTATTTCATTGAGCAGTGGTTTGTAGTTTTCCTTGAAGAGGTCCCTTACGTTCCTTTTAAGTTGTATTCCTAGGTATTTTATTTTCTTTGTAGCAATTGTTAATGGCAGTTCATTCTTGATCTGCATGTATTTTTTTATAACAGAGTCCAAATAGAATTTGAATATATTTTACAAGAGAGTATATATAGATGATGTACATATTTTATAACAGAGTAGAAAATGACTTTGTATATTTTCTATAACAGAGTATTTTGAGAATTTTTATATTTTGTATTATGTAGTACAAAAACAGTATGTATTTTTTTAACAGAGCAGAAAAAGGATTTGAACATATTTTATGAGTGTACATCTTGACAGTGTATATATTTTATAACAGAGTACAAAAGTACTTTGTATGTTTTTTATACCAGAGTATTTTGAGAGTTTTCATATTTTGTATAATGGAGAACAGAGTACGTATATTTTTATAGCAGAGTAGAAATAGAACTTCAATATATTTTATAACAGAGTACATCTAGAAGGTGTATATATTTTACAACAGAATACAAAAGGACTTTGTATATTTTTTATAACAGAGTATTTTGAGAGTTTTTATATTTTGTATGCTGGACTACAAACAGAGTCTGTATGTTTTTTATAGCAGGACAAATATAATTTGGATATATTTCATAAGAGTACATCAAGACGGTGTATATATTTTCTAAGAGAGGAAAAAGGGACTTTCTATAACAGAGTATTTTGAGAGCTTTTATATTTTGTATAATGGAGTAAAAACAGAGTAGGTGTATTTTTTAATAGCAGAGTAAAAATAGAATTTGAATATATTTTATAAAAGAGTACATCTAGATGGTGAATATATTTTATAACAGAGTAAAATAGTACTTTGTATATTTTTTATAAGAGTTTTTTGAGAGTTTTCATATTTTTGTATAATGGAGTACAAACAGAGGATATATATTTTTTATAACAGAATACAAATAGAATTTGAATATATTTTATAGGAGAGTACATCTAGACATTGTATATACTTTATTACAGAGTACAAAAGTACTTCACATATTTTTACAGCAGAGTATTTGGGAGTTTTCATATTTTGTATAATTGAGTACAAACAGAGTACCTATATATTTTATTTTATTTTATTTTATTTTTTAATTTTTATTGCATTTTAGGTTTTGGGGTACATGTGCAGAACATGCAAGATAGTTGCATAGGTACACACGTGGCAGTGTGTTTTGCTGCCTTCTGCCCCCTCACCCATATTTGGCATTTCTCCAATGGGTTTTTTTTTTTAATTCGATTTGCCAGTCTGTGTCTTTGCTTGGTGCATTTAGCCTATTTACATTTAGTGTTAAAATTGTTATGTGTGAATTTGATACTGCCATTTTGATGCTAGCTGGCTGTTTTTCCCATTAGTTGATTCACATTCTTCATTTTGTTGATGCTCTTTAGCATTTGGTATGTTTTTTGAATGGCTGGTACCAGTTGTTCCTTTCTATGTGTAGTGCCTCTTTCAGGAGCTCTTGTAAAGTAGGCCTGGTGGTGACAAAATCTCTGAGTACTTACTTCTTTGGAAAGAATTTTATTTTTCCTTCACTTATGATGCCCAGTTTGACTGGATATAAAATTCTGGATTGAAAGTTCTTTTCTTTAAGGATGTTGAATATTGTCCCCCACTCTCTTCTGGCTTGTAGGGTTTCTGCCAATAGATCTGCTGTGAGTCTGATGGGCTTCCCTTTGTGGGTGACCCGACCTTTCTCTCTGGCTGCCCTTAGGATTTTCTCCTTTATTTCAACCCTGGTGAGTCTGACGATTATGTGCCTTGGGGTTGCTCTTTTTGTGGAATATCTTTGTGGTGTTCTCTGTATTTCCTGGATTTGAGTATTGGCCTGGCTTGCTAGGTTGGGAATATTTTTCTGGATAATATTTTGAAGAGTATTTTCCAGCTTGAATTCATTCTCTTTGTCACATTTTGGTACACCTATCAACCTTAGGTTAGGTCTCTTCACATAGTCCTACATTTCTTGGAGACTTTGTTCATTCCTTTTTGTGCTTTTTTCCTCTAATCTTGGTTTCTCGTTTTATTTCATTGAGTTGATCTTCGACTTCTGATATTCTTTCTTCTGCTTGGTCAGTTTGGCTGTTGAAATGTGCATGCTTCACGAAGGTGTTGTGTTTTTCAGCTCCTTCAATTCATTCATATTCCTCTCTAAGTTGTCCATTCTTGTTGTCATTTCCTCAAATCTTTTTTGAAATCTTTTTTCAAGGTTCTTAGTTTCTTGGCATAGATTTAGAACATGTTATTTTAGCTCAGGGAAGTTTCTTATTACCCACTTTCTAAAGTCTGATTCCATCATTTCATCACACTCATTCTCCGTCCAGCTTTGTTCCCTTGTTGGTGAGAAGTTTTGGTCCTTTGTGGGAGGCGAGTTGTTTTGGTTTTGGGTGTTTTCCTCCTTTTTGCGCTGGTTTCTTCCCATCTTTGTGAGTTTATCCACCTGTCGTCTGAGTAGTTGCTGACTTTTTGATTGGGTCTCTGAGTGGGCGCCCAGATTGTTGACGATTAAGTATTTCTGTTGCTTAGTTTTTCTTCTAACAGTCTAACCCCTCTATTATATGACTGCTGAGGTCTACTCAAGGCCCTGCTTGTCTGGGGTGCACCTTTAGCAGCTGCAGAACAGTGAGGGATGCTCCCAATTTCTTCTTCTCCTATCTTTGTCCCAGAATGATGCCTGCCAAATGTCAGTCTAATTAGTCCTTTTTGAGGTGACTCTTTGGATATACAGGGGTCAGAGAGTTGCTTGAGAAGACTGTCTGTACTTTATAGGAGCTCTAGTGCTGAGCTGTGAGCTCCATTGTTCATTTAGGGCTGTTATGCAGGAACGTTTAAGTCTGCTACAGCAGAACTCATAAAATCCCTTTTTTGCCTCAGATGCTCTGTCTCAGGGAGTTAGGGCTTTCTTTATGAGTATCTGTTGCACTGCCTTAACCAGGTAGGAGGCAGTTTAGTCACTATTTGCCTCCCAAGGCTCTGCCCTGCTGCCATGGGTTCTGCCCTGTTGCCATGGGCTCTGCCCTGCTGCCATGGGCTCCGCCCTGCTTCCATGGTCTCTGCCCTGCAGTTGTTGGCTCTGCCCTGTTGCCATGTGCTCTGCCCTACTGTCCTGGGTTCAGTCCTGTTGCTCTGGGCCCTGCCCTGCTGTCGTGGGCTCTGCCCTGTTGCCGTGGGCTCCACCCTGCTGCTGAGTGTAATTCCCTGTAGTCCTGTTTATATTGGTGCCTCTGTATTGGTGGAGTCTCTCTGTTATGGTGGGTTTCCTCAGTAATGGCAGGCTTCGTCAGCAATGGGGTGTCCCTCAGTGGGGGTGGAATGCCTCTGTAATGGCAGATGCCCCTCCCCCACTGAGCTTCACTGTCCTGGGTTCTGCTGTGCCTGCAGTGAAACTCTCAACACTGAGCAGATCGAATCACTGTTTTGTTTGTCCCTGTCGGGGTGGGACCCACTAAGCCTGATCACCTGGGTTCCTTCCTCAGAGTCCCCATTTATTTTAAGTTGAATGGTTGACTCTCTCCCAGGTGTTTCAGTCACCTCCTGATAGGGCACCACGATCTGTGTGATTTCCAGTGCAGCAATCCACTGTGCCAGCTCAAAAGTCTCTTCCTGAGAATCTCCTGGTCTGGCTCCCTGTCCATGTCTTGTTTAATCAGATGGATATGCTAATCTGCCCTCCCAAATCTCAGATTGCCTGTTTAACAGGGCACCCTGAACAGTGAGTTTTCTGCAGAGTGCCGCTGTGCTGCCGCACTGGCTGAAATGGCCGCGCCAGCTGAAAGAGCTTCACTGGCATGCTATGTCTCTCCTACACCTGGGAATTTCCCCGTTCTGTGGGCAACAAAGATCCATCTGGAAATGCGGCTTGGACTCACCCTCTGCGCCTTCACTGAGAGCTGCAATCCTGAGTTGCTCCTACCAAGCCATCTTCCTGCTGCTCCTTCACAGGTTTTACATTTTGTATAATAGAATACAAATATTAAGTATTTTTTATAAACAAATACAAATATAATTTAAATATATTTTATAAAAGTACATCTAGAGGGTGCATATATATTTTAACAGAGCACAAAAGGACTTTATATATTTTTTACACCCAAGTATTTTGAGAGTTTTGTATTTTGTATAATGGAGTACAAACACAGTGTGTATATTTTTTATAACAGAGTAGAAATAGAATTTGAATATATTTTATAAGAGAGTACATCTAGACCGTGTATATATTTTATAACAGAATACAATAGGACTCTGTATATTTTTTATAGCAGAGCATTTTGAGAGTTTTTATATTTTGTATAATGGAGTACAGAGTATGTATATTTTTTATAACAGAGTACAAACAGTATTTGAATACACATATTAAGGGAGTATATCTAGTTGGTGTATATATTTTATAACAGAGTACAAGAGGACCTTATATATATTTTATATAAAGTATTTTTAGAGTTTTTGTAGTTTGTATAATGGAGTACAGCATATGTCTATATTTTATAAAAGAGTACAATTAGAATTTGAATATATTTTGTAAGAGAGTACATCTGGACAGCGTATATATTTTATAAGATTACAAAATGACTTTGTATATTTTTATAACAGAGTATTTTGACAGTTTTTATGTTTTTTATAATGGAGTACAAACTGAGTGTACATTCTTTTTATAACAGAGTGAAAATAGTATTTGAACATATTTTATAAGAGAGTATATCTAGATGATGTATATATTTTATAACAGAGTACAAAAGGACTTTGTATATTTTTTATAACAGACTATTTTGAAAGCTTTTATATTTTGTATGATAAAGCAAAAACTAAATACGTATATTTTTTATAACAGAGTAGAAATAGAATTTGAATATATATTTTAAGAGAGTACATCTAGATGGTGCATATATTTTATAACAGAGTATAAAAGGACCTTGTAAAACAAAGTATTTTTTACAAAAAAATACTTTGTTTTACAAAATATTTTGTAAAACAAAGTATTTTGTAAAACAAAGTATTTTGAAAGATTTTATATTTTGTATAATGGAGTAACAACAGAGAATGTATATTTATATAACAGAGTAGAAATACAATTTGTGTATATTTTATAAGAGAGTACATCTAGACAGTGTATACATTTTATAACAGAGTACAATAAGACTATATTTTTATAGCAGAGTAATTTGAGAGTTTTTATATTTTGTATAATGGAGTACAGAGTATGTATCCTTTTTATCAGAGAATACAAATAGAATTTGAATATATATTATAAAAGCATACATCTATGTGCTGTATATATTTTATAACAGAGTAGACTAGGACTTTTTATGGATTTTATATAGCGTATTTTCAGTGTTTTTGCTTTTTGTATTACAGAGTACAGAGTACATATATTTTTTTATAACACAGTAAAAATAGAATTTGAATATATTTTATAAGAGAGGACATCCAGACAGTGTATATATTTTATAACAGAGTAAAAAATTACTCTGCATATTTTTTTAACAGAGTATTATGAGAGTTCTTATATTTTGTATAGTGGAGTACAAACAGAGTACATATTTTTTAAATAACAGAATAGAAATAGAATTTGAGTATACTTTATAAGAGAATACATCTAGACGGTGTATGTATTTTAAAACAGAGTACAAAATGACTTTGTATATTTTGTATAACAGAGTATCTTAACAATTTATGTTTTGTACAATGGAGTACAGAGTTTATTATTTTTTAAAACAGAGTAAAGATAGTATTTAAATATATTTTATATGAGAGTATATCTAGATGGTGTATATATTTTATAACAGAGTACAAGAGGTCTTTGTATATTTTACATAACAGACTATTTTGAGAGCTTTTATATTTTGCATAATAGAGTACAAACAGAGTATGTATATTTTTAAAATAGGGTACAAATAGAATTTGAATATATTTTATAGGAGAGTACATCTAGATGGTGTATATGTTTTATAACAGATTACAAAAGACTTTGTATAATTTTTATAACAGAGTGTTTAGAGAAATTTTATATTTTGTATAATGGAGTAGAAATAGAGTATGTTTTTTTTATAACAGAGTACAAACAGAATTTAAATATATTTTATAAGAAAGCATAGCAAGACAGTGTATATATTTTATAACAGAGTACAAAATGACTTCTATATTTTTTATAACAAAGTATTCTGACAGTTTTTGTTTAGTAGAGTAGAGTACAATCAGAGTATGTATGTTTTTTATAACAGAGTAGAAACAGAATTTGAATATATATTTTATAAGTGTGTATATCTAGATGGTGTATATATTTTATAACAGAGCACAAAATGATATGTATATTTTATATAACAAAGTATTTTGACAATTTTTATATTTTGTATGATGGAGTACAAACAGAGAATGCATATATTTTATAAAAGAGTAGAAACAGAATTTGAATAAATTTTATAAGAGTGTATATCTTTATGGTGTATATATTTTTATAATGGAGTACAAAAGTACTTTGTATATTGTTCATGACAGAGTATTTTGAGAGTTTTTATGTTTTTTTGATGGAGAACAAACAAACCATATATATTTTTTATAACAGAGTACAAATAAAATTTAAATATATTTTATAAGAAAGTGCATTTAGACCATGTATATATTTTATAAAAGAGTACAGAAAACCTTTGTATACTTTTAATAAGAAAGTATTTTGAGAGTTTATAGGTCTTGTATAATGGAGTACAAACAGAGCATCTATATGTTTTATAACAGAGTGAAAATATTATTTGAATATATTTTATAAGATAGTACATCCAGGTGGTTTACATATTTTATAACAGAGTACAAAATGACTTTGTATATTTTTTCTAACAGAATATTTTGATGGTTTTATATTTTTTATAATGGAGTACAGAGTATGCACATTTTTTATAAAATTAGAAATAGAATTTGAATATATTTTATAAGATAGTACATTTAAATGGCGTATATATTTTATAACAAAATACAAAATGACTGTATATTTTGTATAACAGAGTATTTTCACAGTTTTTATGTTTTGTATAATGGAGTGCAAACAGAGTATGTATATTTTTTATAACACAGTAGAAATAGAATTTGAAGATATTTTATAACAGAGTACAACAAGATGGTGTATATATTTTATAACATAGTACAAAAGGACTTTGTATATTTTAATAACAGTGTATATTTAGAGTTTTTTATATTTTGTATGATGTACTACAAACAGAGAATGCATATTTTTTACAACACAGTCGAAATAGAATTAGAGTATGTATTAGAAAAGATTACATGGAGATAGTGTATATAATTTATAACAGAGTACAAAAGGACTTTGTATATTTTTTATTATGTAGTATTTTGAGAGTTTTCATATTTTGTATGATGGAGTATATACATAGTATGTACATTTTTTGTAACAGATGAGAAATAGAATTTGAATACATTTTATAGGAGAGTACATCTAGACTGTGTAAATATTTTTAACAGTACAAAAAAATTGTATATTTTTATAACAGAGTATTTTGAGATATTTTATATTTTGTATAGTGGAGTACAAACAGAGTATGTATTTTTTTATAACAAAAGACCAATATAATTTTAACATATTTTATAAGAGTATATCTAGATGGTGTATATATTTTATATCAGAGTACAAAATGAGTTTGTATATTATGAATAACAGAGTATTGTGACAGTTTTTATATTTGGTATAATAGAGAACAGAGTAGTTTTTTAATAACAGAGGACAAATAGAATTTGAATATATTATATAAAAGAGTATATCTAGATGGTATATATATTTTATAACAGTACAAAAGGACTTTGTATATTTTTTATAACAGAATTTTGAGAAATTTTATATTTTGTATAATGGAGTACAAATTAGTATTTATAATTTTTATTGCAGAATACAAATAGAATTTGAATACATTTTATAAAAGAGTACATCTAGACTGTGTATATATTTTATACAAGAGTACAAAGAACTTGGTATATTTTTAATAACAGAGTATTTTGAGAGTTTTTATGTCAATTATAATGGAGTGCAAACAGAGTATCTATATTTTTTATAACAGAATGGAAAGATTATTTGAATATCTTTAATAAGAGAGTACATTGGAGTTCGGTGGAAAATGGCGCCGTAGGAGCAGCTCAGGATTGCAGCTACCAGTAAAAGCGCAGAGGGTGAGTGGATGCCACATTTCCAAACAGATCTTTATTGCCCACAGACAAGGAGATTCCCAGTTGGAGAAGCCCCATGGGTCGCCAGCACTGCTGTTTCAGCTGGTGCAGCTGTTTTGGCTGGCACTGCAGTACAGCAGTTCTCCGTACAAAATACACTGGTCTGGTTGCCCTGTTAAACTGGCAATTGGGGAGCTGGGAAGGAAGATTAGCCCATTCATCTGTTTAAATGGGATTGAAACATAAAGCCAGGCCAGGAGATTCCTGGGCAGCCATGTTGTTTCAATTGGCACAGTGGATAGCCACATGGGAAATCACAAGATCCCGGTGCCCTTTCAGCAGGCAACTGGAACACCGGGGAGAGAGTCAACCATTCAACTTAAAAAAAAGTGCTCTGAGGCAAGGAGCCAGGTGATCAGGCTCGGTGGGTCCCACACCCACAAAAACAAAGAGCAATTTGAAATGCTTGGGGTTGAGAGTTTCATGGCAAGCACAGCTAAAACTAGGAAGGCCCAGCTCTGTGGGGGAGCTGTGTCTGCCATTACAGCAACACTCCACCCCTACGGAGGTAGTCTGCCATTACTGAGGCAGCCTGCCATTGCTGAGGCAACCCGCCATTGCTGGGGCAACCCACCATAACAAAGAGAGTCTGCTGTTAGAGAGGCGGGCCAACATTGCCAAGGCAGTTCTAACCACACCCATATAAACAGGACTGCAGGGAAATACACACAACAGCAGGGTGGAGCTAGCAGAAGGGCAGAACCCACAGCAGCTAAGCAAAGCCACTGCAGCCAGTGACTATGCTGCCTCCTTGCTGGGCAGGACAACCATCAAAAGAAAAAAAAAGGGAGCAATGCAATGGATACCCATAAATAATGCCGAAATTCACTGGGACAGAGCACCTGGGGGAAAAAGGGGGTTTAGGAGTTCTGCTGCAGCAGACTTAAACATACCCACCTAGCAGCTCTGAATGAACAATGGAGCTCACAGCTCAGCACTTGAGCTCCTATAAAAACAGACTGTCTCCTCAAGCAGCACCCTGACCCCCATATATCCAAAGAGTCACATCACAAAGGACTGAGCAGACTGACATTTGGTGGGCATGATTCTGGGACAAAGATAGCAGAATAAGAAACTGGTAGCAACCCTTACTGTTCTGCAGCTGCTGCAGGTGACCCCCAGGCAAGCAGGGCCTGGAGTGGACCTCAGCAGTCCTAAAGCAGAGGGACCAGACTCTTAGAAGAAAAACTAAGAAACAGAAATAACTTCATCATCAACAATCTGGACATCTCCTCAGAGACCCAATGGGAAAATCAGCAACTACAAAGGCAACAGGTGGATAAATCTACAAAGATGGGAAGAAACCAGTGCAAAAAGAAGAAAAACACCCAAAACCAGAACACTTCACCTCCTACAAGGGATCACAACTCCTCACCAGCAAGGGAACAAAGCTGGATGGAGAATGAGTGAGATGAAATGACAGAATCAGAATTCAGAATGTGGGTAATGAGAAACTTCTGTGACCTAAAAAAAAAACATGGTCTAGATCACTGCAAAGGAACTAAAAACCTTGAAAAAGGATTTGAGGAAGTGATAACAAGAATGGACAACACAGAGAGGAATATGTGTGAATTGATGCAACTGAAACATACAATATGAGGATTTCATGAAGCATGCACAAGTTTCAACAGCTGAATTGACCAAGCAGAAGAAAGGATATCAGAGGTCAAAGATCAACTCAATGAAATAAAATGAGAAAGCAAGATTAGAGAAAAAAGGGCAAAAAGGAATGAACAAAGTCTCCAAGAAATGTGGGACTATGTGAAGAGACCTAATCTATGTTTGATAGGTGTACCTGAATATGACGAAGAGAATGAATCCAAGCTGGAAAATACTCTTCAGGGTACTATCTAGGAAAACTTCCCCAACCTAGCAAGTCAGGCCACTATTTAAGTCCAGGAAATACAGAGAAGACCATAAACATATTCCTCAAGAAGAGGAATGCCAAGGCACATAATTGTCAGATTCACCAGGGTTGAAATGAAGGAGAAAATATTAAGGGCAGCCAGAGAGAAAGGTCGGGTCACCCACAAAGGGAAGTCCATCAGACTCACAACAAATCTCTCAGCAGAAACTCTACAAGCCAGAAGAGAGTGGGGGCCGATATTCAACATCCTTTAAGAAAAGAACTTTCAATCCAGAATTTCATATTCAGCCAAACTAAGCTACATAAGTAAAGAAAAAATAAAATCCTCTGTGAACAAACAAGTACTCAGAGATTTTGTCACAACCATGCCTGCTTTACAAGAGCTCCTGAAAGAGGCACTACACATAGAAAGGAACAACCAGTACCAGCCATTCAAAAAACATACCAAATGCTGAAGAGCATCAACAAAATGAAGACTGTGCATCAACTAATGGGAAAAACAGTCAGCTAGCATCAAAATGGCAGTATTAAATTCACACATAACAATATTAACCCTAAATGTAAATGGGCTAAATGCACCAATCAAAAGACACAGACTGGCAAATTGGATAAAAAAAACAAAACCCATCAGTGAGCTGTATTCAGGAAACCCATCTCACATGCAAGGATACACAAAGGCACAAAATAAAGGGATTTAGGAATATTTACCAAGCAAATGGAGAGCAAAAAAAAAAAAAAAAAAAAAGACAAAGCAGAAATTGCAATTCTAGTCTCTGATAAAAAAGACTTAAAACAACAAAGATCAAAAGAGACAAAGAAGGACATTACATAAAGGCAAAAGAATTGATACAACAAGAAGAGCTAACGATTCTAAATATATACGGACCCAATACAGGAGCACCCAGATATATAAGGCAAGATCTTAATGCCTTATAAAGAGACTTAGTTTCCCAGAAAACAATAGTGGAAGACTTTAACACTTCACTGTCAATGTTAGACAGATCAACCAGAGAGAAAATTAACAAGGATATCCAGGACTTGAACTCAGACCTGGAACAAGCAAACCCGATAGACATTTACAGAACTCTCCAACCAAAATCCACAGGACATACATTCTTCTCAGCACCACATAACAGCTACTCAAAAATTGACCACATAATTGGAAGTAAAGCCCTCCTCAGCAAATGCAAAACAACTGAAATAATAACAATCTCTCAGACCACAGTGTAACCAAGTTAGAACTCAGGATTCAGAAACTAACTCAGAACCACAGTTTCATGGAAACTAAACAACGGGATCTTGAATGTTGACTAGATAAAGAATGAAATGAAGGCAGAAATAAAGAAGTTATTTGAAAGCAATGAGAACAAAGACACAACATAACAGAAGGTCTGGGACACATTTAAAGCGGTCTCTAGAGGAAAATAAGTAGTAATAAGTGCCCACATGAGAAAAGTGGAAAGAGCCAAAAATTGACACCCGATCATCAAAATTGAAAGAGCTAGAGGAGCAAGATCCAAAAAACTGAAAACCTAGCAGAAGACATGAAATAACTAAGATCAGATTAGAAATGAAGGAGATAGAGACACAAAAAACTTCAAAAAATCAATAAATCCAGTAGATGGTTTCCTGAAAAGATCAACAAAGTAGAGAGACCATTAGCCAGATTGATAAAAAAGAAAAGAGAGAACAACCAAATAGATGCAATAAAAAATGATAAAGGGGAAATCACAGATTCCACAGAAATTCAAACCATGATCAGAGAATATTACAAACAACTCTATGCACATAAACTAGTAAACCTGGACCAAATGGATAAATTCCTGGACACTTGTGTCCTTCCAAGCCGAAACCAGAAAGAAGTCGAAACTATGAATAGACCAATAACAAGATCTGAATTTGAGGCAACAATTAAGAGCCTACCACACAAAAAAATCCCAGGTCCAGATGGGTTAACAGCATAATTCCACCAGATATACAAAGAGGAACTGTTACCATTCCTTCTGAAACTATTCCAAATAATCCAAAAGGAGGGAATCCTTCCCAAATCATTTTATGAGACCAACATTATCCTGATACCAAAACCCAGCAGAGACTCAACAAGAAAAGAAAACTTCAGGCCAATATCCATGATGAACATAGACGCAAAAATCTTCAAAAAATATTGGCAAGCCAATTGCAACAGCATATCAAAAAGCTTATCCACCATGATCAAGTAGGCTTCATCCCGGGGATTCAAGGCTTGTTCAACATACACAAGTCTATAAATGTAATTAACCACTTCAACAGAACCACAGTCAAAAACCACTATCATCTCCATTGCTGCAGAGAAGGCCTTTGAGAACATTCAACAGCCCTTTAGGCTAAAAACCCTCAATAAACTCTGTATTGATGGAACGTATCTCAAAATAATAAAAGCTCTTTATGACAAACCAAAAGCCAATGTCATACTGAATGACCAAACACTGGAAGCATTCGCTTTGAAATCTGGCACTACACAAGGATGCCCTCTCTCCCCACTCCTATTCAATATAGTACTGGAAGTTCTAACCAAAGCAATCCGGCAAAAAAAAAAGTATTCAAATAGGAAAGGAGGAAGCCAAATTGTCTCTATTTGCAGAAGACATGGTAGTATATCTAGAAGACCCCATTGCCTCAGCCCAAAAACCCCTGAAACTGATAAGCAACTTCATCAAAGTCTCAGAATACAAAATCAATGTGCAAAAATTACAAGCATTCCTATACACCAATCGCAGACTTAAAGAGAGGCAAATTAAGAATGACCTAACATTCACAATTGCCACAAAGAGAATAAAATACCTAGGAATAAAACTAACAAGGAACACAAAGTACCACTTCAAGGAGAACTAAAACCAATGGTTAACGAAATAAGAAAGGAAACAAACATATGAAGAAATATTCCATGTTTGTGGGTAGGAAGAATCAATGTCGTCAAAATGGCCATACTACCCAAAGTAATCTACAGATTGAGTGCTACCCCATCAAGTTACCAATGACCATCTTCACGGAACTGGAAAAAACCACCTTAAACTTCATATGGAACCAAAAGAGAGCCTGCATAGCCAAGTCAATTCTAAGTAAAAAGAACCCAGCGGGAGACATCACACTACCAGACTTAAAACTATACTACAAGGCTACAGTAATCAAAGCAGCATGGTACTTGTACCAAAACAGAGATATAGACCAATGGAACAGAACAGAGGCATTGGAGGCCACAAAACATATCTACAATCATACAATCTTTGATAAACCTGACAAAAACAAGCAATGGGGAAAGCATTCCATGTTTAATAAATGGTGTTGGGAAAACTGGCCAGCCATGTGCAGAAAGCAGAAACTGGACCCCTTTCTGACACCTTATATTAAAATTAACTCCAGATGGATTAGAGACTTAAACATAAGACCTAACACCATAATAACCCTAAAAGAAAATCTAGGCAAAACCATTCAGTACATAGGAGTGGGCAAGGACTTCATGACCAAAACACCAAAAGCATTGGCAACAAAAGCCAAAATAGACAAATGGGACCTAATCAAACTCCACAACTTCTGCACACCAAAAGAAACAGTCACTAGAGTGAATCGGCAACCAACAGAATGGAAAAAAAATTTGCAGTTTACCCATCTGACAAAGGGCTGATATCCAGAATTTACAAAGAACTCAAACAGATTTACAAGAAAAAAACAAACAAGCAAATCAAAAATGGGCAAAGGATATGAACAGACACTTTACAAAAGAAGACATACAAGAGGCTAACAAACATATGAAAAAATGCTCATCATCACTGGTCCTTAGAGAGATGCAAATCAAAACCACATTGAGATACCACCTCAGGCCAGTTAGAATGGCGTTCATTCAAAAATCTGGAGACAACAGATGCTGGAGAGGATGCGGAGAAATAGGAACATTTGGCC
>CM052665.1:16483737-16496267 GCA_028533165.1 Leontopithecus rosalia | reverse complement strand
TTGTAGAGACATGGATGAATCTGGAGAACATCATTATCAGCAAATTGACACAAGAACAGAAAAGGAAACACCGTTTATACTCACTCATAGGCAGGTGATGAACAATGAGAACACATGGACCCAGGGAAGTGAGTACTACACACTGAGGTCTATTGGGGGAAATAGGGGAGGGACAGCGGGGGGAGCGGTGGAGGGATGGCATCGGGAGAAATGCCAAATATGGGTGAAGGGGCATAAGGCAGCAAAACACACTGCCATGTGTGTACCTATGCAACTATCTTGCATGTTCTGCACATGTACCCCAAAACCTAAAATGCAATAAAAAGACAAAAAATTTTTTTTGCAGTTTACCCATCTGACAAAGAGCAGATATCCAGAATTTACAAAAACTAAAACAGATTTACAAGGATGAAACAAATAACCGCATTCAGAATTAGGCAAAAGATATGAACAGACACTTTACAAAAGAAGACATACATGAGGCCAACAAACATATGAAAAAATGCTTATCATCTCTGGTCATCAGAGAAATGCAAATCAAAACTACATTGAGATACCATCTCACACCAGGTAGAATGGCGATCATTAAAAAATTTTTAGACAGCAGATGCTGTAGAGGATGTGGAGGAATAGGAACACTTTTACACTGTTGGTGGGAGTTTAAATTAGTTCAGCCATTGTGGAAGACAGTGTGGCGATTCCTCAAGGACCTAGAAATAAAAATTCCATTTGACCCAGAAATCCCATTACTGGGTATATATCCAAAGGATTATAAATCATTCTACTATAAAGACACATGCACACGAATGTTCATTGCAGCACTGTTAACAATAGCAAAGACCTGGAATCAACCGAAATGCCTATTGATGATAGACTGGACTGGGAAAATGTGGCACATATACACCATGGAATATTATGTAGCAATAAAAAAAGATGAGTTTGTGTCCTTTGTAGGGACATGGATGAACCTGGAGAACATTATTCTCAGCAAACTGACACAGGAACAAAAAATAAAATACCACATGTTCTTAATCATAGGTGGGTGATGAACAATGAGGACACATGGTCACAGGGAAAGGAGCACTACACACTGGGGTCTGTTGGCAGGTAATAGGGGAGGGATGGGGAGGTGCGGAGTTGAGTAGAGATAGCATGGGGAGAAATGCCAGATATAGATGAAGGGCAGAAAGCAGCAAATCACACTGCCACTTGTGTACCTATGCAACTATCTTGCATGTTCTTCACATGTACCCCAAAACCTAAAATGCAAAAATAAATAAATAAATAAAATAACTGAACCAATCAAATAAAAGATATTATTCCCTTTGATTATTACCCACTTCCCATCCCCTTTCTTTTTTTCCTATTTTCATAATTCCAAACAAAAAAAAAATACTTTTATATATACAACTATAGAGGTATTAAATTTAAAAACACATACATGGCGGGGTGCGGTGGCTTATGCCTGTAATCCCAGTACTTTGGGAGGCTGAGGCAGGCAGATCAGCTGAGGTCAGAAATTCTTAACCAGCCTGGTCAACGTTGTGAAACCCTGTCTGTACTGAAAATACAAAGAAAATATCTGGGTATGGTGTCAGGTGCCTGTAACCCCAGCCACTCGAGAGGCTGAGGCAGAAGAATCACTTGAACCTGGGAGGCAGAGGTTGCAGTGAGTCAAGATTGTGCCATAGCACACTAGCCTGGGTGACAAGAGTGAATCTGAATCTCAAAAAGAAGCAAACGAACAAACAACAACAACAAAAATGCATTCTCAAATTGATGTTTTCTACTGAAAATCTATATAGGTTAATTGGCTGGCTTTATGGAAGAATAATTTACATGTAATAAAATTTGACAAATTTATGTGCACAATTTGATGAACCTTAAAAATGTGCATAGTAATGTAATCACCATCATTATCAACATATAGAATATTTCTGACATTCCTAAAGCTTTCCCTCTAAACCCTATTCAGTCCATTCATAACCCTAGCCCCTCAGCCCTGGCAACCTCTCATCTATTTTCAGTTGCCAGAGTTTTCCATTTTCTAGAATTTTATTTAAAAGAAATCATAGTGTATAATGTTTTGTTTTAATCTTAACAAAACATTACCAAATACAGTTCATTTGTATATAAAAAGATGATAGATTAAAATAATTGGCATTTATTCTAGAAATCTAAGGTTAGTTTAGTACTAAAAACCAATAAATAATCAACTATAAAATATTGCTGCAAGAAATTGAAGAGGACAGCAAAAAAAGATTTCACATTCATGAATTCAAAGAATCAATATTATTAAAATGTTCATACCACCAAAGGAAATCTACATATTCTACTCAATATCTATCAAAATACCAATGATATTCTCCACAGAAACAGAAACAATATCTTAAAATCTGCATGTACCCACAGGAGACGCAGAATATTTGAAGAAATGCTGAGTATTCTACATAGTCTGAAGAAGTCATATTACTTGATTTCAAATTATAATATAGAGCTTCAGTAACCAAGACAGCATGGTACTGGCATGAAAACAGACACACAGACCAATGGAAGAGACTACAAAACCCAGAAATAAATTCAGAAATGTAAATGAATTCATTTTTGACAAAGGTGCCAAGAGCATACAGTTCGGGAAAAAAGAGTCTCTTTGATAAATGGTACTAGGAAAACTGGATATCCACATGTAGAAGAATGAAAAGACTCCTATCTCTAACCATGTATACAAATAAAATAAAATAGTAAAATGGATTAAAGACATAAACCTAAGTCATGAAACTATAAACTTACTAAAAGGAAACATTAGGGAAACTCTCCAGGACATTGACCTGGGCAAATATTTCTTGGATAATGTCCCACAAGCACAGGAAACCAAAGCAAAAATGGACAAATAGAATCTTATCAAATTTTAAAACTTCTGCACAATAAAGAATGCAATCAACAAAGTGAGGAGAAACCCACTAAATGGGAGAAAATATTTGCAAACTATCCACCTGATAGGGACTAATAACCAGAATACATAAGAAGCTCAAATAGCTCAACAGGAAAAAATCTAGTAATCCAATTTAAAAACTGATGATTGATCAGAATAGACATTTCCCAAAGGAAGACATACAAATGGAAATCAGGTATATAAAAAGGTGTTCAACATCCATTGACCATTAAAAAAATTCCAATCAAACCTACAGTGATATATTATCTCACTTGAGTTAAAGTGGTTTTTACCCAAAAGACAGGCAATAACAAATGCTGGTGAGAATGTAGAAAAAAAAAGAACCCTCTTACACTGCTGATGGGAATGTGAAATAGCATTGATAACAATATGGATGTACCTCAAACTCTAAATAGAACTACCATATGATCCAGCAATACCACTGCTAGGCTTATACCCAAAAGAAATAAATTAGTACATGGAAGATATAGCTACACTCCCATGCTTAGTGCATCACTATTCACAATAGCCAAGATTTGGAAGCAACCTAAGTGTCCATCCACAGACCAATGGACAAAGAAAATGTGGTAGATACACACAATGGATTATTATTCAACCATAAAAAAGAATGAGATCCTGTCATTTCCAACAACATGGATGAAATTGAACACCATGTTAAGTGAAATAAGCAAGGCACAGAAAGACAAACTTTACATGTCCTCACTTACTTGTGGGAGCTAAAAATGAAAACAATTGAACTCACAGAGACAGCGAGTGGAAGGACGGTTACCAGAGGCTAAGAAGGGTAGCAGGGGTGGTAAGTAGATGGTTAATGGGTACAAGGATATAGTTATATAGAATAAATAAGGCCCAGTATCTGAAAGCAACACAGGGTGACTATAATCAACAATAAATTGTGAATTGTACATTTTAGAAAAATAAAGAGTACAATTGACATGTTTCTAACACAAAGAAATGAGAAATACTTAAAGAAGTGGATATCCAGTTGATCCTGATATGATTAGTACACATTTTATGCCTATGACAAAATATTTCATGTGCCCCATAAATATATAGACCTACTATGTACAAATAAAAATTAAAAATTAAAAGCTGAGCATGGAGGCTTATGCCTGTAATTCCTGAATTTTGTGAGGCTGAGGCTGGACGATCGCTTGCACTCAGGAGTTTGAGACCAATCTAGGCAACATAGTGAAATGCTATCTATACTAAAAATATAAATTTTAAAAAATAGCTGAATGTGGTGGTGCATGCTCATAATTCCAGCTATTCTGGAGGCTGAGGTGGAAGGATCACTTATTCCCAGGAATTAGAGTTTGCAGTGAGCTATGATTGTGCCACAGCACTGCCGCCTGGGTAACAGAGTAAAAACCTGTCTCAAAACAAATTAAAAATTAAAAATTCAATAAACGTTTTACTATATTAATAGTATAAATGAAAATCACCATATGACTGACAAAACAAATGAAAAATATTACTTTAACAAATTGAATTGTATATTCATTTGTGACTTTTAAAATCTATTAGTAAAACAAGAATTAAAGAGAACTTCCTCAATCTGATAAAAACTATATTACAAAAAATTTTTTATCTAACATTACACTTACTAGTAAACATCTGAGTGCTTTCCTCTCAAGACTGAAAATAAAGCCGAGGGGTTAGCTCCTGCCATTTTTATACATTGTACTGGATGTTCCTTCCTTTTTTATTTTTTATTTTCTGAGAAGGAGTTTCACTTTTGTTTCCCATGCTGGAGTGCAATGATGTGATCCAGGCTCACCAAAACCTCCACCTTCTAGGTTCAAGTGAAACTCCTGCCTTAGTATCCAAAGTAGATGGAATTATGGGTGCCCACCACCATGTCCAGCTGATTTTTTGATCCTCTTATTATTTGAGCCTATATAAGTGTCTACTGTGTCTTACTAATTTTCTTATAAATATAAGATTGATTGAGGCCTTTTTGCTATAGAACAAAAGCTATACGTTTTTACTAGGACTAACATTAATACAAGATTAATTGAGGTCTTTTTGCTGTAGGACCTACAGGTTTTATCAGCAGTGAACCTGTTGGTTACCAGGGATTTCACGGAGCTAAGGAGACTGAGGGGTGGCTGGATGCAGGCCAGGTGGTGGGTTGTGATCCCAGGGTGGGGGTTGGGACCGTTTGCACTTGGCTGCACCCTCCTGGCTCCTCAGGCAGTAATTCCAGAAGGAGGCTTGGAATCTGGCACAGGCCCTCCTGGGACCACAGGTGCGATCTGCCTGTGCTTGGCTTTCTCAGGGGTTCTCAGCTGCATGCTCGCACATCCGTCTCAGGCTTGAATGGGCGCCAGAGAACTTCTGAGACACCCTGTCCACCTGATTTACCCCCACAGGAGGCCAGTTACAGGTGTCACCACTTCAGTTGCAAACTGGGCTCGCCTCTGTGTGGTTGCTCCCTCCATGTCTATACAGCAATGCTGAGAAGCAGAAGTCCCTGAGCTTAAAGACCAAGGCAGGGCCCCGAAATGTGTAGCCCAGATCAAAGTGGGGCAGTAAGCTCATGGAGCTGGGGGATGTTCCGCTGACACCCTCATGGAGGGTCTCAGGTATGTTTCTGTGGTCCAGTAACCCCCGCAACACCTCACCAAACTGAATCTCGAGCCCCAAGAGACCCGATTGCTGCCCACCCCATCCAATCCAAAATCGAATGGGAAGAGCAGCGCCGAGTGCGTATTTCACAGTCTAGAGCGCAAGCCACCCCTACCCCACCCTAAGACGAAAGCCGGCTCAAGGAGATAATGTGGTCAGGACTGCTTGTTCCCTTCTTTTCCGCAAAACGGTGCTGAGAAGCAGGAGTGCCTGGGCTTAGAAACCAAGACAAGGCCCCTTGGTGGGTGGCCGAGGTCGAAGGGAGGCAGTCAGCTCTTGGAGCTGGCGATCGATCTCCTGAAAGCCTGCCGTAGGTTCTCAGGTACGTTTCTGTGGTCCATCAACCCCGTGCCACACCTCACCAAACAGAATCTCCAGACCCATGGGACCCGAACCCGGCACACACCATTTGACCCGGAATCCAATGGAAAGAGCAGCCCCTCTTCCAATGGGAAGAGTGCCCACCTCACGGTCTGAAGCGTGTTCCTCCTACGGCCAAGCAGAACAGGAAGGTGGGCTCAAAGAGGTACTGAGGTCAACATTGGTGTCCTGCGCTGCTTCTGGCATGCAGCGTCTCTTCAGGGCCATCCCTGGCACCGCCTCAACCGTGCACCTCTGCAGCAGTGGCTGCACAGAGCCCATGTTGCAGCTCCCCAGCCGGGTAGGCGAATGTGCAAGCGCAGGTAACCTGAGGCAAGCGCCAGCGCTGAGCCAGGGATCGCATCGCGCTGAAAGCCACCGTTACCTGGGGAACGGTCTAAGCAGCTTGGTAAACAGAGGCCCTGTGTGGCAGCGCTTGGACGTTGGGCAATGACCTCGCTCTTTGGGCGACTGTCGACATGGCCCCGGGATTTTAGATATCCAGCAGGCCTAACCAGGCTGAGAAAAGTTCCAGCGGGGCTTCAAGGATGCCCACGGCGATCTCCAAGTGTCCGATCCAGGCTTCAGGCCTGTCCAGACAGTGTGAAGGTACCGCACGTTGAAGCCCTGCCGGCTGGGATTTCCAGGTACCTCCTGCTGGCCTGCAGCCAGACTACTCTCTCCCTGAGGGGCTTCCCGGCAGAGAGCAGAACCCCCTAGACTCAGAAGCTGTGTCCGTGTGTCTTCCTGTATGTGTGGAGGTGTGTGTATGCGTGTATTCTGAGCGTGTGGAGTGTGCATGGATGTTTGGGTGCAACATGCTGAAACGAGTGTGGCCAGTGCACTCCAGTGCCATTTGTCTGTAGTCCTCCTACCTTCTGGTGCGAGTCTGCACTGGCTTAGCTTGGGGGCTGTGGCCCTGAATTCTTTGTTTTGCTGGTGATTTCTAAAGCATCAGTGTAGCAGGGTCTGGCTCCCACCCACAGGTGTCCTAATCACCTGCCAATCCAGATGGGGTCACTACGTGAGAAAGAAGAGGGGCATAACACACCAAAAACCAAACTCAGCCAAGTGCCCTGGGGACGGCGGCGCATTGACTGCTGGGTGGATCCTAGCCATCCTGTCCTCAGGACCCCTTTGAGCCCACTTCTAATTTCAGGGCTTGCGGAGCTGAAGCTTCAGGGGTGAGTCCGGCACCCCTTCTTCCTTTTTGGATTGCTTTCCACGTCAGAGGATGTGTGAAGAAATCATAAGGTCACAGAAGGTGACGATACATTCCGCTGAGGTGTGGAGCGGGTCCAGCGCCTTCACCTACAGGACGTGTTCTGACAGATGTCAAAGAAACTGCCTCTTTCTCAACACTGACATTTTTATGTGCCTGGATAGGTTTGAGGCCCCTGGATCCCTGCGTGGCCTGTAGCTCCCACCACAAAGGAAACCCTTGGTCTCTTTATTCCATCAGATGGCTGCACGCTTTTCACAGGAAGAGAGGGTGCCAGCCATGGCTGGCTTTGATCTTCATCTTCTCATCACGGCTGTGTTTTATTTCATCTGCTGTGGTTTTCTCAGAGGAGAGGGCTCTCTCATTGCTCTGTTCCTGGCTGCGACAACCACTCAGCACTGAACCTGCTGGCTGCCAGGGATTTCACAGAGGTGATGAGACTCGGGGATAGCTGGTGCAGGCCAGGTGTTGGGTAGTGATCCCGGTGTGGGGGTTGGGACGGTTTGCACTTTGTGGGCTCCTCCTAGCTCTTTCAGTGGGAATCCCTGAAGGAGGCCTGGAGTCTTGCACAAGCCCTCCTGTGGTCACAGATGTGCTTTGCTTTTGCTTGACTGTCTTGGGAGTCTTCAGTGGCATTCCTGGACTTTCATTTCTAGCTTAGCTAGCCCCAGAAACCTTCTGAGACACTCTCTCCACCTGATCTGCCCCAATGGTAGACCAATTCCAGGTGTTGCCACCTCTGCTGCACAGTAGGCTCACCTCTTTGTGGTTGTTCCTGCCTTATCCGGACAGCAGTGCTGAGAATCAGGAGTCCCTGGGCTTGGAGACCAAGGCAGGGCCCCGTGGTGGGTGGCCCAGGTCACAGGGAAGCAGTCAGCTCATGGAGCCAGGGAACGTTCTGCTGACACCCTCACCGAGGGTCTCAGGGGTATTTCGCTGGTCCAACGACCCCCATCACACCTCATCAAATTGAATCTCCAGCCCCACAGGACCGGATCGCTGTCCACGCCATCAGATCAGAAATCCAATGGGAAGAGCAGTCCCGAGTGCTCAACTCACAGTCTGAAGTGCGCTCCTCAACCCGTCCCAAGGAGGAAAGCAGGCTCAAGAAGGTACTGAGGTCAGGACTTTGGGCGTCCAGCACTGCTTGTGGCACGTAGCTCCCTTCCCAGAGCCGCCCCTGGCACCGCCTCCCCCATGCACATGTGCGGCAGCAGCCAGACAGCGCCCATGTTGTGGCTCCCCGGCTGGGTACGCAAATGCGCATGTGCAAGCAGCCTGAGGAAAACGACAGTGCTGACCCAGGGCCCCCGTCACAATGACTACCACCGTTGCCTGGGGAATGATCTGAGCGGCTTAGGCAAGCAGAGGCCCTCTGTGGCAGTACCTCAGCATTTGGCAATGGCCCTCCCTCTCCACGGGATCATGCCATTGTCCCGAGATTTTAGGAATCTGGCAGGCCAAATCAGGCTGAGAGAAGGTCCAAAGGGGCTTTAAAGATGCCCAGGGCGATCCGCAGGAATCCCCAGGATGTTTCAGGCCTGCCCAAACAGTGCAGAAGTGCCTCTCGCTGAAAGCTCTTCCGGCTGGGATTTCCAGGTAAGGCATCCCTGTCTTTGGCGGAGCTGCTCTCTCCCCGAGGGCTTCACAGTAGAGAGCAGAGCCCCGCTACCTCAGGAGATGGCTGGCAAGATGTATTTCCGTGAGAGCGTTGGATGTCTCCATGAGGCTTTCTGTGTGTGTGTGAGAATGCGTGTGTGCGTGTATCTTTCTCAGTGTGTTGATAAGAGTGTGTGTGTGTGCCTGTGATATGCTGACACGAGTGTGGCCAGTGCGTTCCAGTGCAGTTTCTCTGTAGTCCGCCTACCTTCTGGTGAAGATCTGCCTTTGGTTCAGCTTGGGGGCTGCGGGGCAGTTCTTTGTTTTGCTCCTGGTTTCTAAAGCCTCAGTGTAGTGGGGTCTGGCTGCCATCTGCAGGTGTTTTAACGTTTCCATTCCGAGGCCCCTCACTCCTCAAGAAAGAAGACAGGCACAACACACCTAAAATCAAACTCTTCCAAGGGCCCTTGGTCCTGCAGCACATCTAGGGCTGAAGAGACCCTAGCCTTTCCGTCCTCAGGTCCCCTTGAGGGGATCCACTGGTGTCCTCCAACTTATATGTATTTCATATACTTAGGATTCTTGTTAAAACACAGGTTGCAATTCGTGTGTCAGAGTGAGCCTGTGATTCCGTATGTATTGGAGGCACTCAGGGGATTCCAGTAATTTGGGGTCATGATTGACATTTCAAAGAGCAAGTCTCAGTTTTGTGCTTTTGAATAAGAAGTGTCGATGTAGGGTCTTCATTTAAAAGCCTTTTCTAAATATAATCTTCATTTTTCTTCCTAATTACTTTTGTATTATCAGTAAAACACACTGGCAATATAAACGTAAACAGATATTTCATCAACTTACTCCTTTGGAATGGCTAATTCAGTTGAATCTTGGATATGTAGGGACAGATTATATAGTATGAGTTAGGTATGAAATAACATTGGGCTTGGTATCACGAAGAATTGAAATATGACTTATGTAAGGAAACATTAATATATTTATAATCTAACGTAATTCACTTCAGCATTATTTGGTGTCGACTCTAGCTTGGGAATGCTCCTTGATCTCAGCTGTCCTAGTAATTTTTGACGACACTGCCTGCTTCAGTCTCTAAGAAACAGCTATATACATCTAGAAATTACAAAATATACACAGAGGCTGTGCTCTGATTTTTGGAGGATTCTAACATATTGTTTGCAAATGCTCGTGTAGTTAGAGTTCTTTCAACGTTTGAATGTGTTCTTTGAAATGGTAAATGTATTGTGAAATGTAGCATGTGAATTTTAGCAGTTAGTTTAAAAATGATTATTATATGACATTTTAATTGGTTTTACATTAATTGGGATATGTGAGACTTTTTCCTTCTCTTTTCCTTGCCTAAAAATTATTTCTCTAATAAACATAAAAGAGAATGTGTACATGTGGGAAAATGACGTGTGTAGTGTAATCCCACGTTCAGCATTTCAGCTATAGAAGTCATAGTTGATAATTTCTGAAAACTTAAACACTCTGAGTAAATTATAATTACAGACAATTATGAAATGTTGAGAAAAACCTTTAGAATAATTATGTATAGTTGATTTATTCTAGCAAATACATGTTTATTTACAAGTAAAGTACTATAAAGTATACAGAATTTGTTACTTTTTTATGTCCTGTGGCAGAAATGGGAATAAAATGTAGGGGACCAATATATGATTAGTGAGAAATAGCTAAGTTTTCAAGTACATAACTTAACCAGTAATGTTTAACAGAGAACATTTATATTTTTAAAATTAAATATTAGACATTTGCATATATATACATATATATATGTGTATATATATATATACGTGTGTATATATATATATGTATATATATTCCACAGAACCAAAGGAGGAAACCAATACTTTGATCCTGAAAAAAAAAAGCATGCGATTGGAATAAGTTAAACCCTTTGACACTGTGTTAAGTTTAAGAAATGTTCTTGCTTAAAATTGTTTTCCTGATATCCTTATCTTCTTTTTCTAAGTTGTATTTTATTATGCTTGTATGGCAGGAAACAGTTCTAGAGAGAGAAGACAAAGGCAGTCTGTGTTGAAAAAAAAACCCAAGGCTGAAGATTGAAGAATTGAATATGCAACTTGAGAAGTGAACTGGACACAAGGAAAATCTTGTCAGGTATGTTGGACGCTAAACCTTGCCTTAGGGGTTATGTTTTCATGTTCCTTATTTTCTCCTCACAAAACAAATGTAACAACATTTGCTAGGTAGGCCCTTGCTGAAAATATTATGTAGTGGAGACAATACTTCAGCAACAGATTTCATCCACTTTGTAAGCTCTCACACATGGTTATACTCTTGATGTAATGAGTGATAATCTGACAGAGGTACTTGTTTCTTTCTTGGCAAGAGATGTTGACAAAGGGCTCCCTTTAGAAGCCATAAAACTTATTTTGTCTAAACAATTTGTACTAAGATTATGATGTTTTATGTCAAAACAATAAAATTACGAAGCTCTGTGAGCATACTTAGAAAGGTGAATTATGTGAGCAATGGTGAGAAGACCGAAGTTTTATTGACAGGAACAAAATTGGCACTTTTTGATTGTTTACCAAAGCAAATGTGTGAAATGCTTCTGTCTGATGAAATAAAGAAAGGGGAAAAGATGTCCCAGGTAGATTTTACATTTGTTTTGTTTTCCATTCTTTGTTGGTCTGGTACTATTTTCTTTTAGTGAGTTATAATCCCAATCGGGAGTCTCAGTTGATGCATCCCACTGGCTCTTCTCAAGAGTCCAGGAGAAATTGATTAAAGCTCCCGGTGGGGTGGGGGAGTGAGTCTGTGAACCAAAAGAGAGCTAATTTACAAAAGGCATCAGACTTTCAAAGAACCAAAGCACATAGGTTCTTAGGCTTGTTACAGGGACTGTGTAACAAAACACATTCTGATGTCTTACAAAAAATTTTCATCTGATAAAGCCCTGTCAAATTAACTGAGGACAAATCAGTTAAACATTTTAGAAAGAATAAAAATATTGATAAAAAAAATTTGTGCTGTTACATTTTTTTTGACTTTATTTTTTTTAATTTTTATTGCATTTTAGGTTTTCGGGTACATGTGCAGAACATGCAATATAGTTGCATAGGTACACACGTGGCAGTGTGTTTTTCTGCCTTCTGCCCCCTCACCCATATTTGGCATTTCTCCCCATGCCATCCCTCCCCCGAACCCCCCCCCGCTGTTTCTCCCCTATTTCCGCCAATAGACCTCAGTATGTGGTGCTCCCTTCCCTGTGTTCATGTGTTCTCATTGTTCATCACCCGCCTATGAGTGAGTATATACGGTGTTTCCTTTTCTGTTCTTGTGTCAATTTGCTGAGAATGATGTTCTCCAGATTCATCCATGTCCCTACAAAGGACACGAACTCATCATTTTTGATTGCTGCATAATATTCCATGGTATAGATGTGCCACATTTTCCGAGTCCAGTCTATCATCGATGGGCATTTGAGTTGATTCCAGGTCTTTGCTATTGTAAACAGTGCTGCAATGAACATTCGTGTGCATGTGTCCTTATAGTAGAACGATCTATAGTTCATTGGATATATACCTAGTAATGGGATTGCTGGGTCAAATGGAATTTCTATTTCTAGGTCCTTGAGGAATCGACACACTGTCTTCCACAATGGTTGAACTAATTTACACTCCCACCAGCAGCGTAAAAGTGTTCCTGTTTCTCCACATCCTCTCCAGCATCTGTTGTCTCCAGATTTTTTAATGAACGCCATTC
>CM052665.1:16447589-16483237 GCA_028533165.1 Leontopithecus rosalia | reverse complement strand
TTGATCTTTTCAAAAAAACAGCTCTTGGTTTTATTGATTTTTTGAAGGGTTTTTCGTGTCTCTATCTCCTTCAGTTCTGCTCTGATCTTCATTATTTCTTGTCTTCTGCTAGGTTTTGAGTTTTTTTGATCTTGCTCCTATAGCTCTTTCAATTTTGATATTACAGTGTCAATTTTGGATATCTCTGCTCTTCTCATATGGGCATTTATTGCTGTATATTTTTCTCTAGATACTGCTTTAAATGTGTCCCAGAGATTTTGGTATGTTGTGTCTTCATTCTCATTGATTTCGAAGAACTTCTTTATTTCTGCCTTCATTTCATTGTTTATCCAATCCACATTGAAGAGCCTGTTGTTCAGTTTCCATGAGGCTGTGCAGTTCTGAGTTAGTTTCTGGATTCTGAGTTCTAACTTGATTGCACTTTGGTCTGAGAGAGTGATTGTTGTGATCTCAGTTGTTTTGCATTTGCTGAGGAGTGCTTTACTTCCAATTATATGATCAATTTTAGAGTAGGTGTAATGTGGTACTGAGAAGAATGTATATTCTGTTGATTTGGGGTGGAGAGTTCTGTAAATTTCTATCAGGTTTGCTTGTTCCAGGTCTGAGTTCAAGTCCTGTTGTTTTCTTGTTAATTTTCTGTCTGGTTGATCTGTTTAATATTGACAGTGGAGCGTTAAAGTCTTACACTATTATTGTGTGGGAGTCTAAGTCTCTTCGTAAGTTATTAAGAACTTGCCCTATATATCTGGGTGCTCCTGTATTGGGTCCATAAATATTTAGTATCATGAGCTCTTCTCGTTGTATTGATTCTTTTACCATGACTTAATGTCCTTCTTTTTCTCTTTTGATCTTTGTTGCTTTAAAGTCTATTTTATCAGAGATGAGAATTGCAACTCCTGCTTTTTTTTGCTCTCCATTTGCTTGGTAGATCTTCCTCCATCCCTTTATTTTGAGCCTTTGTGTATCCTTGCATGTGAGATGGGTTTTCTGGATACAGCACACTGATGAGTTTTGGCTTTTTATCCAATTTGCCAATCAGTGTCTTTTGATTGGTGCATTTAGCCCATTTACATTTAGGGTTAATATTGTTTTGTGTGAATTTGATACTGCCATTTTGATGCTAGCTGGCTGTTTTCCCTGTTAGTTGATGGAGTTTCTTCATTTTGTTGATGCTCTTTAGCATATGGTATGTTTTTGGAATGGCTGGTGCTGGTTGTTCCTTTCCATGTGTAGTGCCTCTTTCAGGAGCTCTTGTAAAGCAGGCCTTGTGCTGACAAAATCTCTGAGTACTTGCTTGTTCGCAAAGGGTTTTATTTTTCCTTCACTTATGAAGCTTAGTTTGGCTGGATATGAAATTCTGGGTTGAAAGTTCTTTTCTTTAAGCCAAAACATTTTTAATCCTCTTATTTGTTCTGTGAGAAATTTTGACACTAAATTCAAAAATTTTAATGGATAATATTTAAAAGGGCTTCTTAAAATAAACAAAAAATATTTCACTTTTTTTCTTATCAATTTCTGTCCCTCTATTTCTAATACTTAGTACATGAACAATTAGATGTAATTATGACCACTAATTAAATAAGTATACCATACATTTTTAGATTTAAAACTTTAAAAGTAAAATACTTTTTAGAATTTTCTGGTTTAATCATGTGATATTAACAGTGAAAAAAAGAACAAAAATCATCAGATTGTGTATCAAAATACAAAAATGAGTTATCTATCATCTCTCTCAGAGATCTCTAAATACTATAAAAAACCTGAGCATGTTTCTCTTAAGTAACATATGCTTAATGAAGGTATCACAAACTTGGAACAAGTAAAATTAAAGCAGAATAATAGCTTAAAACATAGGTCAAAATTCTAGTTCTGTTGCTTGGAGCAACACCTTGGTCGAACAACCTTGGATTTCTTATTTTCTTCATCTATAAAGATGGAAAAATTGGATTCATTCTACTTTGTCAAACTTTTTGTGAGAAAGCTGCATAACTTTGAAATTTTGTGGTGGCATAGAATACTTTAACCATCTAGACGATTAAAAATTCATTTTAAAATTAGCTATTTCTTTTCAAGTACAAATTCTAATAAATTCTACAACTTTGAAAAAATTTTTTAAGTTTGGCAAATTTTAGGATACATGGCTATATCGGGGGAAATACAGCATGTATACACTAATATATATCAAAATTTTATTGTAGCATTTTAGAGATTCTTAAGCTTTACAAAAGCTTATTCACAAAAGTGGTTGCTACAAATTCCAAAATATATCCTTCAGTCTCTTCCACTAATTGGAAACCATTATATAATGAAAAAGTCCCACCTTCCCAAAGGACATAATAAAATGTCCTGAAATAAGTATTTCTGTTGTTTTTATTGCTTATGTTGTAAAATTGAAGCTTATTGAAAAGCAAATGAAAGAAATTATTCTGTTCTGTGCTTAGAAAAGTGACATTTCAGACCCAATTTTAAATAATTCACCTGCCTCATAGAAATGGAAATGTTGCTAAGTGAGTTGTATGTTCTTTTTTCCCCTTCTTCTGTGGGTCCAATAAATGATTATTGAACAACTGCTTATTAAATGACTATTTTGAGCAATATCATTTAGAAGCAATATTTTTAAAACACAAGTATTCTTAAGAATTACAAAATGTGCCTAAAAATGATCAGTAAAAGGCAAAATATGTTAAGTACCATAAAATGGTATAGTTGACTGTTATGGGTGTGTAAAGTTAAGAAAGTATCCTAAGGTGAATATGAATTTCTGGAAAGTACTTTTTAGCCATTGATTAGGACCTTGTTTCAATGAAGGAAGCAATGAGGGATGACACTGGACACCATGTTGAACAAATAGTAAAGATCAAAGGCAAATTCTGGAAAGAAGATGATCTCTTCAGAGAAAAGAAAATAAAGTTATATTTGTGCTGCCAGTTTGACTTATTACTCTTATATAAGCAACTTCTAAATAAGTGAAACCAAATGTGATTATGTTAGGAATTGCCTGGATAGAGACTTGGATTTTGGAGACATTTAGGGCATAATTTCCCTGAATTCAAATCATGTAGATCATTGATTCTGAAAAAGTAGTCTTTGAGGCAACAACAACAGTGTTATGTTATATTATGACATAAATTCTTGGACCTCCAGATCTATTAAATTGGAACCTCAGGAGATCTCAGATATCTCTTTTGCAACATTTCCTCTGGGTAACTCCATTTCATAGTGGAGTTTGAAAAACACTGCTATGGACAAACAACCTAAGACCCTCTAAGTCATTGTGGCACTAACTGTGGTAGCCCATTAAGTGTGGCTCCTATTGGATCATCCCTTGTTCACCCTATCTATTAAAGTCTAGTTACAGATTACAAATTATAGGGTATAATTTTGTATCATAACTATAATCCTTGTAATAATCTATTTTAGTCTTCTAACTAGAAGACACTTCACTTAAGTTTAAGCTATTCCTAACAATATTTTTTCTGAATTAAGAAAGTATAGGGTCAGAGAACCCGGCAATCAATTACTGATTAGAGATTAGTTAACGAGAAATGAATAAAACTATTATCAGAAAGCCAGTTATATAGGCAAAGTATAGCCAGATAGTTAGATTATATTAGAAGGATTATAGGATGAATAAGTAAAAATCTATTCTGTGACACTAGAAATTGTAAAAATAAAAAAAACTAATTATCAAATTGACAAATATTGTAAGATTCCTTCACAGTGATTTATCTTCATTATTGGAAGAGTGCTTTGGTATAAAATTTCTAGGCTATGTTTGGCAGAATTTATAAAGAATTATTTAAATAAAGCCATTGACCCAATAATACTGGTAAAAATTCATCTTAAGAAAATAGAAATCTAAGTCAAGATTTATATCAGAGAGTCAGAGAGTTCATCACAGTACTAATGAATAATTATGTGTGTGTGTTTACCTAATATGCCAAAAATCAAAACAACTTATTTTATGTCCACATGATGCCATAATATATAGACATAAAAACTATGAAATTATAAAGCAAAACATGAAATTATACATAGAATTTTCAGCGTTGTCAAAACAAATACATAGAATAAAAGATGAAAAGTTACATCAGTAAAACAATGCATACAGCTGATTATTTCACACTTGCATATTTATTGATCATTACATCATAATAACAAACGATATTATTATTTATTTGTAGCATAGTGTTTAACAGAGCACTCTCTAGAGCCTGCCTAATTCATATAAACATTAATTCCATCACTTTGTATGAGCTTATGTAATTGAGGCTCTCAGAACTTCAGTTTTTCCATCTCTAAAATGGTGATAAACAAATGACTACCTTAAATGAGGGCTAAAAGGACAAATTATTATAGGAGTTGAGAAGGTGATTAGTGTTGTAATTAATAAATAAAATATCCAATACTTTTTAAAAAATAAAAGTATAAAAATTATGTAAGGCTTATAATCAGAAAAATATTTCAGTCTAAAATGTTTACAACACAATGATGTATTCCTTTTAAAAAATGGTGACATAGAGGTTAGCCACTATTTGATGTCCTGCACATGAGTAGCAATAACATAAGGCTACTAGAAAAAGAACCAACTGGATATCCAATTCAGTAAGAGTGAGAGTTCAGAGGAAGGTAAATTTGTACTTCATGATAAATAATGTTTCATGGAGGCAAGTTCAGGGACATTTTAGAGGAAATAATTCGGGCTTTATGGAAGACTAATTGTAAAGTATGATTGAGAGCAAGGATATTTGAATGCTGAGGTATGATTCATGCAAAGTATAAAAATGTAAGTGGATATCCAGGTGGCAATGTTCAGAATTGTGGCAATTTGTTATGACAGCTATGGTTTCATATGCCCTCTTTAGTTGAGTCTAGAGCAGCTGATTTTGGCCAGGAATTAGATAATCCAAGTTAATGAATGTGGTAAATAAAAATAGTATTAGGCTTTTAGGAAGTCTAACAAGGCAGTAGTGTGTGATATGAGCAAGAGGAAAGAGGAATTGCCCTACAGAAGGCACAAAAGCCCAGGAACTAAACAGGCAAGGAATAATGATGGAAGGAACAAGAGGGAGAGAATTAAGACCTTGCACCAACAATTAAAACAACAACAAAAGTGTAGATAGAATCTTCTATCACCTGAGTATGAACATAAAGGAAAAGCAATAGTCAAAATATATCTGAAATAATAGAAAATTTGAAAAACAGGAGAGTAAGAGAAGGAAGTTAATTTTATAAAAGGAATGTTAAGTTTGATTTTGGATTTGCCAAAATGACAGAAGGCCATAGAATTGAAAGGAGCTAAGTAGCAGAGGGAATTGTGGATATGAAGCTTAAGATAGTGTGACTTCTGATTTATCAAATAAAAATAATAGTTGAGATTTCAGAAGTAAAAGAAAAAATAAAATTTGAAGGCAAAAGATTAAAATGTATTACCCAGGGTTAGAAAAACAATTATTAAAATGTAAGCCAGTAAAGATGGTGGGATAGGGCTCATGAGTAGTTAAGGTAAGGGCTGAGGTGGGGAGGATAAAAACTATGGTAATGTGGTCATATACCATGAGACTAATATAGAAGCAAGGGGTACTTATTTTAAAGAAGAAAGTGAACAAAAAGTGTAATATGTGACGGTGAGGACCTGATGCTGCTAACAGCTCACAGTTTGCTTAAACTGCAGGGCCACTGGGATAGGCCATTGTGAGGTTCATTATTATTGCAAAATATAATACATTTGCTAAATACAAAATGTAGAGGGTGAAAGAAGCTATATATGAAAATGTTTAAACACAAGAGGGATTACGTTCAGGCATTTGGTAAATGTAATATATAGTAGGCAAAAAATGTATAGCAATGCATAGAAACAGAAATAAGTTCAGATAAGTATTATTTTTTGTTCAGAGGACTCAGTTACAAAGGAAATTATGTTGGTTGTTGCAATTATTATCAGCATAATAGGAGGAAGTATTATGTAACCTGTATTTTGAATGGTAGGTACATTTGAACAGTTGAGAGTAGCTATACCTCGAATAGCTATCATGGGAATGTTTTGGGGTTTAAAATGCATTAATTAAATAAAATTTATCAAAATTTTGTCAAAGTACTGTTGGCATCACAGAAAATTGAACTTTATGAATTATGGCTTTTCTTGTAATTCTATGTGGCACTTCTAATATAAATTTGACTAAACAGTGTTTCAAATTTTACTGTTATCAGTTATTCTCTACTGTTAAGTAAACATTTAAAGTGTTTTCTATTATTTGAATTTAATTTTACAAGTGATTTCTTGAAAACTTTAGTCTGTTTTAGATTTCCATATTGTACAATAAGTAGTAGTTTTGAAAGGCTGAAATATGTAGATACATTTACTTTTAGCACTTTTTAGACTTAAGTCACATTATATTTATTCAATGGCAATAGGAAAATAGATTGTTGATCTCATGTAAAATATACAGAGATGTGCATTTATACAGATAATATTTTTGATTAATTGATAAGAGCTTTAGTTTATTTTTGTGAGGCTAACATTTTTAACCCTTTTCTCAAAATATAAATAATAACAAGTAAAATAGTTCCATAATAATCTTTTTCACAATGGCTGAAAACATTCAGCTAGTTTTAAGATTCATAATATATGCTTAAAATGTGGAAGAAGATACATACATTAGGTTTAGAATTGGCTAGATATAAAGTAGTTGCCAACTATCTAGACAATTATCACCATCACAGATTGATTTATTTTCTAATTGGGTATAACCCATGAATGTTGGCAAATTGGGTAAATAAGGTCTGCCATAGTTAAAATTTAAACATATTTGTATCAATTTAATAGTTTGTTGGTCTCCTTATACGTATTTTTGTAAAGCCAAATTCTTTATCAATTTATTTATATAAAAATAAATATTTGTTATAAATGATTAAGATATTTGCATATGTGAAGAGCAATTTCATCTACCATTTATTATATGTACTAATATATTTCAGTAGTCTCTGTTTAGATCATTTTAAAATGAGTTTCATTAGCATTTGTCAAGTTTTCCAACAACTATTTTTTCTCGTTATTTGGCTATCACTAGTTACCAATGTTTATTTTTTCAAATAATATGATCCTTAATATCAACAATTATTACATTCAATTAGCAATGTGGTTGATAGGATCCTTAAGAAAATTACCTGTTCCGATTTCTCTCAATGAACAGGAGATGCTAACATTACCCTATACAAATAGTGTATGAGAATTAAATTAAAGATTATGTGTGAATCAGTGATCTATAATTTATTAGCATAAAATAACTAAATAGCAAAATTTCACCCAGCTCTAATTGGGAGAGATACTCACTAGTAGAAGAAAGGGAGTAGTATTAATCTGATTTCTACATGACCAGGGAGGATTTTTTTTTTTTGGTTGAGCATAAATCAGAGACTGTTCTCTTCCCTTCTAAAGGATTTGGGTCATAAAATTCCAGTCACTGCTATGCAATTCTGAAAATCACTGAATAGTAACTCTCAACGTACATCGAGCAGAAGCCCCACTGCCAGGTAATGAGATCATTCGTTTGTGACTATGAGCATTCATTAGAGAGGAGAGAATACTCTCAATATCTCTGTAAATGGGAACAGCAGAAGCACAAGTTATAAAACTTCATTTTAGAAAACTCTACCAAAAATTTCCATGTGAATATGCATATACTATGACCCAGAAACTCAACAGAAATGTGTACATATGTTTAAAAAACTTTACTGGAATGTTTGTGTTAGCAGTATTCAAAATAGCCACACACTGGAAATCACTCAAATGCTCCGAAAAAGTAGAAGAGATAAATTAATTATTGCAGATTCATGCAATGTAATACTAACAAACAATAAGATTGAATTACCACCATGGGCTGTAGTTAAATGACTCTTCAAAATACAATGTTGAGTAAATAAATCTAGACACAAAAGGTATATACTGTATAATATTACTTATACAAAGTAGAAAGGAGGGAATTTTTTATGACTCTCGGAGTGGAAGACAGGAACTGCAAAGACACTGGAAATATGTATTAGCGGATTTGATTATTGGCTGCATGGATATTAACCTATAATACATTCTGCAAATGTATTACATGTTAATAAAAATTTAAAAATTGATTTGTAGGTGTTACAAAGAAAGAATGGGTATTTTCACTATTAAAAACACATCTATGAAAGTTTCCATTGTGACACAGAACGTTGTAAGACAGAGACTATGTAATATACAGAAGAGGAATTAGATAAAAAAAGAAGACTCAGAGGAAATAAAACGGAGAGAAATCTACTTATGTATAGAACAAACACATGTTTCTTTGCTACACATTTGTGGAAAGGGTTTTCCCATACCATAGAATGGAATATTTAAAGACTTAATACCTGTATGATGTGTTTAATTTATAGCTGATTGCCTTTAAAGTTATGTTACCTATTAAGGAAATTGCTTTCTGTTTGCTTCCCATTATGTAGCTTACGTATTCTCAATTATTCCTGCTTTTGTTATAATGTGTTGTGTTGAATCACTCTTTTATATAATATCAAATAATTACTAAACAATATTTTTGTGCATAGAATTATATGACATGTAACAATATCATATTTCAGAAAATAAATTCAGACAAACATGCTAATTAACAACAGATCAAACACTTATGATGAGAGTTATTTTGCCTGGCCTTATTCTGTCCTACAAATGTGCCTGGCAACATAATAGATATTTGATAGGTTCTGATACAACTAGAGCACAGATAAGAAGAAATTTCCAAACATATATAAATAAATAAATTTGAAAAAATGTTCATGGTCTGTGCTTGGTTGAATGAATTATCTCAAACTATTAACATGCATTGGAAAAATATTTTTATATATTTTATTTCATTTTAGGTTCTAGGGTACATGTGAAGAACATGCACGATTGTTTCATAGGTACATACATGGCAATGTGGTTTACTGCCTCCATCCCATCACCTGTATCTGGCATTTCTCCCCATGTTATCCCTCTCCAACTCGCTACCCTCCATTGTCCCTCCGTTAATCCCCCCGCAACAGACCCCAGTGTGTGATGCTCCCCTCCCTGTGTCCATGTGTTCTCATTCTTCAACCCCACCTGTATGAGTGAGAACATGTGGTGTTTGATTTTCTGTTTTTGTGTCAGTGTGCTGAGAATGATGATTTCTAGGTTCAGCCATGTCACTACAAAAAAGAGGAATTCATTGTTTTTTATGGCTGCATATTATTCCATGGTGTATATGTGCCACATTTTCCTTGTCCAGTGTATCATCTATGGGCATTTGGGTTGGTTCCAGGTCTTTGCTATTGTCAACAGTAATTCAATGAACATACGTGTGCATGTGTTTTTATAATAGAATGATTTATAGGCCTTTAAATATATAACCAGTAATCGATTGCTGGGTCAAACAAAATTTCTATTTCTAGGTTCTTGGGGGACATCCACACTGTCTTCCACAATGGTTGAACTAATATACACTCCCCAAAACAGTGTAAAAGTGTTCCTGTCTCTACACATCTTCTCCAGCAGCTGTTGTCTCCAGATTTTTTAATGATTGCCATTCTAACTGGCGTGAGATGGTACCTCTGTGGTTTTGATTTGCATTTCTGTAATAACCAGTGATGATGAGCATTTTTTCATGTATTTTTTGGTCTCATGTATGTCTTCTTTGAAAAGTGTCTGTTCATATCCTTTGCCCACTTTTGAATGGATTTGTTTTTATCTTGTAAATATGTTTTAGTTCTTTGTAGATTCTGAATATTAGCCCTTCGTCAGATGGGAAGTTTGAAAACATTGTTTCCCATTCTGTTAGTTGCCAGTTCACTCTAATGATTATTTCTTTTGCTGTGCAGAAGCTCTGGAGTTTAATTAGATCCCATTTGTCTATTTTGCTTTTGATGCCAATGCTTTTGGTGTTTTACTCATGAAGTCCTTGACTATGCCTATGTCCTGAATGGTTTTGCCCAGGTTTTCTTTTAAGGTTTTTATGGTGGTAGGCCTTATGTGTAAGTCTTTAATCCATCTGGAGTTACTTTTAGTGTAAGGTGTCAGGAAGGGGTCCAGTTTCTGCTTTCTGCACACTGCTAGCCAGTTTTCCCAGCACCATTTATTAAACAGGGAATCCTTTCCCCATTGCTTGATTTTGTCAGGTTTGACAGAGATCAGATGGTTGTAGATGTGTGCATTTTCTCGAAGGCCTCTGTTCTGTTCCATTGTTCAATATCTCTGTTTTGGTACAAGTACCATGCTGTTTTCATAACTGTAGCCTTGTAGTATAGCTAGAAATCAGGTAGCATGATGCCTAAATGCTTTGTTCTTTTTGCTTAGAATTGACTTGGCCATGTGCGCTCTATTCTGGTTCCATATGAAGTTTAAGGTATTTTTTTTCCAGTTCTGTGAAGAGGGTCTTACGTAGCTTGATGAGGATAGCATTGAATCTGTCAATTACCTTGGGCAGTATGGCCATTTTCACGATATTGATTCTTCCTAACCATGAACATGGAATGTTTTTCCATCTGTTTGTGTTCTCTCTTATCTCCTTGAGCAGTGGTTTGTAGTTCTCCTTGAAGACATCTTTTACATCCTTTTTTAGTTGTGTTTCTAGATATTTCATTCTCTTTGTATCCATTGTGAATGGCAGTTTGTTCTTGATTTGGTTCTCTTTAAGTCTGTTATTGGTATATAGGAATGCTTGTGATTTCTGCACATTGATTTTGTATTCTGAGACTTTGCTGAAGTTGCTTATCAATTTCAGGAGATTTTGTTTTTTTTGAGACGGAGTTTCGCTCTTGTTACCCAGGCTAGAGTGCAATGGCATGGTCTCGGCTCATTGCAACCTCCATCTCACGGGTTCAGGCAATTCTCCTTCCTCAGCCTCCTGAGTAGCTGGGATACAGGCACGCGCCACCGTGCCCAGCTAATTTTTTGTATTTTTAGTAGAGATGGGGTTTCACCATGTTGACCAGGATGGTCTCGATCTCTTGATCTCGTGATCCACTCCCCTCTGCCTCCCAAAGTGCTGGGATTACAGGCATGAGCCACTGCGCCTGGCCAGCTTCAGGAGATTTTGAGCTGAGATGATGGGGTTTTCTAAATATTCAATTATGTTGTCAGCAAATAGAGACAATTTGACTTCCTCCTTTCCTAACTGAATACACTTATTTCTTTTTCTTGCCTGATTACTCTGGACAAAACTTCCAATACTATATTGAATTGGAGTGGCAAGAGAGAGCATCCTTGTCTAGTGCCAGATTTCAAAGAAAATGCTTCCAGTTTTTTCTATTCAGTATAATATTGCCTGTAGGTTTCTCATAAATAGCTCTTATTATTTTGTGACATGTTCTATTGACTCCTAGTTTATTGAGAGTTTTTAGCTTTATGCTGTTGAATTCTGTCGAAACCCTTCTCTGCATCTATTGAGATAATCATGTGGTTTTGTCTTTGGTTCTTTTTATATGGTGAATTACGTTTATAGACCTGTATATGTTGAACCAGCCTTGCATCCCCAGGATGAAGCCTACTTGATCGTGATGGATAAGGTTTTTGATGTGCTGTTGCAGCTGGTTTGCCAGTATTTTATTGAAGATTTTTGCATTTCTCTTCACCATGGAGATTGGCCTGAAGTTTTTTTGTTGTTGTTAAGTCTCCTCCGGATTTTGGTATCAGGATAATGTTGGTCTCATAAAATGAGTTGGGAAGAATTCCCTCTTTTTAGATTGTTTGGAATCATTTCAGAAGGAATTGTACCAGCTCCTCTCTGTATGTCTGGTAGAATTTGGCTGTGAGCCCATCTGGACCTGGGCATATTTTGGTTTGTAGGCTATTAATTGCTGCCTCAACTTCAGCCCTTGTTATTGGTCTATTCTGGGTTTTGATGTCCTCCTAGTTTAGGCTTGGGAGGGTGCAAGTGTCCAGGAATTTATCCATTTCTTCCAGGTTTACTGGTTTATGTGCATAGAATTGTTTGTAGTCATCTCTGATGGTAGTTTGTCTTTCTGTGGAATTGGTAATGATATCCCCTTTATTGTTTTTTGTTGCATGTATTTTATTCTTCTCTCTTTTCTTTTTTATTTATCTGGCTAGTGGTCTATTTTGTTGATCTTTTCAAAAAAGAAGCTTCTGCATTTATTAATTTTTGAAGAAATTTTTGTGCCTCTATCTCCTTCAGTTTCACTCTAATCTTAGTTATTTCTTGTCTTCTGCTAGCTTGTGAGTTTTTTTGTTCTTGCTCTTCTAGCTCTTTCAATTTTGATGATAGGGTTTTAATTTTAGATGTTTCCTTGCTTCTCATGTGGGAATTTATTGGTATAAATTTTCCTCTAGACACTGTTTTAAATGTGTCCCAGAGATTCTGGTACATTGTGTCTTCATTCTTGTTGGTTTCGAAAAGCATCTTCATTTCTGCCTTCATTTCATTATTTATCCAGTGAACATTCAAGAGCCAGTTGTTAGGTTTCCATCAAGTTGTGCGATTTGAGTTAGTTTCTTAACCTGAAATCTAATTTGATTGCACTGTGGTCTAAGAGAGTGTTTGTTATGATTTCCATTCTTTTGCCTTTGCGGAGGAGTGATTTACTTCCAATTATGTGGTCAGTTTTAGAGTAGGTGTGATGTGGTGCTAAGAAAAATGTATATTTTGTGAATTTGGGCTCGAGAGTTCTGTAAATGCCTATTAGGTTTGCTTGGTCCAGGTCTGAGTTCAAGTCCTGGGTATACGGGGGTGAGGGATCTTCTTGAGGAGACAATCTGTCCCTTTTAGGAGCTCAAGTGCTGAGCTGTGAGCTCTGTTGTTCCATTTAGAGCTGCTGGGTAGGTATGTTTAAGTCTGCTGCAGCGGAACTCGTAACCACTTTTTTCCCCAGGTGCTCTGTCCTGGGAAGGTGGGGTTTATGTATAAGTTCCTGACATGCTGCTGCCTTTTTTTCAGAGATGCCCTGCCCAGCAAGCAGGTAGCCTAGTCACAGTCTGCCAGCAGAGGCGTTGCTGAGCTGCTGTGAACTCTGTCCAGCTGCTGTGAACTCTGCCCAGATGCTGTGTGAACTTCCTTGTGGTGTTGTTTATAGAGATATAGTTAGAACTGCCTTGGTAATGGTGATCTGCCTCAGTAATGGCTGAGTGTCTCTGTAATGATGGACTGCCTCAGTAATGGTGGACTGCCTTGGTAATGACAGACTTCCTCAGTAGTGATGGATTGCCTCGATAATGGCAGACACCCTTCCCCCCACAAAGCTGGACCATCCTGGCTCCAGCTGTGCTTGCTGTGAAACTCTCCATCCAAAGAGTTTCATATTGCTGGTCTTTGTGGATGTGGGACTCACTGAACCAGATCACCTGGCTCCCTGTTTCAGCCCCTTTTTTTTTCAGTTGAATGGACAACCCTGTCTCCCAGGCATTCCAGATGCCAGTTGAAGTGGTGCCCAGGTTTTTGTAAATTTTGTGTGGAGACCCACTGTACTGGCTGAAACAGCCATGCTGGAGAATTGTGGTGCTTTATTGCCCAGGAATCTTCTGGTCTTTGGGCAGTAAGAATTTGTTTGTAAATGCAGTGATCATGCACCCTCTGCATTCTCGCTGGGAACTGCACTCCAGAGCTGTTCCTGTTCAGCCACCTTGGATTGTCTCTGAGATTTAATCTGAACCACATTTTCTTTATCCATTCTTCTGTTGATGGACACTGAGCTTGTTTACAAATTTTAGCTATTGTAAACAATGTTGCAACAAAGGAGTGCACCTATCTCTTTGATTTATGTATTTTCTTTCTCTTTGGTATATACTTAGCAGTGGGATTGCTGGATAATATGGTAGCTCAATTTTTAGTTTTTAGGAGAAACTTCCAAACTGTTCTCCATAGTGGTTGTACAAATTTACATTCCTGCCAACACTGTATAAAGGTTGCCTTTTTTCCACATTCTTGTCAGGATTTGTTATTGCCTGTCTTTTGGATAAAAGCCATTTTAACTGGGGTAAGACATAGCTATTATAGTTTTAGTTTGCATTTCTCTGATGATCAGTGGTGTTGAACACCTTTTCATATGCTTTTTTGCTATATGTATGTGTTCTTTTGATAATATTTTTTAAATTTTAAAGCCCAAATTTTTCAATAGAGGAACATGAGTCACAGGATTCTGTCTTACATTTGTAATTTCAATCACACCTTATGTTTTGCCTGATAAATCGCTGCTGTTTTCTTCTTCTTAGAATGAATGCAAAAGTTTGGTAACACTTTTGACACTTGACTGTGGAAGTTGTCTGCTAGTCACCCTTCAACCTTGCCAGCAAATCCAATCAGCTTGAGAGCATTTTAATGTACCTATGCAAGTCCTCAGAATTTAAGATTAAGAAAGAAAGCAGGTCTTATGACCTTCATAAGTGGTATTGAATGGTTACTCTGGAAATGATAAAATTAGCATAATTTAAGCTTCAATATGATGGAAATATTTTCTAATTTTATATCTGATACTCTGCTAGCATCCACAATGTGAAGGTTATATGCTGTGCATTTCTAATGCAATAAAAATGCAATTGAGTCAAACAAAATTATTTTGTCATCAGTAATCAGGAAAAGGTTGCCCTAGATGTTTTAGATCCCAAGTTTAATTTAACAAGAAAGCTTAAGTGTACACTAGGATAGAATATATTTGACTCAGCTCTTTTTCCTTTGGAAAAAAGTGCAATATTTTACTTCATTCTGACCTTGAGTCAGAAGCTTTAAAAGTATGTGAAGAATCTGATTCCAAGTGGATTGAGGGTAAGCTGAAATGAAGAAGAAGGAAGAACTGCTTTTAACATAACCAGATGGTAATTTTTACTGGTTGGCAGTGTACTGAAAAGCACATTTTCTGAAAGGGAAGTATGCATTATAGACTGGCACAACGAAATGTGTAAAAGCATCCTGAAAATAGATTTAAAATATTCTTTAGTTTTAAAGTAAAGTTATGATAAACTTGTAAGATGTGTGTTTCTCTTTAAGGTTAAGATAGTAACAGAGACTAACTGTACAATCAGAAGTCCTGTTGAAGTTAGAATTGATTTGATGGTATCTAACATTTGATATTCTATTTTAATAAATTGAACTTTGCCCCTTACATACTAGTTTCATGATAAATAATAAACTGTGTATAATAATTTAATATTAACTGCTTCCTTGTTCTACTGAGATCCTGACCAATCTCACTAACCCACATCCTAGATTGCCTAACTAAATTTTTTATATAAAATCCAGTCTTCACAGGGTAGACATTTTGAAGTCTGCTAACTTAAATAGCTTATTTCATTCCTTTTTGCACATCAATAGAATTGGAATGACATTACCTGAAAACTATTAAAACTCTCTTGTTAAATGTCTGGAAAACATAGACGTTTAATTACTTATTAATAATACATTTCATTTGTCTTATTTTTGGCATGGCTAAGCTGGTTAGACATCAATCACATTTTCATAATTGCCACTGTAAAAATGTAATATTATTGAACAGGTCCAATGTGTTATTCAAAGATGTATAGTTCCAAGAAGAATAGGGTACATTGTTGAGCAACCACATACGCATTAATTAAAAATTCATTGCTTTAAAGGGGTTAATAGACTAGTTATTAAGTTGACTTACCTTTCATTTTAGTTTTTGAAATAGCCAGTATGATAAGAGTAAAATGCCCATGATGGTAGTTTATTTTATCATTTTTTAACTGAAAAAACATAGAGTAACCTGTTTCAGTTTTCAGAGGAAAGCTTGGAAAATGACTATAACATGGATTATGATCTCTGGATAAACTAGTATTTAGCATTTGATAAAAAAGAACTGAGAAAGCATTTGAATATTCAGTACTACAAGATAAATATAAATATTTAAAATCAAATTTATAGCATAAATTTAAAAACTGATACTGTAGTCCTTAACTAGAATGAACATAGCGCAATAGGATAACCACAATAAAAATTAAAAATAGCCAGTATTTTTTTGCATGCTATGCACATGCATACTTCTATAAGTACATGTATTTGTACATTTAGTTATTGACAGAAATTTCTGAGGACTGGAGAAGTTAATGCTAACAGTTAATTACACAACTGGTAAGTGATAGAAGACCTGAAAGTCCAACCCAGAAAATCTGACTTAGGTGTCTATTTCTGACCATTACATAATTCTACCTTTCTTAGAAAATTAGAAGAATTTGGTTGTTTGCAATTATTTCAATTTAATAGTAGCATATTTTGTATAATGTATTAGTTTATTTTACAAGCATAATATGCACTTGAAACATAGGGATAAAACGGATTTATTTAAATGGACATCAATACTACCGAAGCTTTCTAATCCGTATTAGTATCTGCATGTTTCATTAGGAGCCTTTAGTCTAATCAGATAAAATATACAAACATATGCCATTTTTATTTAGATTCATATAAATCAAATAATGTTACACAGTCTTCTAAAAATTGTTATTCTTCATGTAATAATGAATGCCTGTTTTTATGTATTGTATCTTGACAGTTAACTCTATCAAACTCTTACTGCTCCACCTAACAAACTTTCCTACTCATTTTATTATGCTTGTCACCTGCTTCAGACTTTGGCCGGTATCCGTAAGTGAAGACAAATTTTAATTTTGCAAAATAAAATACACTTAATGTAAAATTTATAATCTTAATTATTTTAAAGTAGACCATGCATCACTTAAAAGACAGTGATACATTCTGCCTACAGGTTACAAACCTGTAAAGCATATTGTTGTACTGAATACTAGAGACAATTGTAAGGCAATTTTAAATATTTGTGTATCTAAACATAGAAAAGGCAATGCATTGTGCTATGACATGATGGCTTTAATTTCACCAGGCAATAAGATTTTTTTCAGCTGCATCACAATATTAGGGAAACAATGTAAAATAAGTTGTGTGTTGTTGACTGAAACATCATAATGTGGTTTATGACTATATACAGGGCAGTGATACTAAGTACATTTGTATTGTTGTGCGACAATCATCACCATCCATCTCCAGAGCTCTTTAGTCTTGTAATACTGAAGCTTTAGACCCATTAAACAATACATACCTCTAGAAACTACCATTCTTCCTATGATTTTGACTATTCTAAGACCCTCATATAAATGAAATCATACAGCATTTGTCTTTTGCTCTTGGCTAATTTAAATTAGCTTAATGTCCACAGTTTCATCTTATTGTAGAATATGTTAGAATTGTATTCATTTTTAAGGCTGAATAACATTCTTTTGTTTATGTACACCACATTTTGCTTATTCATTCATCTATTGACAGACAGATTGCTTCCATGTTTTAGCTATTGTGAATAATATTGCTGTGAACATGTGTGTGCAAATGTCGCTCAATACCTTGCTTTAAATTCTTTTGGGAGTATACCGGGATTGAGATTTCTGGATCATATGTATTTGTATTTTTAATCTTTTAAAGAACTGACATACTGTTTTCTACAGTGGCTGTGTCATTTTACATCCTAACAGTGCACAAGGGTTACAATTTCCCACATTCTTGCCAACAGTTGTTATTTTCCTTATTATTATTATTTTTTAATAGTAGCTGTCATAATGGGTATGAGGTGTTATGTTACTGTAGTTTTTCTTTGAATTTTTCTAATAATTAATTACATTGAGGCTCCTTGGTTGTGCTTACTGACTATTTCTATTAATTCTTTGGAGAAACGTCTTTGGAGAAAATATCTTTGCCCATTTTTGAATCAGGTTATTTGATTTCTTTTGTTCATGAGTTGTAAAAATTCCTTATCCATTCTGGATCTTAATCCCTTGTCAGATATAATTTGCAAATATTTTCTATCATTATCTGGGTTGCTGTTTTGTTTTGATCATAGTATTTTTGGAATGCAGTGTTCTTTTTTTAAAAAGTTCATCAGGTACAACTTTTAAATTTTTTTCTTTGGTTACCTGTGCCTTTCCTGTCACATCTCAGAAATCATTGCCAACTCTAATGTTGTGAAGCTTTTGCTCTGTGATTTCTTCTCAGAGTTTTGTAATATTTTTTGTCTTACATTTAGGTCTTTGATCAATTTTGAGTCAATTTTTCCACATGGTGTTATAGAAGGGTAAAACATCATTCTTTTACAAGTAGTATTTCAGTTTTCCCACCACCATCCCACCATCTTTTTTTTCTTTAAGATTGTTCATTCCCACATTGAATGGTCTTGGACCCATTGTCAAAAATTTTACCATATATGTGAAGATTTACCCCTGGGATCTCGATTTAACTGACACTTATAGGTCACACATTGACCTATAAGTGTGTTTATGCTTGTGGCACCGTGTTTGGATTACTGAAGGTTTATAATAAATTTTGAATCAGAAATATGAGTTCTTCAGCTTTGTTCTTTGTTTTGAAGATTGTTTTGTCTCTTTGGTGTCTTTTTACTTTTCCATATACATTTCAGAATAGATTCTTTCTTTCTATAAAAAAGTGGAGATTTCGAAAGGCATAGCATATAATATGAAGATTGTTTTGGGTAATGTTAACATTTTAAAAATACTAAGTCTTCCAACCCATGAACATGAAATATCTTTACATTTGTTTATGTCTTCCATAGTTTTCATTTTACAAGTGGGATTGGAGCCCCCACAGAGAGTCACTAATGGGAAACTGCCTAGTGGAGCTGTGAGAAGAGAGCCACAATTCTCCAGTCCCCAGAATTGTAGATTCATTGATAGCTTATACCTGGAAAAGCTGCAAATACTGAAAGCCAGCCCATGAAAGCAGTTAGGAGAGGGGTTGTACACTGCAAAACCTCACGGGCAGAATTGCCAAGACCATAGGAGCCCACTTCTTGAATAAGCATGACCTGGCTGTGAGACATAGAGTTGAAGAAGATTATTCTGGAGCTTTAAGATTGAATTACTGCCTCATTAGATTTTGGACTTGCATGGAGTCTGTAGCCCTTTTGTTTTGGCTGGTGTCTCCCTTTGGAATGGGAACATTTATCCAATGCTTATATCCACTTTGAATCTAGGAAGTAACTAACTTGCTTTGGATATTACAGGTTCCTAGGTAGAAAGGAATTGCCTTGTCTCAGATGAGACTTTAAGCTTGGACTTTTGGGTTAATTCTGGAATGAGTTAAGACTTTGGGGGACTGTTGGGAGGGCATGATTAGTTTTGAAATGTGAGAAAATGAGATTTTGGAGAGTCCATGGGCAGAATGATGTGTGTCCATATCCAAATCTCATCTTGAATTTTAATTTCCATAATCTCCACATGTCATGGAAGGGACTCAGTGGGAGGTAATTGAATAATGTGAGTGATTTCCCCATGCTGTTCTCATGATAGTGAGTTCTCACGACTCTGATGGTTTCATAAGCATCTGGCATTTCCCCTCCCAGCACTCATTCTCTCTCTTGATGCCCTGTGAAGAGGTGACTTCCACCGTGATTGTAAGCTTCCTGAGGCATCCCCAGCCAGGTGGAACTGTTAGTCTATTAAATCTCTTCATTTATAAATTACCCAGATTTGATTATTTCCTTATAGCAATGTGAGAATGGTCTAATAATAGACTTTAGTGACTAAGACATCCTCAAATATCCATTAATTTAGGAGTTTCCATATCTACATCATAAGATATATAAGATTTAAACGTGTTTATAACTATTTGATCATAACTTTATTTTCTAATATTGTACACTGTACATATATTTCTTTATAATTTACCTTTCCCTCCTAAAGTAATGTATAGTCTATTGTGATATATGTAAACCATCACTACTCACTGTGCTGCATGGTCCTTGACAAATTTCTAATTTCCTTGTATTAGTAAGTAATATCTACATTTCTTTAGGACACTATTTCTTTATCAGAACTCTTCTTTCAGGCCTTATTTAAAAATTATGTAAGTAAGACTAGAAATCATTCTATGATCTAATTATGCCATTTCTTTATTTGTCTATTATTTTGCACTCTAACTCAGTTGTTCAAACCTTCAATGTAGGAATCATATGATTCAGCCCAATTAATACTTATGTATTTGCTCTAAATGACATTGGAAATGTATATATCTATTATAGTTCATTTTAGCACATATGTTAATATTCGTGTTACAAGATTCACTCAATTATATCATCATTAAATGTTGGTACAATTTGAAGATATCAAATGATGTCAAATCAGCAATACTGGGCAGCTACCTATATTTATGAATTTCTTATCTTCTAGTTGAAGCAATTTATCTTTGTTACAATCTGGGAAGCTCTGAAAACTATAATTATGCCTTTAAATATATCTCCAAAAAAACTTTGAAAATAATTTATTTGATCTCTCTGCAAATTGAGAAGTCTTAAGTCTGACTGAATTGAAGGCATTTGTATTGTTTGTCCATTCTTCTGAGTGGTATCTTTTGACTTAGTTTATTCACTGTCTAGTGTATGAACATTTTTTTAAATTTAGTATTCACTTCTTTCCACTGTCCAATATCTGCAATGCTATTAATAGGCTTTCAAGCTATTTATAGGTTTTAAATTAGTACCCCTCTGTTTCCGAAGTCTTATGATATTGAAGCTGTAATGATAATAATTTCATAAATTCATAACAATCTGACCAAAGATGGGAGAAAGATCTCTAAACTAATTCTTTAGTTTATATTTATCAATAACCAGACAGATTTTAGTCATTCAATATCTACATAAAATGTATGGAATTATATTTCTTTTCTAACTTTTACAATAAATTCTATATTTTCTATAAAAAGCTAGAACTTCCTAATGAGAATTTGTGTGTTTATTTAGCTCCTGGAAAATATTAGCTCTATTCCCTCATATTTCATGCTATTTATGTTTTAAACCTTATTTCTGAATGTATTTTGTTAATTTGAAATTTATTGCCCTAAAGCAATATTTTTTACTATAATAAACATAAATTACATCACCGTCACTCATATGAAGTTTTCTTCCTGCCTCTGGGAAGTTGTGATCATCAGGGTTTTAATAGATTATGGTTTTTGTAGAACTCCTCTACCAACAATTTCATAGGTAGGTAGATTTTAAATGCACATTTGCTGTGCTTATATGGTTGGAGAATAAGAGGTCAAGATGGATGGTGGCTTTTACATGGAACACATATTTCTGAGCATATGGCCTGCAAAGCTAAGACACATTTTAAGAAATATAAAATATACTAAGTATTTTGATATTGAATAATGTTACCTTTGAAACCACATATTTAGAATGTAAAATGTGGTATTTTCAAACAATGTTAGTTTATATCAACATACAGCAGGCATATCCCCCTCCATGCACAGAGGCACAGAAATAAGATAAAAATTAATTACTAAATTCTAGTGGCTATTAAAAGATGATGCAAGTCTCTAAGTGTATGAAAGGAAACATAAACCAAAATTTCTTGGAGGCGGTAGAGTGTAGTGAGTTGTCAAACAGGTACTGGGTTTAAATCCTACATCCTGTGCTTTCTAGCTGTGTGATTTGGGTCAGGCTAGTAACTATCTGTGCCTCATTTTCCTCATCTGATTGTTTTAAATACAAAATAATATATAAGACAAAAGAGTTAAACAATATGTGAAAATACAGCAGTCTCTATATTTTGCAGTTTTCAAGAAATATTTGTTGTTCTCAGAACAATATTCTATTCACAATAACAATTGTTACAATTTTTATGATTGTTCTAAGCTAGAATCTCTATAAACCCAAGGGATAGTCAAGAAACATTAAATGCCCCAAAATAAAAATAATTGTTTTTTAATATACTTTAATTTTAGAACAGTTTTTATTTCACAGGAAAATTGAACATAGAAGTTTAAAAGCTTTAAGGTTTTTTTACACTTTCAATATTTAATTTATTTTATTTGACCTGATTAATTATAAAATTATTTTTCCTTAGCCATAGGAGTTCAGTATTAAGTTATAAGAATGTTTCAAGTGGAAAGCATTTTTTAACTTTGTCCTAAAGTATTTCATGTATGTGACATGAGCCTGAATTTCTTCTTACTCAGTTACTTTTACTATTTTATTACATTTTAATTTGCTGAAATTAAAACCAAAGTCATATTCTCTGCAGTTAATCACTAAATTTATGTCTTGATGTAAGAAAGATAATCCTCAGAACATGATATTTTTGAATTTTTCTTTTTATATAAAAAGATCTTAAAAACTGATGAGATCATATTAAGGCCACACAACACAAAACAATTTGAAACAAAAAGACCTTAAAACTCATCATCTTGATACTCTATTCATTTTAATTGTATTACATGATATTTCAAATTATTCTTCAATGTGCTTGCTAGTTGGATGTGAGTATTTTTAAAATGGACATTGTCAATTATTTAACTAAAGAAATACTTGTAAGCAGGTATGTTTATATTCAAATATGTGGGCATTTGACATAATTCTTTAGCATTTATACACAGATAAGGAGGTTTAATAAACTCACAGTTCCATGTGGTTGGGAAGGCCTCAAAGTCATGGCAGAAGACAAAAGGTGAGTTTGGGGAGATAAAGACCTTAAAATTCATCATCTTGGTACTCTAGTTATATTCTATGTATTTTGTATGATACAAAATAGATTCTTCAAGCACATGGAACCCATAAAAATTTTCCTTTTAGAGTTCTTCATAGTTTCACTGTTTTGAACAACTTCATGTACTATCCATATCTCCTGTAACCAAACTATGAATCTGCTTCATCCAGCAAACTGAATTAAATTAAAATATGCTACCATAATTGTGGGATTAATTTTTAAATATAATTCAGATTTTACTTTGGTATATTTAATGAGATATTAATATCAGCATACAATCTTACTTTTGGCATGATATATTACATTTTCCTCAGTATTTAAAAACTTTTAAATATAGCATAGTATTTAAAAAATCATTTGTCATTATAGCTTGCACCCTCTATCTTTTATTAGAGAACTTAATCTAGTCATACTAAATGAGATTTTGACACATATGGATCTATTTCTATATCTTTAAGAAAATTTCACTCTATTTTTACTTCTTTACTTTTTCATTTCTGCTTTCCATTGACTTGATAGTGTGTCTCTTTTTGCGGGGGGAAGTTTCGCATTGTTTTATAGTCTATTTGTTTTACACTTCCATCTATCTCCCTTTTCATTGCTCTTTATTTAGTTATTCTTAAGTGTTGAATAAAGTACATTAACAAAGTACATTAGCACTAACAAAGTATGACATCACATTAACAAAGTACAACTTGAATCAATAATCTCCTGCTACCTGAACAATTTAAGGGCTATACAAAATTTTAGATATGATAATATCTTCCAGTTTTTATGTTATTGCTATTTATGAATATAATTATACTTGTCTTTTAAATCTCAAGCAAAATAGTCATTATCCTTGATGTTATTGTTGTTACTTTGGTTATTGATTATTTAGATGTACTAACATGCTTTCAAGTTTCTATAAAACTCACTGTCATTTAGATCTCAGTCCTTCCTTCTAAAAATAATTTTCTTCTTGCTGAAGCATATCATTTGGTACTCTTCAGTATGTGCTAAATGTAAACTCAATCATTTGTTAGAGAGAGAGAGAGAGAGAGAGAGAGAGAGAGAGAGTAAAGCAAGATCTCACACTGTCACCCTGGCTGCAGTTGAGTGGTGCAACTCAACTGTGGTGCAACTCTAGGCTGCTCACTGCAGCCTAGACCTCCTGTGCTCAAGCAATTCTCCCACCTCAGTGTTCTGGGTAACTGGGAATACAGGCACTTGCCACCATGCCCACACCTGGCTACTTATTTGTATTTTTAATAGAAACAAAGTTTCACCATGCTGTCCAGGCTGGTCTTGAACTCTTGATCTCAAGAATTCTGCTCTCCTCAGACTTCCAAAGTGCTAAGATTACAGGCATGAACCACCATGCCTGCCTTGAAAATATTTTTATTTTATTTTATATATCTTACTCTTAATAATTCAGAAAGATTTAAAATCACAAATTGATGAATATTTTCTCTTAGCACTTTGAAGAGATTCTATTGTCTTCTATACCTTGAAGATACTTTCATTTTAAATTATGAGTGGGAAACAGGAATTACATAAAAGGGCACAATTACTAGACTGACAGTGTTATGGGTTAAATTTTGTCTCTTCAGCAAATAATGAGGCACTGATTCCCAGTGGCTGTGAATGTGATCTTGCATTGAAATAGAGCCTTTGTAGATGATCAAGTTAAGATGAGGTCATTAGGAAGAGCCTAATTCAATATGACTCTGCCCTTACAAAAAGGAGAAATGTGGACTCAGGGACAGATACACATAGAGAAAAGATGATGTGAAGACACAGGAAGGATGCCATCCATAAGCCAAGTGATGTGGTTTGACTGTGTCCCCACCCAAATCTCATCTTGTATTGTAGCTCTCACAATTTCCATGTGTAGTGGGAGAGACCTGGTGGAAGATAATTGAATCATGCAGGCGATTTCTCCCATACTGCTCTTGTGATAGTGAGTAAGTCTCACAAGATCTGATGGTTTTGTAGAGGTCTCCTCTTTTGCTTGGTTCTCATTCTTTCTTGCATGCCACTATGTAAAATGAACTTTTTGTCTTCTGTGATTCCTGTGAGGCCTTCCCAGCCACGTGGAATTGTGAGTTAATTAAATCTTTTTTTTTTGTGTAGATTACCTAGTCTCAGCTCTTTCTTTATCAGCAGCATGAGAACAGACTAAAACACCAAGAAACACCCAAAGCTGCAAGACGTGAGGAGAGAGGCTTCTTTGGAATAGATTTTTCCTTACAGCTGTCAGAAGGAGACAACTTTTCATCATCATGGTTTTAGACTTCTACCCTTTAGAGCTCTGAGACAATACATTTGGATTAAGCTACCCAGTGTGCAGGGTTTTGTTAGGGCAGCTCCAGGAGACTACTGCAGATACAGATATGATCATAAACAGAAGCAAGAGCAGGAGAAACCAGGCCCCTCACCTCTCCACAAAGTACCCTATCCTCTCTTTCTCTAGGTTTTTAGAAGGAATTTCAACCATTAAGCAGGGGGTTGATAGACCAGGACTAGGCCCATCAGGTCCCATTCCTGTCAGATACCTGCAGGAACTGCAGTGTTGATTAGGCTACACTTTCTTTTCTGTTGACTGCTTCCTTCTCATGATGCTCACTTGAGGCTATGCCTTCTCTTAATCCTGGAATCTCCCCGTACTCTGCCTAAATAAATACCAGTGGGAATAACCACCAGTGCGCCAAAGTCCTCAATATCTCATATTCAGTGCAGAACTGCATAGAAGGGTTCTTTCAATTCATATTGGCATAGATTATACCAGCCTGGTATCCAAGTGATGTCAACAGGGTCCCAATGCATTTTAGAAACTTTAATGAAAATTGCTTTTTAAAAAATAAGATTTTGCTATAAAGTCAGATTATAATCCCTATGTTCTTTTTTGAAAATATGTTTTTCCAAAAGAATCCTCAACCATTCACATAAAAAGACTTTCCATGTATGCCAGCTGTAAATTTTTGTAACTGGTAGAATTAGATTAAAAATTGAAAAAAAAACCAAGCCCATTCAAAAGTGGGCAAAGGATATAAACAGACAATTTACAAAAGAAGACATACATGAGGCCAACAAACATATGAAAAAAATGCTCGTCATCACTGGTCATTAGAGAAATGCAAATCAAAACTACGTTGAGATACCATCAACGTTAAGACACCCTTTAGAATGGAGATCATTAAAAATTCTGGAGACAACAGATGCTGGAAAGGATGTGTAGAAACAGGAACACTTTTACACTGCTGGTGGGAGTGTAAATTAGTCCAACCATTGTAGAAGACAGTGTGGTGATTCCTCAAGGACCTAGAAATAGAAATTTCATTTGACCCAGCAATCCCATTACTGGGTATATATCCAAAGGATTATAAATCATTCTACTCTAAAGACACATGTACATGAATGTTTATTGCAGCACAGTTTACAATAGCACAGACCTGGACCCAACCCAAATGCCCACTGATGATAGACTGGACAGGGAAAATGTAGCATATATACACCATGAAATATTATGCAGCCATCAAAAACGATGAGTTCGTGTCCTTTGTAGGGACATGGATGAACCTGGAGACCATCATTCTCAGCAAACTGACACAAGAACAGAAAATCAAACACCACAAGTTCTCACTCATAGGCGAGTGTTGAACAATGAGAACACATGGACACAGAGAGGGGAGCATCACACACTGGGGTCTGTCAGGGGGAAATAGGGGAGGGACAGCAGAGGGTGGGGAATTGGGAAGAGATAGCATGGGGATAAATGCCAGATATAGGTAAAAGGGAGGAAGGTGGCAAATCACACTGCCATGTGTGTACATATGCAACAATCTTGCATGTTCTTCACATGTACCCAAAAACCTAAAATGCAATTAAAAACAAATAAATAAATAAATAAATTGGACTTTCAAAAACTACAGTCAGCCTTTCATGTGTACAAGCTCCACATTTGCAGATTCAACCAACTGTGGATATAAAATATAGTATTCTCAGATTGGGCAGCCCAAGGGTGCAGAGGGCTGACTTTTCATTTTCCCTGGTTATGCAGGGCCAATGCTGGAACTTTAGCATTTGTGGATTTGGGTATTCATCAGGGTTCTAGAACTAATCCCCCATGGAGAACGTGGAACCACTGTATATACCAATGGCAAATAAGCACTGACAATTTGGTTAACACCATTAGTCACTAGGAACATGCCATTAAGCATTCAATGAGACCCTGTATATAGCTACTAGGATGGCTATAATAAAATCACAGAAGACAGAGTACTGTTGAGAATTTGGAGAAAGTTCGGTTGTACAGTTGCTCTGGAAAACAATAGAGAACTTGCTTTTAAATTTGAATATGTATTTATTGTGTGACTCAACTATAAATTCCTAGATATTTACCCAAGAGAAATAAAAGCATGTTCATGCAGAGACGCATTTGCTAATGTTTACAGCAACTTTATTTGTGTGGCCTTCAACTAGAAATAACTCAGAAGCCTGTATATTAGTAAAAGTATAATCAAATGGAACACAAGTTTGTGATAAAAAATAAATAAAATATGGACCTTTGTAACAGCATGGCTAACACTCCATGGCATTAATTCAGTCAAAATCAGTCAAGGCTACATAGTAAATAAGTCCATTTTTGTGACATTATTTAATAGCCCAAATTTTAGAAACAGAAATCTGATTGGGGTAGACAGCGCTAGGTATCAGGTTGGGGGTGAGGAATGATTATAAAGGGTCACTAGGTAGCATAGTACTTTAGGTTACTGCAACAGAATATCGTAGACTGGGTAGTTTATAAACAACCAAAATTGTTTTTCCACAGTTTTGGAGACTAGATGTTCAAAACCAAGTTACTGAAAGATTCAATGTCTGGTAAGGACTCACTTCTTGGGTCATAGGTGCTGCTGTTATATATTGCTATAAGTTGTGTTATTGAATATTAAAAATCATTCTTAGATAAGTTAAAATAAAAATCAAAAATGCCATTTGCACAGCTATTTGAGAGAATGTTTTTGTCATACAGAGATTATGCATTTTTCTTTTAGCAGTTTTTTATATGAAATCAATTATTTCTGATTTTAAAAAAAATAAAACACAGCTTCCAGGTATAGTAAATATTTTCACTTTTAGTTACTCATGTATATCCCCCATTATGTATGTTACTATATACTTGTCTTAGTAAAAGTTTTGCCTAAAAATAACTCCTTATCCAAAGTTACTTATGTTGAATCTAGATATATTTTAAGCAGATAAATAACAGGGGTTTTGTTTTTAGACATAATCTTAAAAATTTCTTTTTGTACATCTGGAAATTAAATAGCTGGATATAAAATCCAGAAGTAGATAATACCACTTGTAAACATACCTCTGACATTAAAAGTATACAGGAAATTATGATGTGTATGTTATCATAGATAAGTAAGGGTATCCCATGAGCAATTAAAAATGAATATATTTAAATGGGAACCAAGTTTTATATTTTTAAAAGACATGATTAATTTATTTCATAAGAAAAATCCTGCTTAAAATTAATAATCTTTGTAAGATAAAACTATTCTTTTAAAAATCTTATGGCCTTCTTGGAAATATACATAAGAATTCTTCAAAATCACATTAACATAATTAGTTATGGATATTAGAGAAAATGAGAAAGATAGTACAATGTATAAACAATTTTTAAAACTGATACTAAATAAGGCTGGGTTTGGTGCCTCACTCCTGTAATCCTAGAACTTTGGGAGGCCAAGGTGGGAGGATCACCTGAGGCCCAGAGTTCAAGACCAGCCTGGCCAACATGGTGAAAACCCATCTCTATACTAAAAATACACAAATTAGCTGGGTGTGGTGGTGGATGCCTTTAGTCCCAGCTACTCAGGAGGCAGAGGGAGGAGAATTGCTTTAATCTGGGAGGCAGAGGTTGCAGTCAGCCAAGATGGTGCCACTGCACTCCAGCCTGGGTGACAGAGCAAGACACTCTCAAAAAAATCCTAGAAAAGATGCTAAATACATTTCTGGATATTACTAATATCTATTTGTGCTGGTCTAATTTGTGCTTTTCTTTTTAATAAAGACTTTTATGTTTAAAAAAGAACAGTGATCTGGATGACGTCTTACGGCAAAGCTTTGGGGTAAACTCCAAAGGCTAAATATTAGCAGTTTTGATGCCACCTCATCACTGTAACTACAATACCACATTTAAAATGAAAAAAAAAATCAGACTTTTGTGAAGTATATTCAAATGCTTTCTATGATGGCAAATTAAATGGAAATTTGGAGGACCAAACTTGTCCCCTCTTCCCTAATAACCTAAACATAAAAATTTCAAGCATGCTTTAGAATGAATTTCTAACATTACACATCAAATGACCCCCTCCCATCACATTGAATACCTATTGTAAGAAATTAGAATTCTCTATCTTGTCCTTCCTTGTTAGTGTAGGGTAGAAGGGATTTTTTTTTTCTCATCCATAACTAGGTTTGTGACTGAAGCACCTATAACAAAAGACAGGTTAACAAGAGAAAAGCATACATATTTATTTAATGTAAATTTTATGTGACATGGGAGCCTTCAGAAATGAAGATTCAAAGAAAAAGGGAAATCTATGTATGTTTCTACTTAGGTTGGAAGGAGAACAGAAAGTCATGAGGACATATAATTGAACAAACGGCGTATGATCACAGTTAACTGGGGAAAATTAGCAAAGCTTGTTTGTTCATATTCTTTTCTGTGCCCCAGTGTGATGTTCTTTTTCTCCAGATATGAGGCACATGAGGTTCTTATAACATACTTCAGAAGAAGATCAGATTTTTTTATCACTGGCTTTGGGAAATAAGGGTTGGAGAAGGTCAAAGACCTTTGTTCTTGGTGATTTCCTCAAATGCAAAGGTGCCATATTCTGGGGTAGCATGTTCTGAACCCCATGCTCTGGGGTAGCATGTTCTTATATGCGGAATATCAAGAGAATAGTGTTGTACCTTTCAGAAAATCCAGTCTAGAAAATCTTAGTAATGAAGTGTACAACCTAATTGTATATGTTTTTCTAATTTCTACTTATGGTTAATATTTAAAGAAACATTCCATCATGCATGTATAGTTTTAGTTTAACGTAAGTGGATAAGATACTTAAGAATGCTGGTTGCAGAGATTTTGTGTTCCTAAAAGTTCAAGAATATTTTCTGTAAAGGTTGGCCCATAAGAAGAAAATTTATTTCCAGCATTTTAATCTTTGACTCTGCATTAGACATTTTCAATTAGATAAATTGATTTTTCCACTTAAGTTATTTACTGAAAAGTGGTGCACTTACTTGCTGAAAAGCTTTAGCTTTTGCTTTTTATTATTATTAGTATTATTTTTTGGCTAAGCAGTGATTCTGTGATTACTGTTTATTTTTCTATTTTCTTTACACGTATGGTAATTTCTCAGTGACATTCAAGAAAACCTGTAAAGCACATTGAAAGTAGAAATATTTGAGTTGGACATCTATAGATACCTGTGCATTAAAAATTATCCAAATATGTCTTTAAAGTTTAATAAAATGTCAACTAAGAAACCTGATATGCCTGGGGCTTAGTCCAGAGGACAGTGGTATCAGGTAAGGTCAAACAGGAAGATAATGGAAGGGTATTTGAACTTTATAATTATGATTAGAACTCATGAGCAGTTTAGGAAAGACAATGACAGGACCAGAATATACATTACTCCCTGCTGTGTATACGTAGCAATAGTGGTTATACCTGGTTCTTTGTCTCCAAATCAGAGCACAGGCTCAACATGAACAATCCTCCATCCACTGAAGAAGGAGGCTTATCCACTCAGTTGGAGGAATAATTTCCCTGCATATTTCTGCCAACTTTCTGTCACTGTCCCAAAGGTTTCAAATTAGCATTCATGACCTTCAAACAGACTGATTTCCCCAGAGTCATTGAACACAACTAGTTGGCCCTACTAGGCCGAAAGCCATATGGCATCAATTGTAAATGTTTGCTACCATTTCTAAACATAACCACCTGCTTGATTTACTGATTGCTGGATGCTCACCTTCAATGTGAATATGTCCACATACATTTTTTTCTTTAAGTTAAGAATTGTAGTTTTAAATTATGATTAATTTGTTCCTATGAAGATGTTGAAGGGGAATGCTGAAGAAGCTTCTCATTGTCAGTTTTGTATAAATCCACTTGTTGGAGAAACGTGTTGAAATGAAATTAACAAAACCATCATTTAAGTATAAACATGTAGATTGTTGAAATTACACTTTTAGGAAATTTGCAACAAAAAGTACAAGTATAAAGTACAAATATCTCATTTTGAACACACATATTTAGTACAAAATATTTCCCAAAATACACTCTGGGGCTTGGGATATTTAGAAAAGAGAAGATCTCAAAGCTACAAATCATTTCATTATATAGCCAGATAGCTTCACTTCAAGATGTGTTTTGTTTTTTCCTTTATCTTGGGTTTCAAGATATAACCATGAAGCAAACTGCGGACACCTTTTACCTTAGCAATAGAATAGACTCTGTATTCCTCCCTTTCCTACCATATATACTTCCTTCACATTTATCTAACTGTACGCTATCATGTAACTATGTGCCTTCTTAGAAGTTTCAGGGGCTAATCTTGAGTCTGACATAGGAAGCTTGGAGGCTTAGGTGCAAAATTCCTGAGATTGTTTCAAGGTGGCTGGCTAGTCAACAACCCAGCCATTGCTGCGATGATCCAGGTGGGCTGAGACCCAGATAATCACCAGAGCAAGACACAACAGACATAGTACTCAACACAATTCTTGTATACTGTCCTTTTCAAGTTTTTCCCTTTTAAACCCCTACCTTCACCTTCAAAATTGAAGTGGTTGCTTTGGATGGGAATTCGACCACATCCCCTTGACTAGTTTTGGTTAGTAAAATCACTTTCTTTCTACCAGACCTCACCCTTGTGAATTTGACCCTGCAAGTGGTTAGCATTTGGATCTGTATTCAGTTACAATTTGGTGATCTGATTTCAATGGATGCAGAAAAGATAAGTTCAAGGAGAAATATAGGGGAAGAGGGAAGGGGAACTTAAATGTTAGGGATAAATGAATTTGGGATAATCAAAAGCAAACATAGAGAAAATTCTGAAAGGAAACTGATAGTGTGTATGTAGACATTGTGCTCCTCAATGGAAATTTAAGAATACAATATTTTTTCTCGTCATTTCATTTTAGTAATATAGCCCAGTGACTTGATGCAATCATATCACCATTTCTCTTCTGAGAAGGCAGTTTTAGACAGATTCAAAGCCTAGTTATTCAATTTAGCCAAGATTCTTTAATTTCTATTTTAGCTAATCAATAGCAATACAAACTCTTGCCAAACAAGGAATGTGAATTCTTGAAGATTAAATTTTATTTTATCACTATATAGAGGTAGGAAACCAACCTTTGGGAGGCACAAATTAGGATGACAGCCAATGTTCATTAATTCATTCTAAAATAAAGCCTTTCTGTGTAATGAATTATTTTTCGTAATTCTAGAAAGTGGCATGTTTCAGCTATTATAATTATAAAGCATATTATATTTGCAGAGTAAAAAAGTAAGCTATATGATTAAGAGCCAAATGATACTTAAAGGAAAACTATAACTATGTTTTTAGTATATTAAAATTAGATAATATTTTATACAAGTTTCACTGTAAAATAAAACACTTTTTATATGTTGTCTGCTTATGCACGACTAAATTTGATGACATCAAAATATACAAATATTTGACAGGATCAATCTAATTCGTCGGATTTTAATTCAATAATCGCGCATTGATGGCTTACTATATGCAATACATTTTGCTAATTCTTAGTGTATTTGATTTTGCTCTGTGGTCAAGAATCAAGTTGTTTGTGACTCAGGATGTGATTTTCTAAATATTTGAAAGCTTTTTTTTACATAAGCCAAATAAATAAGTAGATAAATAAATGCTTAAAATATTTGTTTAAAATCCATGTGGTGTTACTTTGAGATGTAGAGAAGTTGAGTTCCAGTTCCTTCTATTGGAAAAATGCATATTTAAATAAAGTAATGTGTATAAAGGCAATTGGTGGCAGGGCACGGTAGCTTATTTGTACAATCCCAGCACTTTGGGAGGCCCAGGTAGAAATTCAAGATCAGCCTGGCAACAGAGAAAGAACCAGTCTCTACAAAGTATTTTAAAATTTAGCTGGATGCAGTGGGATGTGCCTGTAGTCCCAGCTACTTGGGATGCTGTGGCAAAAGGATTGCTTAGGTCTGGGAGGTTGATGATGCAGTGAGCTGAGGTCGCACTACCGCATTCCAGTCTGGATGACAGAGTGTTTGTCTCTACAAATAAATAAATTCATAAATAAAGACATGCATACATACATACAAAATAAATGCAAAGAGTAGTCCCTCAATAACTTGAGCTAATATCAATCTGTATTTCCATAAATTGGTATCATCCTATGTACTAATAGCCTCCAAACTTGTTATATTCCAGTCTTTGACTCCTTTTTCTGTGACCTTAAAAATTAGATTAGGATAAGAATCGCACTACATACTTATTCTTAACTGTTTTATAGTTATTTTCAGATTTACATTTTATGAGGTTATTAAATTACAAATGGCTATATGTAAAAACGTACCTTTCTGGAAAGTTTAGTTTTTCAAAGTTCAGAGGAACTCATATACATTTATATGTAGAAATTATATAAAATATGCATATGTTAACTTGTCATATTTACTTAAAAGATACCTAACAAAATTGAGAGTTTGCGATGGTGTTACACACATATTTGAAGTTGCAAATAGAAAAAAACAGACATCTAATAATCAGGCTGAGCTGATGCCCTAGAAATATTTGCAATTCCTCATTAATAAAGTGACAGAATTTGTGACTTAAACTAAAAATCATGTATAACTACATTTACACATTTTTAGCCATCAACAACTTATATTAACAACTAAATTAAGTTATATATCAGACCAGGAAAGATAGCAAATTTCTTATGTTCTGATTTGAGAAGAAGAAAGGCATTTTTAGTATAAAATTTAGTATGCAACACAAAATAGCCAGATGTTGCACACAATATATTTGTTGCTGATCCTCTAGTTCTCTCTGTGCATTGTAAGAAAACCAGGTAACAAGTTAGGCAGTACTTTTTATATAAGACATTTCCAAACTGCTTACCACTGGAGAAAAAAGATCCAGAAGACAACTTCCAACTAAAACAAGCCATTCTTTGTCAAAAATCACAAGAATTCACTCTTAATATTCACAAATGCTTTCTGTTCTCAATATTAAAAATCTATTCTCTATTTCCTTTGGACACTTTTAGTGTTTTAGAATTTTTGCACACATAATCTTATTTTTTCCTTTTCACAGAATGGGATTGGCAGACAAAATGAGAAAACTTTTTGCAGTTAGTGATTTTTCCAAGATCACAGAGCTAGTAAATACACCATGTGATTCACATAAAACATGAGAGTAGCCAATATGGGGTACCGAGAAATGAGCAGCCTTGCAATTATAATACAAATAAAAATTATACCCCATTTTACTAGTTTGAATGACTACTGCAGTAAACATGGATATGTTAGATCATGATAGAACCAAAATAAGATATTTATGTGATTTTTTTTAATGGCATACATCTGCTTGGGACAGACTGTGCTTTTTAGAGGAACAACTTTATCCTTCAGTAAAAAAATCTGGAGAAGTGTGATATCAAAGCTCAATTAAACTTGATATTTAAAGTCTTTACACTAAAATAATGAATCTGTTCATGGACAATACAAGAATGAGATTTGGCATGAAATCTATGTCAGCGTATCTCATATCAATACCTAGCTAGGATGTTAATTCACAAGAGAAAAGATTTGTCATTTTCCAGTGTCAGACAGTTATTTGAAGCCTGTCTTCTTTTTTGGTAAAGATATTTTAAATAAGGAACAGTGGAAAAGAGTTATGTATATCTACTGGCATGAAGAGGGAGACTACTTACTGAATATAATTGAATGTATTATTTTATGAGTATTGGTATTATTTCAGTTTTCTAGAAAAAAAATAAACTGGAATAAGAAAAATCTTCATGCTATGGACCACATTGGAAGATAGTAAACAATTGAAATAAAATTTCACGATATTGGTGGTGACCCATCTGCACCCACTAGAATCTCGATTTTACTGGAGCCCTCTTAGGCATTTTAAATATGTGACAGAAGACAGTGCTTCTGAAGACATGCTTTTTCTTTTCCTAAAAGTAATTTACCAGAAAAAATGGACAAATGAAGGCTAAATGTTTCAAGAGGGAACTCATATAATGGATTAAATGAGGCATAGGATAGCAGTGTGTGATGTACTTTGTATTAGAGCTCATTTAAAATACCATCAGTTGCATGAGGCTTCAGAATAAAAGAAAACAGCCTGTGTTCTGCATAAATAACTGTATGCACTGTGTTGTAAAACATGTATGAGAAATTAAGGAAAGAATGCTTTTTTCTTCTGATTTTCATCTTCCTTCTGGTTTCTAGCCAACTACAACAATTTCTTTTATATTGTTACTTGTGGCACCTTCCATGGCAACAGGTGCTTACTCATTTTGACAAATGTCACTTTATTAACAATCATGATGTATGCAAAGAGGACTAACAATCCCTCCAGTTATGCAAAAAGACAGGCACAACACCTGCTGGGGATTGGAGTCTACCAACTTTGTGACAGTGCACAGTATATTTTCACTGTGAAAGCCAGTGGAGTACATATTTAATATATGGGTTGTTCAAGGATTGCTCCTGCTTTATCCTTGAGGCTTCTTTTATTTTCAATGTGTCTTAATTTGTTAAACTATTTTTATTATAAGCATACCTAAAGATTATCTGTTTCCTGTACAAGAAATGGCCATGTCATAGTTATAAACTTGGCAATGTAGAAATAAACTTTGAAACATATACAAACATGAAATGATAGCTGAACATCTCAGCAACTTCACACTGGTTAACATATTGTTTTCTTTTTTTCTTTTTTTTTAATTTTTATTGCATTTTAGGTTTTGGGGTACATGTGCAGAACATGCAAGATAGTTGCATAGGTACACACGTGGCAGTGTGTTTTGCTGCCTTCTGCCCCCTCACCCATATTTGGCATTTCTC
>CM052665.1:16420207-16447089 GCA_028533165.1 Leontopithecus rosalia | reverse complement strand
CATTGGTCTATATCTCTGTTTTGATAACAGTACCATGCTGTTTTGATTACTGTAGCCTTGTAGTATAGTTTGAAATCCGGTAGTGTGATGCCTCCCGCTGTGTTCTTTTTGCTTAGGATTGACTTGGCTATGCGGGCTCTCTTTTGGACATATTGTTTTCTAAGGCTCTGGTTCAAACACTTTATCATATTTTTATAGTTTACTTGTAGTAGATAATTTATATACATACCAATCACACACACACACACAAACATACACACACACTCAATGTCATGCCACTCTAATTAGAAATAAAATTTACTAAATTTCAAGTAATGTAGAACAATACTATACAATATTGTCTTACTTAAGCTTTAGAAATTTGTTGAAAAGATGATTCATAGGATTATGGAGAGTATTGGTCCAAATGAACAAAACATGAAGCCCTGAATACTTCTCAACTCTTTTGTTTTTTGAAAACTAAGAAGCAATTTAACGATTTCTTTTTTAATATGAAGAAAAATGTTTTGTTAGATTTTCTAATAAATGCCATTTAAATAACTAATTCTCCAACATTTAGGGAAATTGAGTATATCCCATCTCTAAAAAGCTTGTGATTTCTCTATAGGGTAACATCTAACAGAGATGATTAGGAAAATTTAGGGATATGCATGGAAATACTATTAATAGATAGCAATTGGGGAATAGATTAATAAAATTTAATCTATAGATTACTGGGCAATAGTTTGAAGGAATAAAGTAACTCTCAATATACATAGGTCTCAAAATAGGCCTCAAAAATGACATTGAGCTAAAAAAATAACTAAGTAACACATGGTGAATCTCATATTCTTCTGTGTAAATATAAAAATTAAAAAAACGTTGTTGGTATATATAAAAGAAATAATAGTTTAATATTGAGAGTAGATTAGACATACATAAATTAAGTATATAAGCATTAGCCTTTGGATTTGTTAATTTTTATTCTGCTGTATATGAACTATTTCATTAATTATTATTGCTGGTTTTTATAACTTTATTTTTTCTGTTTTGGTTTCATATTTTTTCCCCTAATATCTTAAGTTAACTCTTGAATTTATGTTTTTAGACTTTACTGCTTTCCGGTATGTTTTAAATATGCTTTCCTATTTCCAAATATATAGCTTTTTCAAAACATATATTTTTTTTCTGACTTCAAACTTCATTGCATTGTGGTTACAGAAATGTATCTGCCTGATAATTCCTTGGAATTCCCTAATATTTGCGTTATGGCCTCCCACATGGTCAGGTTTTCTTGAAGTTCTCTGCATATCTGAGAATAATGTGTATTCTTTGATATGATGGATTTGTTGACTTCTTTATATATTTTGAGGCAAGTTATTAGAGGCATCCAAGTTTAAATGAGTGTATAATTATCATAGTTTTATGTTTTCTATTTTATATGGTGCTTTGTGCCTTAAAGATTTTGCTTTATTAAGGTATTAATATAGATGCATCAGATTCCCTTTGACTAATATTTAAGCAGCATAATTTTTATCCTTTATGTATCTGTTTTCCCATGTTTTTATTTTCATGTGTGTGATACTTCAATAGTATAATATTGGATTTTATTTTTTATTGAATTTAACCTTTAACTAGAGAGTTAATTTATTTATATAAGGATTGCTTTATATTTGGATTCATTACCATCTTGTTTCTTGTTTTCTGTGTTACTCTTTTGCTTCATTGCTTTTACTTTTTATCACTTTTTCTGTGTCCTTTACATTAATTTTATTTAAATTCCATTTCCCTCTTCATTCTTTTAATAGCTGCCATAAAATTTTCACAGATTTATTTACTCAAAATCTTCTTTAATCATTTTCTCTATTCCCTCTTTATATAATATATGAAACTTAAAATCATAAAAATCAAATCATACACTACTTAATCTTACTTATTGACCCATATTTTAATTGTATTCTTTTTTATTCCCAAATTTAATATTTTTGTTATTCCACACAGACTATGTGGTTTATCCACATGCTTTTCACTTTCTTCACTCAACGTTTCTTCTTATATTTCCAGCTTTCCCTTTATGGTTATATTCCATCTAGCTGACATATCATCAAAAGTTTGTTAAAGTGTGAATCTATTCACTTTTAGGTTTTCTTTTTTTTTAATTGCATTTTAGGTTTTGGGGTACATGTGCAGAACATGCAAGATAGTTGCCTAGTTACACACATGCCAGTGTGTTTTGCTGCCTTCCTCCCCTTCAGCCACATTTGGCATTTCTCCCCAGCCTATCCCTCCCCTGCTCCCCGCCTCGCTGTCCCTCCCCTATTCCCCCCAATAGACCCCAGTGTGTAGTACTCCCCTCCGTGTGTCCATGTGTTCTCATTTTTCATCACCCGCTTATGAACGAGAATATGAGGTATTTTATTTTTTGTTCTTGTGTCAGTTTGCTGAGAATGATGTTCTCCAGATTCATCCATGTCCCTACAAAGGACACAAACTCATCATTTTTGATTGCTGCATAATATTCCATGGTGTATATGTGCCACATTTTCCCAGGCCAGTCTATCATCGATGGGCATTTGGGTTGATTCCAGGTCTTTGCTATTGTAAACAGTGCTGCAATGAACATTCGTGTGCATGTGTCCTTATAGTAGAACGATTTATAGTCCTTTGGATATATACCCAGTAATGGGATTGCTGGGTCAAATGGAATTTCTATTTCTAGGTCCTTGAGGAATCGCCACACTGTCTCCCACAATGGTTGAACCAATTTACACTCCCACCAGCAGTGTAAAAGTGTTCCTATTTCTCCACATTGTCTCCAGCATCTGTTGTCTCCAGATTTTTTTATGATCGCCATTCTACCTGGTGTGAGATGGTATCTCAATGTGGTTTTGATTTCCATCTCTCTGATGACCAGTGATGATGAGCATCTTTTCATATGTTTGTTGGCCTCATGTACATCTTCTTTTGTAAAGTGTCTGTTCATATCCTTTGCCCATTTTTGAAGGGGACTTTTAGGTTTTCTAAAGGGAGTTTTAATTTTTCTTTTATCTTTACTTATACCTTACTTTTGAATTATTTTCAACAGAACAAAATCCTTGAGAGTAATACAAATATTAATAATTCCCATATACCTTGCGTCCTTATCCTTTACTTGTTTATATTTTACTGAATGGACTTTGTCATTCTCTCTCTTTTGTCGTCTTTAGTGTTCATTTTATTACCACGTTGACAGGAAGAGTGTTCTTGCTGGTAAATGAGGATTTTAAATCAGCTTATTATCACTGCAAATTTCCAAAAGAGAGAAATGGCAATAGTGTGAGTCTCCCTACTGCTTCTAGTAGAAATGGAAATGTGAGTCCAAAATATTGCCTAGATTGGAGGAAGGTCATAGAGCACTCAAAATATATGATCATATTGCCATCATAGAAGCAGTTCATATATCGTTTGTCTCCTTACCTGTTTATATATTTTCAACTCTTTAAACAAAACAATTTGAGGTGAAAGTTTACCATCACTGTCACCTATCAATGGCAAGGAAGAACAACAGAAATATTATTTCCCAAAAATGTGTTTGCATTTTGATGGTAGTCAACTACTGATCTAGGTGCTTGATATAAGAGACACTACCTAAGTTCTACAATACCCATAACAGTAGAATTATTTTTCTATTATACATGGAGATGTACAGGCATACCTTGGAGATATTGCAGAGTAAGTTCCAGACCACAGCAATAAGGCAAATACTGCAATAAAGTGAGACATAAAAATTTGTTGATTTTCTAATGCATAAAAATTCATGTGTATATTACAGTATAACCTGCTGAGTGTGCAATAGGAGTATGTCTAAAAAATGCACATAATATATTTCAAAATATTTTATTGCTAAAATGCTAATGATGATCCGATCCTTCAGCAAGTTGTGATTTCTCACTAGTAAAGGGTTTGTTCCCAATGTTGATGGCAGCTGACTGACCAGGGTGGTGATTTCTGAATGTTAGTGTGGCTGTGGCAATTTCTTGTAACAATGTGGCAATGAAGTTTGCCATATTGGTTGACTTACACTTTTGTGACAGAAAATTTTTTTTTTTGGTAATGTGATGTTGTTTGATAGCATTTTTCCTACAGTAGAATTTCTTTCAAACCCAAATAGTGCCACTACTTTATCAATTAGGTTTCTGTAATATTCTAAATTAGTTGTTGTCATTTTAGGAATGTTCACAGCATCTTCACCAGAAATAGATTCTATCTCAAGGAACCACTTCCTTTGCTCATTTATAACAAACAGCTACTAATGCATTAAAATTGTATCATGACATTGGTGCAACTCAGTCACATCTTCAGGAACCACTTCCAATTCTAGTTGTCTTGCTATTTCCACCCAATTTGTATTTACTTCCACTAAAGAGTTAAACCCCTTGAAATTACCTCTGACAGTTGGACTCAACTTCTTCTAAGCTATTGTTTTTGTTGATGTTTTATTATTGTTATTGTTGATATTTTGAACTCTTTTGAATCACAAATGTCCTTAGTGGCATCTAGAGTGGTGAATCCTTTCCAGAAATTTTTCAATTTTCTTTACCCAGATTCATCAGAGAAGTCATTATGGCAGCAATAACCTTAGCGTATTTAGTTCCTAAATAATAAAACTTGAAAGTTGAAATGACTCCTTGATTCAGAGACTATAGAATGGATGTTGTGTTAACAAACATAAAAACAACATCAATATCCTTGTTCATCTCCATTGGAACTCTTTAATATTCATTTACATTGTCGATGTCCAGCAATATTTTGAAAGAATTCTTTTTTATTTGAGCAGTAGTTCTCAAGAGTGGGATAAAAATATCCAGTAGACCATACTGTTAACAGACATTCTGTTATTCAGACTTTGCTCCATTTACAGTATACAGACAGGGTAGACTTAGCATAATACTTATGATTTTCAGAATGGTAAGTCAGCATTGGCTTCAACTTAAATTTACCAGCTGCATTAGCCCCTACCAAGAGTGTCAGCCTGTGCTTTGAAGCTTTAAAGCCAGGCATAGACTCATTTTCTAGACATAAACGTCCTAGACAGAATCTTCTTTCAATATGTCCGTTTCATCTACACTGAAAATCTCTAGTTTAGTGTAGCCACTTTCATCTATTATCTTAGTCAGTTTCTGGAATGTGTGTACAGCTTCTACATCAGCACTTGCTGCTTTGCCTTGAACTTTTTTTTATTAGTATTTTGGAGATGGCTTCTTTCTTTAAAAAAAATTATTAACCAACTCCTCCTAGCTTTCAACTTTTCTTCTTCATTTCTCTCAGCCTGAAAAGAGTTGACGAGAATTTGGGGCTTGTGGTGATTGGTTTAATTTTTTTTTTCTTTCCTTTTTTTTTTTTTTTTTTTTTGAGACAGTATTGCTCCATCACCAGGCTGGACTGCAACGGTATGATCTCAGCTCACTGAAATTTTCACCTCCCAGGTTCAAGCAATTCTCCTGCCTCAGCCTTCTGAGTATCCGGGATTATAGGCACGTACCACCACACCCAGCTAATTTTTGTATTTTTAGTAGAGACAGGGTTTCACCGAGTTGATAAGGCTGGTCTTGAACTCTTGACCTCATGATCTTCCCGACTTGGCCTCCCAAAGTACTGGGATTATAGTAGGAGCCACTGCACCTGGCCAGTTGGTTTGATTTTCTATCCAGACTAATAAAACATTATCCATATCAACAACAAGGCTGTTTCACATTCTTTATTATCCTTTTCTTCACTGTAGTAGCACTTTTAATTACCTTCAAGAACTTTTCCTTTGCATTCATAAGTTGGCTAACTGTTCATTTTAAGAGACCTAGCTTGTGGCCTCTCTCAGCTTTCAGCATGCTTTCTTTATTAACTTTAATAATTTCCAGCTTTTAACTTAAAATGAGAGATGTATGATGCTTTTCTTTTCACTTGAACACTTACAGGCCATTATAGGATTATTAACTAACCTAATTTAAATATTGTTGTGTCTCAGAGAATAGTGAGGCTTGAGGAGAAGAAGAGAGATGGGAGAACAGCTAACTGCTGAAGAAGTCAGAACACACATGATATTTATTAAGTTCATTCTCTTATATGTGCACAATATATGGTACCTCACAGATAATTCCAATAGTGACATCAAAGATCACTAATCAGATAACCATAACAAATGTAATGACAGTGAAAAATCTGAAATATTGTGAGAATCACTGGAATATGACAGAAAAAGCAAAAGTGAGCACATGCTGTTGAAAAATTGTGTGGATAAAACCACTCAGTGAAGACTGGCCACAAACCTTCAATTTGTAAAAAACATAGTATCTACAAGGTGCAATAAAGCAAAGTGCAATAGAACAAGGTATACTTGTCACTGATCCAGGTTACATAGGAAAAAAAAGGAAGAGATTAGATTCAAATCAAATCTCTCTGATGCCAAAACCCATGAGCTTAATAATTTTAAACATTGCTTCCAATTTTATGTCTAGATAATATACATTTCATAGGTTTTATATAAAAATATATTGCTTAACATCATCTAACTAGTAATATATATCTATACACACACATACATATATATATTGTTTACACCCAATGTGAGAAACACTTATATTCAGAAAGTTTTATTTAATTAAACAATGGTTGCCCAAATGAGCTACTGCTTTATTAAGCAAAAAAAAAAATCTTATTTTGTAATATGTATTTAGAAGTAGAATTATGAAATTAAAATAAGTCATGACAGTTTTCCCAAAATAATGAGAAAAGGACCCATTAACTCTACTATGCTTAAAAAGGAAAAACACATGTTTTGTGCATCTTTATAAAGAGATGAAATTTGGAAAGGGAAAACATTAAATTTAGGTTATTAAAAGAAGCAAGTTAACTTATGTTTTGTTTTATATCATATTTTACTTTAAAAAAATTCTTAAGTTGAGTTTTCTTTGTATTTATTTTGTACCATTTTTAAATGTATAGGTCATTTGCAAGTAGTTAGTTTCTGAATTTTTAGTGCAATCCAAATACTTAGTTTATTATTTATTACCTGTGGTTTACCTGCTAACTAATTTAAAAAGATGACTATAACATGCAAATTAAGCTTATAACCATATATTTTCAAATGCAAGCTATATGGAAAGAGTATTTGATAAAAAGTACATAGATTGTATTTTCTTTGCAGCTCAAAAATGAATTGGAAAAATAAATTCGTAATCATTTAAAAAATGCATTTAATTATGTTTTCTAATGTCGCATGGCATAGAATTTTGATAGCTTGGTTGGAAATGTATGTCTAAACTAGATTTCAGCGAAATTGTTTTCTTCTTTGTATTGGTGAAATACTAACTGCTATGTCTTCATATGACCACTTGATGGAACTCTTTCATTTTGCTTTCAGCAGTCTCTAAGCAGTATCAAACTTAACTTCCTGGCCAGGCATACAAGTATATATATATATATAAAATATATATATTATATATATTATATAAAATATATAATATATATAAAATATATATAATATATAATATATAATATATATAATATATATAAAGTATATATATAAGTATATATATAAGTATATATATATATATACTTAAAGGAATTCATTATTTGGAATATTTAATATTCTATACAGTTTTGTATTTTTCTATGTAGAAACATAGAGTGTTAGTAAGTCAATCTGTAGCAAAAAACTACTACTTCTCAAATAAACTCTTGTTCTCATTTTCCTTCAAGAATTTTTTTGCAGAAAATGAATTTTAAATAATTTTAAATATTTAAATATAGTCATATCCAAGATTTTATTGTTTTTTATAATCAAACTGAAACTGTATTCCTGGGATGTATTCCAAATTAATAGTCAGAAGCACTCCCAAGGTCTGGGGAATTAGAGGATGTTAGGTAGCTTTGGGAACTTCCTAACAATTATCCTTATTGGGAAAGATAGTTTGAGATGGGGAGAGATTGATTTTGAAGTTAATCTTTCAATAATGTCATATAGAACCATTAGGACAAACTAGAAGAGAAGGGCAGGGTGAAAATCACCTTCTTTTCATTGAAAGCACCAACACTGTAAATCATCAAAGAGCTGTGGATTAGACATCAGTAACCTATTTGTAATCTTTTATTTAAACTTTCTGAAGTTTTGCATATTTTAGGAATAATATAAGTCTCTCATGAGGCTCAAATACAATAAAACTCACCATAGTAATAAATTTGTAAACTCTAAAAACATCACATAACTAATAGTTGTTGAAATTATCACACTGTTGTAAAGAAAGCCCACAATAAGCATATCAGCATATCTCAAAGAAGAAGACCATCTTCAGTAATTCTACCTTATAAAATATTTTCCATGCTCTGTAATGTCTGGCGCCTAGTCACTAGAATGTCAGGGAAATATGGCCTCTTTTTTGTTTACCATTTCTTCTAAGCGATCTCTGTCACTTCAGTGGCATATACTCCTATGCTAATGATGGCTAAATCTGTTTCTCTAGTCCTGAATTTCTATGTGAACTCTACCACCCTATTAGACATTTTCTCCCCAATATTCTGGTAACTTAAATTTCCATTTGTCATAAACTAAACTCACTGTGTTTCTTCTGCAAAACTTTTGCACATACTTGGCTGACAAAGCTTTTGGTTTTTATTTTTATTATTATTTTTTCCAGGTCTGAAGAGCATTTATTCTGTCTCAGTGGGAAGGGGAAGGGGTCCAGGTGTACAGAGGGCGCAGGGCCTATGTGTACATCATGAAGCCGTGGTTGGCAAAGACAGCCTCCTCCAGGGGGCGCAGTCCGTACAACTCCCCGAGCAAGGGGGCACCCAGCGAGTTGTGTTGAACACAGACTCCCCGACCTTCCAGCCGGGTACATCCCTCATGATGATGGCCTCCTCCTCCAGGTTCTCCCGAAGCATGTGCAGGATCCTCCGGTCCGTTTCAGCCTGGAACAGCGGCATCAGTGCGATGCGGGCCTCAAAGTCCTCCATTTGTAGGCGCCTGCGTTCACGGTTCCACTTAATTATTTTCCAGTATCCGAAGAGCAGGGTTCGGATGCCCAGGGCCAGCATGCTGTAGCCTGACAGTCCTCGACGCGGCAAGTTCCGTTTGTAGTCGACGGTCCCATAGCCCCCCGCCGGGGGCATGTCCTGCTTCACCATCGACGCCGCCATGCTCACTGGATCCCGCTTTTGGTTTTTAAATTGATGACCATAATCAATTTCTCTTTTGCTCCCCAGTACCTAGTGTACGGTAGTCAGTGACCAATTAACCATGGAATGCATAATGTATTTTGAAGCCCAAGCCATAAATTTGACCTAATGGTGATAATTTCAAACATTAATTTGTTTTACTGTGACTTTTTTAGAGATTAGTTTATACAATATTACTTTTCTACTGATGCTTGTTTTTATCTATTTTTGGTCTACACAGATATTGAAAATATAAGGCACTAAATGTGCCTTCATTTTCGGAGTTAAAGAAAAACTTCCTTTGCTACACTAATGACAAAAATTTAGGGATAAGTTATAAAATACTATTAATGCTTTTTCTATGTATATACTTTTTCTTTTTGAATTACTGGAGTGAAGAAACTCACTTAAGAGAAATGTCCTTCAACAGGAAAAGCTGTAAGGAAAAAGTGGATACTATTCTCACCCCCAAGAAAAAAATCTAAGATAAAATACATTCATTGCACAAAAAAAATTATGAATTATTTCTGTAGACTCACAATATGCTAGGTACTATTGAATGTGCTAGAGATGAAGTAATAAACAAAGTGTATGTTCTTACATTCTTTGAGCTTGTGCAGGAGACCCAATATAAACAAATGTGTTGTTTATATTTCATTTAACTTATTTTATTTCAGGTTGCAACAGAACTAAAAAAAAGTGAAGTAGGAAAGGTGATGAAGTAACAGAGGCTGCTGTTTTTCTACTGGGTTGTCAAAGAAGATCTTTCTAAGGGGAGCCTCTATGTAGATATCTGAGTGAAATAAAGGGGGAAGTCATCTGGGGAAGACCTTTTGCATTCCCTCAGGAGGTCTCAAGGACCTTCCAGGGCGCTCTGTAACCCTCTTCGGGGATCTCTCACAAGAGACTGATGACAGAGATATCTGAGAACTGAGCTGTGGCAATCCAACATTTGTAGTACTGATGCAAAGAAAGTCACCAAAAGTGATTTAGATCATTTTTATAGTTCTATGAAAATATTTTTACGACTCTCAATTTTTCATTTGGTTAGCATATTTTTCCTTCTTCATGTCACATTTACCCTTTTGTTGACTGTAAAGGAATCCATTTACTTATGCACTATATTCTGTAATAGCATAAGCTGTTTTCAATGATGGGAGCATCAATTTATAGGTAAGTATAGCTCAGTTAAAGCATGCAGGTTCAGGTACTAAAATCAATACAAAGAGCATATTCTTGTACCTCCCAAACCCCTCCCCACCTTTATTTTACATAGGTTTAAAGTATCTCATGGACAGGATCTTGTTGCTTGTTTTGGGTTCCTTCATATCACAATACTTGTCATAGAGTAGGCATGCAATGCTTTTAATGTGAATTAATAAGTCAATTTCAAGGAGGCAGGGAACTGAGCAAAACAGGGCTTGTGACCATCTTTGCCAAAGAGAAACCAATGATGAGCCACTGTTGGTGGCTACCCAAAGCTATTCTTGAGATCCCAGTTTTAATATCATAAATAATCAAGTACATGAAAATAATAGAAAATGAAATCCATCCTTAACTGACAACGGTATCTTGCTTCTGGAGATAAAACTAATGATTATCTCAGGAAATTTTTAAGCAATGTTTGGAGAAAAAGCTAAAGAGATTTAACTAGTATTTCGTTAGGATAGGATTGCCTGGTAACTTATAAAACACCCATTTAAATTTGAACTTCAGATAAGTTACAAAGTATTTAAGATGTTCTTATACTAAAAATTTGTTTGTTCTTATGTGACATTGAAATGTAAGTAAAAATCCTATATTTTTATTTACTAAATCTGATAGTCCTATGTTAGGAATATTTTAGATAGATTAGAGTAAGATACGCTTTCTGGAAACATCAAGCAACCTACTTTTGTGTGTCCAACAATCAAAGCCAAGGAGCCAGTAAGATAGATTAGTATGGCTAAATGTTGTAGTCTGTTAGTAAAAAGTGTGGGTGTAGTATATTTGAAGACGAAAGGAAGGAAGGAAGAAAGGATGGAAGGAAGGAAGGAAGGAAGAAAGAAAGGAAGGAAGGAAGAAAGAAAGGAAGGAAGGTTGGTTCCAGATGGATGAAACGTCCTATTCTTAGCTATGATTTTATTAAAAATATACTGAGATGAGAAAATTAATCCTTTCTTAGAGGAGAATAAATCCAAGCATAATCAAATAAACCATGTGAAAGAAATAAAATACAGGTTTTTGCATTACATTATATTCAAAATATATTCCGATAAAGCAAATATGACAAACGATAATACATGAAGCTAAACTAGGCCCTCTTCCATGAAAAATGGTAGGTTCAAACTATCTATAGTGGGCCTAAGCTACTCACAATGACAAGAAATGAAGACACTCGTAAGGGTTATATAAACTTTTTAGTAGTTATATATGCAAGAAAACTTATTGAGCTTCTAAATGAGGTAAAAAGTAACAGAAATATTCCCAAGTATGTGATAAAGACATTAAAAAAATCACAATTGACTGAACTCCAGGTGCATAAGAGACTTATTATATTCTAAAGGAAGTTGCTAATGAACAAGGAAAGCTGTTAAACAGGCTTTGAAAATCTCCAAAGAACTAGGGCATGCATTAAAGAAATCTTCAGGAAAATGTGATATAGTAAAATTTAGACAGAAATGTGTAACTATGGTGTGGCAAAACATTCCAGTGGTGTGAGTTTCAGAATCAAGAGTAGAACTAAGAAGGAAGAAAAAGAGAAGGAAGAAGAGGAGGAGGAGGAAAACCTTTCTACCAAAGATCATTACCAGTCAGAACCATGAGCTCTCTAATATAAGCTGCTGACTAGAGTGAAATTTGCATTTTAAAATGCCATGATTATTAAAACTTTTTACATCAAAAAAGGCCTAGCTTATTTGAATTTGTTCTCTAACTCTGGCTGTGTGCTTGAAATTAAAGGCCTATCACTGGCGTTCCATCTCTGCTGTGAGCCTATTTTGGGGGCTAGTTCTTGGCAATGAGGCTAGAAGCTTATTTGCCAAATTGTCTAAAGACCACTTTTCTTCTTATGCAGATATCAGTTTAGTCATCTAACTTGTGTCTAGAGCTCTGGAACAAGAAGCAACTGAACAAAAAAGAGAATCTACTATTCTTATGACAGTTTAGATTAAAAATGGGAAAGGGGATACTCTTAGGAGGAAAATAATTCTAACAAGGACCTCATATATTTAGTTTTGTCTGTTAAAAACAAATTTCCAGTGGTTTCAAGCCAGAAATGAATTAAGATAAAAATGGAAGTTAACATGAAAAAATTAAAAAAACGTAATCATTTCTATTTGTTTTTGTTAACTGGGTTTAATATATGATCAGAAAATCACAGCATTATGTTAATGTCTCCTAAATATTTGAAAATCTATACTTTAGCACTTCTTACATTTCTAATGTAAAAACTATTTAAACACTATTGCATTCTAGTTTAAAGATTACATACTGAGTGGTCCCAACAGACCATAATGTTTTCAAAAACAATATTTATGTCACACACATCGAAGGTAGTTTCAACTGGATATTATATGACATTGCTTGTTTCGCGAAGATAGTGTTTTCTTTTAATACTGCAATGTGTGATATACTGTAAAACTTTTATGTTGAAGCTTTAAAAAGACAGAAATAAGAGAAACCCAAATACATTCTGACTGGCTTTAAAAGTTAGAATAAATAGTACTTCCAAAACATCATAAAATGGATATAACCGCCAAAATAATGGACAGAAATTTTATTGTTTTTTCTTTGTTTCCTCAAGGAAAAAAATGGCACTTTTATTATGATTGGGACACAACTTCAAAAGAAAAGGAAGTTCAGAGCTTTCTTTGTGTTTTCTGTATCTTTCTTTAGACAATACTACCACGTGGTCTGGCCTAATGCAGCTGTGACATACACACATCCCTGAGCAGGATATGATGTGCTATTGCTTTTGCTTCTTGATGTGAATATTGAAAGGCATAGGGTCACCTTCAGCTCTTTGGACACTGGCCTTCTGTGTACCCTGCTGTGCATATAGGACCTGCTGCTATGATATTCCCTCTGAGTCCCACACGCTGTGCTATTTTTGTATGAATTGAACCAGATATTTTCTACATGGCAGCATGGTCTGCCACTGGAATTTTTCACTGAAAATTTAGCAAGTATTTTACTACTCATTGTTATTCATATGTTGCTGAGTAATAAACCACCCCAAAGCTTAGTGACTTGAAATCACAGCCATTTTGTTGGGTATGATGCCAACAATATGGGCAGGATGAAGAAGAGGTATCTGTGAATGACATGGTTTTGGCTGGGACAGCTCAACTGGAACTGGTGGAATCCACTGGCCTCCTTTACACGTGCTTGTTGTTGCTGGATGCCTTGGGTGTCTTCCATGCAGATTGTGTTTTTACTTATGGCCTGTCACCCACCTGTCTCTCTGTGTGGTCACCCTCTTTAATAGGAGATCCTGGAATTATTTATATAGAGCTGAGTTTTGAAAGGGAAAGCAGAAACTAAATACCTGAGCTCAAAAGTCCTAGAACATAACTTCTGTGACATTTCATTAATCAAAGCAAGTGACATGGGCAGCCCAGATCCAGAAGTTAAGGAAATAGACTTCACCTTTTGACAGGAGAGGTGGCAAGCACTTTGGAAAAGAGACACAGGCATGATCATTGGTGGGCAGTTTTTATCCCTCTAATACACTGCTTTTAAGAGTGATTTGCAGTGGTCTTTGAAAAGAACAGCTGTGCCCAATATCATTTTGCTTTGAATAAGGCAGGAGCATGGATTTCAAGTTTTTCTCTAAATTATTTCCTGAAGGATAAATAAAATATCTGCTTGTCTGTGGTTATAATGATAAATTAGTTTTAAAAGTTTAAAATTTTGATATAATTTCCTTTTCCTCAAATAGCTTAGTTGAATAATTAAGGACTAAATGCATCTGTTTCTATTCTATTTTTCTCCCCTTTGAAATAAACAAGTCACCTGTACTGATTTTCTATGAGAAAATATGGAGACCAGGTTATGCGTGCTTACAGATAAGCACACTCAGAACTGAAAGAATGAAGTTGAAAGTATGTTGTTTCAGTGGGGAACAATGTTAAATAATTAATACCTGGCATGTGTGTCAGAACTTTTTTGTTGGGGTAGGAAAGTATTTATTTTGCAGTTAAATTATACAATTCTACTTTCTAATGCTTCTGCTGCAGTAACTTGTTTGTCTTATTACCTTGCATCAATGATTTTTTGTGATGTGCCATTGTCCTGCTTTAAGTTCTTCAATTTCTTCCAGTAGCGTGTAGAAAAGAATGAAAATTCCTTAGTGTGACATTTATAACCCTTGCCTGCTTCCAGCTACCATTCATCATGCCCCATCTCATGGCCTATGCTCCAGCCAATCAAACTGCCTGTAATTTTCTCAGATTACAGTCTAGGTCAGACCTGCAAGACTGCTAGTTCAGGGCTCTCCATTGCATTTTTCTTTGGTACCCTGACTTCATTTACTCTCCCCGCTCCTAGAAAACTTGCTCCAAGAACAGTGTATCTCATCTCTCTTTAACCTTAGTTCAGTTCTGAATCTTGTATGAATCTTCTTTAGAATTGCCTCACCTTATGCAGAAATAACTGTTTAATCCCATGTGTGCTAGTTTCTAGACCTCCATACATTTTTGTCTTTGAGGCTATAGTATACTCCTGCATTTAAGTACATATCTTTTTTCTATGGCTAGACTACATGCAATTATCTTTTTTTTTCTATATTCTCTCTTCCTAGAACAATGCCTGGCACAGGTTTGGTATTTAAGAAATAAGCCTTCCCAAATTAATAAACATATGTCAAAATCCCTTTTGATATTAATTCTTCCTAGTAACAAGTATTCTAGACATGTTCTAAGACAGATGCATAAGTATTATCTCAGCATGGATTATCCCAGTATGATTCAGAACAGATTGCTCATGTATGATTCTCTGTTTTTTTAAGTTGAGACTGGAAGCATGATTAGAGGCTGAATGTGATCAGTCTGAAGATGTACTGGGCTATATTTTTCTTCTCTATGCCATAAACTAATCAGCAAACTGTTTAAGAATCACCAGAAACTCCATTTTTTCTTTCAGAAATCTGTTAAGATGTAATGTTTGATGTGCTTGCTTTTCAAGGCATACATAGGTTGAGTGCAGTTAGATACAGGAATGTTGAATCCACAAGCCATAGTGCAGTGAGTATGTTTTGCAGAAATGTACCTTGATATGCCACATATACACATTTAGAGGCCTGTATTCATTATTGATGGAAAACAATCTCATCAAAAAGTGACAGTCTTGATTGAGATTTTCATTTGATCTTATAAGTTATTTCTGTGGCCCATGGTGTTGGCACATTTTTAAATCCTGTGTCTTCTTAATAGACTTAGCTCCACCTTTTCATGGAAAAACACAAAACCCTGAAATCATGGTATTCTCCTAACAGTTTTCAAAGAAATACTTTCTTCAAAGTTATTTTCCTCTTCCTTTTACTTACATTTCTAAAGCTGAGTCAGGGTAGTTGATTCTGGTGCTGAAAAAAATTAGTTAATAACCATTTTTATAAACTGCTACACATTTCTTTGATGTTGGTATAGTAGAATATTGTACATTTGGAAGTCAAAGAGAAATTGGTTTCCTTTTTTAATTTGTATTTATTTTTTCTGAGACATAGTCTTACTCTGTCCCCCAGGCTGGAGTGCAGTGGTGTGATCTCAGCTCACTGCAACCTCCACTTCCTAGGTACATGTGATTCTTCAGCCTTAGCCTCCCAATTAGCTGAGATTACAGGTGCCAGCCACCATACCCAGCTCATTTTTGTATTTTTACTAGAGACAGCGTTTTACCATACTGTCTAGGCTTGTCTCAAACTCCTGACCTCAGGGGATCTGCTGGCCTCAGCCTCACAAAGTGCTGTGATTACAGGCATGAGCCACCACACCCGGCTGGTTCACATTTTAAATATGCTACTTTTTAACCAAATGATTTGGGACAAGTTTCTTCCATTTTTTGCATGTGTTTTTTCATCTATAAAAAACTATTTATCTCTGTAGATCTCTATTAACCTAGAATGTGAAGATAAACTTTTCTTCCATTTTCTTCCCAGTACATATTTGGACATTTTACCATAGTGAACTTACCCATGCTTGTTTTCCAGTGTATTTATTTATATCACTTTGGAAAAGCAATTATCGTGTCATCCTCTTCATTGTCTTCTGATTTTTGCTCTCTGTTTTTCATTGATGTTTTCTTCTGCCTTCAGGTAATACATGTTCATCCATCCACATTGTATATCAATAGGCCTTCGAAAATAATCTTAGCTGTAAATCCTGACTATTAAATAATTCAGAATTATTTACTTATCTGCACCGTCCTGATATTCCTGTTACCCACACTATGTTCAGTGTTAGAAACACATGCCAAATTAAAAATGCATGTACATTTTCTTTCTTTTTTTTTTTCTGAGATAGAATCTCTCTCTGTCACCCTGGCTGGAGTGTAATGGCACAATTTTGGCTCACTGCAACCTCTGCCTCCCAGCTTCAAGTGATTCTCCTGCCTCAGCCTCCCAAATAGCTGGGATCACAGGTGCCCACCACCACACAGGGGTGATTTTTGTATTTTTACTAGAGATGGAGTTTCACCATATTGGCCAGGTTGTTCTCGAATTCTTCATGATCCACCTGCCTTGGCCTCCAAAAGTGCTGGAATTAGCATGTACATTTTCAAATCACTACATATGCATTCTTCAATCACACTGCTTTTCCCAAAAAATTGGGAAAATAATAGTGCATGTAATATTGGTTTTATGTCGAATAAATTGAGTATTTGACTGTGAAATTGTTTCTCAATTGGCAGGAGAAGTGGTCATAGTAAAGATTGGCATTAGGTTATCTAGAGAAGAATGCGGCACAGTTCCCTGTCTTGGCTTTTATTTGTTTCAGGGAAGAATAAGGCAAACAGTAAGGGTAGAAGAGGGAAATACAGAGTTGTGTTTATGGTAAAATATTGAAATAGTCATTTTGAAGGGTGATGGGTTGAACTGAGAAAATAAACAAGGTCTCTTTTTAAGGCAGCATGAAGAGTTCAGTTGAGACTAGTAACAATGAGTTTATATGGGCACAAATGTAGGCAATGGCATAGTCTACTTTTTTTCTTGTTTAATATAAATGACCATGCATTTTGGGTTGGTTGGTAAATGATGCTTTTGATTAAAATATCAAAACATCTGTTTTATTTTTACTGTCTTAAGAAGAAGAATTTCAAAGAAACTTTGAATTACCTTGCATTTGAAAAAAACACATGAATAAGCTTACATAAACATTTTCTCTGTTGGAGAATAATTCCTAATGAATCTCATCCTTATTTTGTCTATAGGCTAAAAGGAAAAAACATTATTTGGTTAATAAGTGAAAAGGAGTTCTTTGTGAATCTGTAATAATAAGCATATATATTTGTCAGTCTAAACTTACCCTGTTGAGCTCTATAATTCGAATATGACTGATGAAGAGAATAAATATTTGTATATAATGTAATGAAAGGCTTTGTGAAGTTTATTTGCCTAGGGGATGTAGGTAGATGGATGGCTCAAATTAATCAGTATTATCTGCAAAACTGATTGCATTCCACCTTGGAGAATAAACTACATGACATCCTGTGGTTCCTTTGAATTCTGTACGTTACACGAAAGGAGACATATAACTTCTCTGTTAAAGTCTTGTAATTAAAAATGAATGTAGGTTTTTGGTGACATTTTTGTCCTTTTTTTGTGCAGAGAAAACTTCTGAGGCTTATTTTTAACATTTGTTATTCAATTTATAGATTTATAAGCCTAGTTCTTTTTTAGGTTTCTTTCATTACTATGATTATTTTATTTTTAAAATGGAAAGTTTTAGCAATTATTTTAAGGGCTTAAAATATTATAGGTATATAGATTTCCAATTACAGATCAGTTCCTTGCCAATGCCAAACAGTCTTTACTAGGATTTCAAATGTTTTAAATATTTCTGTGCTTAATTCGAAATCCTCCTGAGGCTAAGGAGATGTGTACACATTATGAAAGCAATGACTGGTAACTGAAGGTCCTCAAGATATCAAATACTTAATTCTGACTCTTAACTGCTGAGGAAGATAATGTCATTCTACAAGACTATGATTTATGATGACCAAAAATGTTTGCCAGGAGATTAATTGATCTTTTCAGACTGTGTTTTTTCTGAGCTACTGAAAAAAAAAAAAAAAACCTATGTAGAGCTTTTTTGTCAGTGACCCCCAGACCTCAAGGAGGAAGTTACACAACTCATTCCCTGGATTTACTTGGAACAGATTTCCTAATTCTCCTGTCTAATCACAGAGCTCTGCCCTCCCACCTACATTGGTCATTTGTCTGTACGTTGAATGCATTATTTTAGCTCTTAAGAAATATATAGGCCAGCCTGTAATCCCAGCACTTTGGGAGGCCGAGGCGGGGGGGATCTCGAGATCCAGCGATCAAGACCATCCTGGCAAACATAGTGAAACCCCATCTCTACTAAAATATAAAAATTAGCTGGGCATGGTGGCGCACATCTGTAATCTTAGCTACTCGAAAGGCTGAGGCAAGAGAATTGCTTGAAGCCCGGAGGCGGAGGTTCCAGTGAGCTGAGATCGCAGCACTGCACTCTAGCCCAGGCAACAGTGTGAAACTCCATCTCAAAAAAAAAAAAAAGCAAAACAAACAAAAAAAGAAACATATGTATTTTCCAAATGAATCTTAAAACCTCATTGGAAAACCAATAAATGCCTTTTCCATCTAACTTTAAAGAACTTTAAACTTAATGGAATTTTCTATTTGTTCATGTTCTTAATACCACAAAATACTTACAGGTATTAATATCATATGTATTGGCATTTGAATATCTCTTATAGCTTTATCTGACTTGGGTTTAAAAATTATACACTCATTCTATTGGAATTTATTTAATTATGGCTTATGACATTTCATGTTGATTAATCCCTACATTTTTGACATCTGCAAGTAGAAACTGCCATAATTTTGTCTGTAATGACACAAACACATTGCCATTCATTGACATACGAAAGCACTTCAAGTTTAAAAGATATTCAGGTAATCCTGTTTCTCTTGATCATCAGAAATCTCAGAGCTGACAGCACCAGGTGTGTGTGTTTCCATGTGTGAGACAGACAGAGAGAGAGAGACAGCGATTTAAAATAAAAAAAACACCCCAGAGCATAGTAAAGTGGCAGAAACAAATTAAAGACTGATTACATTTCACTGGAACTTTAAATATGGTCATTTTGCATCTTAGAGAACTTTGGGTAACTTATTCTAGTAATATCATATTGTAGAAAGAATGGAATACCTGATTAGTATAGTAACACGATTTTGAAGAAATGAAATAAGAAAAGTACTTGATTTTAATGTATGATATTCAGGTGTATATAAGAAATTTGCTAATAGTTATCTTTTTGAAACAGTAATAGATGTTTCCAGGTGTGCATAGGTCTGTGTGAATATCAGAGATTAAAATAGAAACTGAATTGAAAAACTGTGCTACCATTGAAAATTTATTTTTTTAAAGACTGTGCCACTTAGGAAGCATTTTATTGCTGCAGTTTATACATGCTGTTACTCACGTACGTTTAAGTGTTTTTTATTTGACTTGCACAAAATTTAGATTTGCTGCAATCTTATTTTTGCTCTTAATAGTTTCTGAGTCTTGGAAATGAAAGGGAGATAATATCCAAATATGTGAAATGGGGTTCTTTGACTTCTAAGAAATAATTAAAATCTTACATACAAAGGTATTTAAAGTATACACATAATTCTACATTTGGCCTAGCAGACTATAGTGCTATGAATATTTGTCCATTAATGAACATCCCTTATGTGTAAGAAAATTATGCCATTCTGCTTTTGGTTATCTGCTCTTTTCACCTACTGTCCCCTGGAGTACTCTCTCCCTTTTCATTTGGTGAGGGTCTTTTTGGGCCTAAAGCTTTTCTTGGACTTCACTTTTTGCTGCTTTTTCCTTTGCCAGTTCTGGGCCTTTTGCTGAGTCTACAACAGATTAAAAAAGGGAGAAAGCATAACCCCAAATCTACTGACCTATGAGTAACAAGGTTACAGAATTTCCATAGTTCTGCTGAGGTCTGATCCTCTACTCTCTAAAGACTATGGCGGTAGAAAACCTAACATTTATTCCAGCTCGCCTGGATTTGTTAGTCTTTGATGATGGAGAGATTTCCAGCTTTTATACCCTATATTCTTCATGGCAAAAATCAAAAACAAAAACAAAAAACAAAACAGTGCCACCACTTTATGATCAATCATAGTTTCTGTTTAACCCTTCAAGAAGCACTTACGGGGCTGGGCGTGGTGCCACACACCTATAATCCTAGTATTCTGGGAGGCAGAGGCAGGAGGATAACCTGAAGTTGGGAGTTTGATACCAGCCTGATCAACATGGAGAAACCTCATCTCTACTAAAAATACAAAATAAACTAGTCATGGTGGTGCATGTCTGTAACCCCAGCTCCTCGTGAGACTGAGGCAGGACAATCCCTTGAACCCAGGAAGCAGAGGTTGTGGTGAGCTGAGATTGTGCCATTGCACTCAAGCCTGGGCAACAACAGTGAAACTCCATCTCAAAAAAAATAATAATAATAATCACCTATCTACTTAATCAACAATTATATTGTATCATGCTAAGCATGGCATTAACTATCAAGGAGCAAATGGCCTCTGGCCTTTTGGAATCCACATTTGCCCCACTGTGGTTCCCTTCCACCCCTGCATGTTTGTGTCTTTTCTATCTCCTTCCCTATTGGCTTTGTAAAGTTACATCATGCTGTTAAGCAGTGGTGTTTTTACACCACAATGTCCCATAAACAAATACTTTTAATACCCTTTTATTGGTGCTAATTTGTAAGTGACCATTTTATACGCCGCAGTAAGTACCTGTAAAGATGGGAGAAAAAGAAAAAACAGTTATGTTGTTCTCATGCGGGGTAAGAAAGGGCAGCATTAAACTCCTGTCACCTCTATTCTGCATTTCTGCCTTGACAAGGATATATATAGAATATAGCAGCAAGGGAAGATGTGGGGTCTGAGAACAAGGACCAAAGAGTATATCATTCTTCCCTCAAACATCTGTGTTCTTCTTCAGCTTGTCCCACTTTACCCTTTCCAAAGAAGGGCAGGTGGTTAAACAGAAGAGAAGCAATGTAATAAAGAGTGTATCAGAACTCTCCGTAATTCATATAACCTCCAGACAAGTTCTCAGATACACTGGTCAGAAAATACAGGGTGACATTCACTACTTTTTTTCTTAGTATTGAAAAGATTTCTTTGAGAGTGTGGAGCTCAGTCAAACTTTGTAGGGTAAAATAAGCCACAGTCCTAGGGATTCATTCATTCATTCATTTGGGACATAATTTTTGTTTCTATTATACCCCACAGTCCTAGGCTCTGGGGATTAAAATGTGATCCAGAAAAAAAGCGCTTTAGCCTGATGGAGCTTGCAGCATATTTCAGGGAACAGACAAAATTCACAAAACAGACAGGAATGTGCATAAATAGTATACTTTGGGATAAGTGCCATAACTAAAATACACAGAGGGCTGACATAATAGTTGCATGTTGTGTGAGAGAGATTCGCATTAGGTAAGGTGTCTAGGTTAGCTGTCTCTGGGAAATTGCATTTCAATTGGGATCTAAAAGATTGCAGTGAGGTCAGAGAGTGTCCTAAGCAGAGATATACAGAATGTGCAAAGGCCTTTAAGTTGAAAAATTCCTTGACTCTTTTAAAAACTGTTAGAGGCCAAGTTGCAGGTGGAATAGATGTGAAAGCAAGTCAAGCTATTTGCATTTTATTACAGACCACACATAGGATCTTTAAATGTTCTAGAATTTTGATTTTTTTTATTACTTGGGAGATAATATAATTTTTTTCATCAAGTCTTATTTCTATAAACTTTCACATTTTGCTTTCATCTGAGAAACCTGACCCCGTGTGGCATAGTTCTGTATTACATGATTCATACTCCTGTTCAGTCTTTAAGGCATATTAGCAAAATTCTTGTACACCTTTTTTCAGTTAACCTAAGTCACCTCTAGCTGGTCTCACTCAGACTCAAATAGAGAATTTTATTTATTTTTATTGTCATTGTTGTTGTGTTTTACTACTTTCTCACATTCCACTGTGGAATGGACATGCCCTAGGAGCAAAGACCCCAGTAGCCTCAGGGGCCAGGCAGATTGAAAACAAAAATGAGTGAAGCCAGACCAGATCTGATGCAATAAAAGACTCTAGGAAATTTGGAGACACACATTATAAAGAAAGACTTTCAATTTCATGTATTTACTTTATAAACAAGTAATACCAAAATAAATAGCCCTAAGGACCATTATATTTTTCAGTCTCTGTCCCTACATTTTTTTTTTTTTGAGACCGAGTTTCACTCGTTACCCAGGCTGGAGTGCAATGGCGCGATCTCGGCTCACCGCAACCTCCGCCTCCTGGGTTCAGGCAATTCTCCTGCCTCAGCCTCCCCAGTAGCTGGGATTACAGGCACGAGCCACCATGCCCGGCTAATTTTTTTGTATCGTTAGTAGAGACGGGGTTTCACCATGTTGACCAGGATGGTCTCGATCTGTTGACCTCGTGATCCACCTGCCTCGGCCTCCCAAAGTGCTGGGATTACAGGCTTGAGCCACCGCGCCCGGCCTTACATTTTTTCTTTTAGCAAATGTACATGGTTAATTTTTCAGTCAACACCCCAAATGCTTTGTATCCTTTTGAACATTTTGACTGTTTTGTAAGTGATTATTTCATGCATCAAGTTTTCTATTTCTGTTTCCAAGTTCAACATTTTGCCACAGGCTTATTTTGGAAAGTATTTCAGGAATTTTTGTTGCTGAAAACCAAACACTCTGTAGGTGGTCCTCATTTCTTTTCTTCTTTAACTTCCTCTGTCTTCCTTCTTCTTTCCTAAGGCTTGAGCCATTTTTCACTAGGTTTTTGTTTCATTTTGACAGATTACTGCCAGTATGCTTTATGGAATGTAGCTGCAGAACTTTATCTCCTGCTTTTCTTTGCACTAACGTAGTCCCAGAATTGTTTTCTGAGGAATTCTTCACTTTGACTACCAGCACTGCCTGTATACCTTTCACGAGAGACATTGAGTGGTCTGTTCAGGCCCATCTTTATCCAGTTCCTGCTTTTCATATGAGGATGCGTGTGCTACCTACATTTTTGTTGACTTTTGGAGTGTAAAGCTCTGTTTGTAAATGAAAACATAGAATTACAGCTTTCCTGGTACCTGCCAGACACTATAACCACAAATTTACTGCAGCTTAATACTTTTCAGATGCATGGCTAAGAGAAATATTTATGGAAGATGGCCTGGAGGAAATGAAGCCATCCGTTTGCCATATAATCTAAAATCTATTTTAAGATTAAGTGAGACCATCAAAAAAATGCCTAAATGGCTGGATGTGGTGGCTCATGCCTGTAATCCCAGTGCTTTGGGAGGCCAAGGTGGTTGAGTTGCCTGAGATCAGGAGATCAAGACCAGCCTGGACAACATGGGGAAAACCCATCTCTACTAAAAGTACAAAAATTAGCTGGGCATGGTGGCACACACCTGTAATCTCAGCTACTCAGGAGGCTGAGGCAGAGGAATCACTTGAACCCGGGAAGTGGAAGTTCCAGTGAGCTCAGATGGTGCCACTGCACTCCAACCTGGGAGACAGAGTGAGACTCCATTTAAAAACAAACAACAAACAAAAAACCTAACTCACCACATATCACCACACATACTGAGCCCAACACAACTGCTTCTTACTGAACTGCTTTAGCCATCATGAGAAAATCTTCTCTTTATGAGGATCCATAGGAAATATTTTATCTTATTTCATACTGGTATTTCTCCCAAATAACTAGAATATACTATGTATGGTCTTGTTACAGCTTATATTTTGTCCTTTCTCCATGTTAATTGGAAAAATCAAAGTCAAACTTGTGCTCTACCTTGCCTCGGTGTATGATTTATCGAGGTATCCGTTAGTTCATTGACCACATTTCTAACACCATCTTGCTTCCCTATTTCTGTGTTTCCTAAAGGGTCTTTCTAGAGCATTTAAATATTTTATCTTGCTATCTTGTATGTGTTTGCAAGCAATTTAAGTTCATTTAGAACTGAAGTGATATATCAATAACAACCATAGGATCTATATGGATGCTGTACTTAATTATAAGAACATAATTCCTGGCTGAACAGTCTGTAGCCTAAATAAGTAAGAATTAAAAGAACATACCCTGTAATTCCTCAGGAGCTAAAGCCTCCCCCAACATAAATTTTATAAGCCATGCTAATCCTATTTCTCAGTGCACAAAGGTTGAACTTGTGGACTAATAAGGCATAATATTCCTTATTAAATATATAGTTAAATAGGGAGAGAGGAGAAGAAAAGAACCAAAAAATTCTTTTTAGGATAATATTTGATCCTCTGCATCTGGATTACCACTGAGGGTCTGAATCTGTGGTCTCTTTGTCATTCAACACAATCCTTTTGGGATTTGTGAATGATGATGAGCCTCAGCAATCGTTATACAAAAATGCTTTTAACTTAGTGTAAACATAATTTAGTAAGATGTAGATGTTCCAATAGACTGGCCTTGAATTCCATCTTGAGACCAGAGACAAGCCTGTGTGCATGATGTATGTCTAGAAAATATGTACACTCTTCGACCCCAGTTAATTTCTACTAAGAAATGTTTTCTTTTAGTCTCTGACATAATAATCAAATCTGCAGATTGCTATATTTGTATTACAGTAAAGAACACCTGGGCTTTTTAAATGTCAGTAAGGCTGTGTTACCTGGAATATGAAATATTATTGAAGTTACAACCTTGGAGAAAGTTTTTTAATTAATATAGCTATATTATACCTGTTAGTTATTAGATTAGCTCTCAAAGTTGGTGATTTATCAGTGAGTTGCTGTTGAATAATAATAGCTTTATTGAATGTCTGCTTAATACTGAGCATTGTATTAGAGGCTTTTCATATATTATCTCATTTAGTCCTCATAAAACATTTTATGGACTGTATTGTCAACATTTTGTGAATGAGAAATTGAGTAAACTGTTTTGATGCTAAAAAATGAAAATGATTGCATTCACATCTCTTAACCTATATGCACACTTCCTTTGCTCAATGGGGTTTGGTAAAGCTCTATCTTCTGCTAGTCATAGAGCAATCCTGATTGAAAACATAAAATTTTAAATAAACAAAATCAAAGTTAAACTTGTATTTCTGCACCTTGAAAATTGTGAGCTTTTCATGCAATGACAGGGAGACACACACCATAATTGGCACTCAGGTTTATGTTTTAGAGTAAGAAATAGACAGCGATAAGCCAGAAAAATGAGTTTGTACATAAACTGCAAATACTTTTGCTAAATATAGTAAGTAGCAAGTGATTAGTCAATGTTTTTGATCATATGAATGATAATTTGAGCCTGAGAATATTGCAACCCATATACACTGAGCATGAGATTATCAATTGTCACAATTGGTTGAAAAAACAATACGGAATTATACAATACATTTTAAGATGTTCACAACCTATGATCCATCAATTTTACACCTAAAAATCTGGCAGGGAAGCTCAGGCACATGTGCATCAGGACACACAAGAATATCCATGGCAACTATGTCTGTGGTAATAGGGCAGTGAAGACTGGCAGGAGAATAAGTTAACAAATCATAGCATGTTTACAAATGGAATACTACACAGCATTGTGAATGAGGGAACTGAACTCTAAATGTCAACAAGATGAAGGCCAGGAACATAACATCGAATGAAAATAGCACACCACAGAAAGATACATACTTCTTGAGTATACTCGAATAAAATTCAATATGTGCAACACAAAACAACATATTAGAGACCCCTATGATCTTTAGTACAAAGAGGAATCTAAAAACACACAAGATACAGGATAATGATAATCTCTACATGAGAGAGAGTTGTCAGGATAAGGGACCCTCAGGACTCTAAGGGTTTTGGCAACTTCTTCTTCTTTTTTTTTTCCTGGAAATGGTGACCTCTGAGTTGGGGATCTAACTTATGTCATCGTATAGCAGCTGGGTGACGAATTTGGGTCCATTTTTCTGCAATGAAACACCTGTAGGAGAACTGAAGAAAATTCCTCACACCTCACGGTTTCCACAATCCTGCTTCCTGTGGATATTTGCCTTTTCACATTTTTAAGGTTTTATTATTATTATTCCAATATATATTCTATATTGATGCCCTCAAGATGGAATAAGTGATTTTGTACTATGCCCCTGGTATACTGTTAAGGACTTTAGATATATGAGCCCAAACAACTTATGAGGTTGACCTTGTTATACCCATTTTACAGAAAAACAAACTGTGGTTTGGAGATAAGTAACTTACCCAAGGACAAATAACTAGATCAAAATCGCAATCTAGGTTTGACTTCACAGCTCCTTTTTAAAATTTTTTCTTCTAATTTTTATTTTTTTGAAAGAAAAGAAAGGAGAGAAGGAGAAGAAGAAAGAGGAAGAAAAAAAGGGAGAGAAAACAGGAATGTAGCTTTATTCTAAAAATGGGTATTAATAATGGCTGATCAATATTTTGTATATTTAAAGTG
>CM052665.1:16400099-16419707 GCA_028533165.1 Leontopithecus rosalia | reverse complement strand
CCTTCAGTTCTGCTCTGATCTTAGTTATATCTTGTCTTCTGCTAGGTTTTGAGTTTTTTAATCGTGCTCCTCTAGCTCTTTCAATTTTGATGAAAGGGTGTCAATTTAGCATCTCTCCACTCTTCCCATATGGGCACTTATTGCTATATATTTTCCTCTGGAGACTGCTTTAAATGTGTCCCAGAGACACTGGTTGTTCCTTTCTGTGTGTAGTGCCTCTTTCAGGTGCTCTTGTAAAGCAGGCCTGGTGCTGACAAAATCTCTGAGTACTTGCTTATTTGCAAAGGATTTTATTTTTCCTTCACTTATGAAGCTCAGTTTGGCTGGATATGAAATTTTGGTTTGAAAGTTCTTTTCTTTAAGGATGTTGAATATTGGCCCCCAGTCTCTTCTGGCTTGTAGAGTTTCTGCCAAGAGATCTGCTGTGAGTCTGATGGGCTTCCCTTTATGGATGACCTGACCTTTCTCTCTGGCTGCCCTTAATATTTTCTCCTTCATTTCAACCCTGGTGAATCTGACGATTATGTGCCTTGGGGTTGCTCTTGCTGAATGTCTTTGTGGTGTTCTCTGTATTTCCTCGACTTGGATATTGGCCTGTCTTGCTATGTTGGGGAAATTTTCCTCGATAATATCCTGAAGAGTATTTTCCAGCTTGGATTCTTTCTCTTCATCACATTCTGGTACACCTATCAAACGTAGATTATGTTTGTTTACGTAGTCCCACATTTCTTGGAGACTTTGTTCATTCTTTTTTGCGCTATTTTCTCTAATCTTGGTTTCTCGTTTTATTCATTGTGTTGGTCTTCGGCTTCTGATATTGTTTCTTCTTCTTGGTCAATTTGGCTGTTGAATCTTGTGCATGCTTTGCGAAGTTCTCGTGTTGTGCTTTTCAGATCCTTCAATTCATTCATATTCCTCTCTAAGTTGTCCATTCTTGTTATCATTTCCTCAAATCTTTTTTCAAATTTTTTTCTAGGTTCTTAGTTTCTTGGCATTGATTTAGAACATGTTCTTTTAGCTCATGGTAGTTTCTCCTTACCCACCTTCTGAAGTCTGATTCCATCATTTCATCACTCTCATTCTCCGTCCAGCTTTGTTCCCTTGCTGGTGAGGAGTTTTTGTCCTTTGTAGGAGGTGAGGTGTTCTGGTTTCAGGTGTTTTCCTCCTTTTTGTGCTGGTTTCTTCCCATCTTTGAGGATTTATCCACCGGTCATCTAAGTAGTTGCTGAGTTTTCGATTGTGTCTCTGAGTGGATGCCCAGATTGTTGATGTTGAAGTATTTCTGTTTCTTAATTTTCCTTCTAACAGTCTAGCCCCTCTACTGTATGACTGCTGAGGTCCACTCCAGGCCCTGCTTGTCTGGGATACACCTGTAGCAGCTGCAGAACAGTGAGGGATGCTACCAGTTTCTTCTTCTGCTATCTTTGTCCCAGACTGATGCCCACCAAATGTCAGTCCAAACAGTTCGTTTTGTAGTGATTCTTTGAATATACAGGGGTCAGGGAGCTGCTTGAGGAGACGATCTGTATTTTATAGGAGCCCAAGTGCTGAGCTGTAAGCTCTGTTGTTCATTCAGGGCTACTAGGCAGGTACCTTTAAGTCTGCTGCAGCAAAACTCATAAAACCCCTTTTTTCCCTCAGATGCTCTGTCTTGGGGAGTTAGGGCTCTATTTATGAGTATCTGTTGCACTGTCCTGGCCAGCTAGGAAGCAGTCTAGTCACTATTTGCCTGACGAGGCTCCGTCCTGTTGTCATGGGCTCTGCCTTGTTGCCATGGGCTCCACCCTGCTGCTGAGTGTCATTCCCAGTAGTACTGTTTATATGGGTGTTGTTAGAACTGCTGTAGTGATGGTGGTCAGTCTGTGTATTGGTGGACTCTCTCTGTTACGGTGGGTTGCCTCGGCAATGGCAGGCTACGTCAGCAATGGGAGGGTACCTCAGTAGGGGCAGAATGCCTCGGTAATGGCAGACACCCCTTTCCCACCAACCTGCACCATCCTGGGTTCAGCTGTACCCACAGTGAAACTCTCAACCCCAAGTGTTTCAAATCGCCTTTTTGTTTGTCCCTGTGGGGGTGAGACCCGCCAAGCCTGATCACCTGGCTGCAGAGCCCTTTTTTTTAAAGTTGAATGGTTGACTCTCTCCTAGGTATTTCAGTTGCCTGCTGAAAGGGCACCAGGATCTGTGTGATTTCCCATGCAGCGACCCACTCCACCAGCTCAAACGTTGGTTCCTGGGAATCTCCTGGCCTGGCTCACTGTCCAAGTCCCATTTAATCAGATGAACATGCTAATCTGCCCTCCCAAATCTCAAATTGCCAGTTTAACAGGGCACCCAGACCAATGTGTTTTATGCAGAGTGCCTCTGCACTGTGGCCCTGGCTGAAAGGGCTGCGCCAGCTGAAACAGCTGCACTGGCATCCTGTGTCTCTCCTACACCTGGGAATTTCCCCATTCTGTGGGTAACAAAGATCCATCTGGAAATGCGGCATACACTCTCCCTCTGTGCCTTCACTGAGAGCTGCAATCTTGAGTTGCTCCTACAGTGCAATCTTCCCCCGCTCCTCCCATAATGGATTAAACTGGACACAACCCAAGTGATTGCCAGTAGGTGAATAGATTAAAATATGTCCATCCAATGGAGCCCTGTTTTTGCAGTCTTCCATCTAAGAGCTAACCAGACCCAATCCTGCTTTTCTTCTGAGATCATATGAGATCACGCCCTTTCAGGGTGGTAGGGCTGTAGACTGCTTTTGGAATCTCTGTAGTCCCAGCTACTTGGGAGGCTGAGGCTGGAGGATTGCTTGGGTCCAGGAGATTGAGGCTGCAATGAGGTATGATTGCATCACTGAACTCCACCCTGTAGTTCCAGCTACTCAGGAGGCTGAGGCAGGAGAATCTCTTGAACCCAAGAGGCAGAAATTGCAGTGAGCCGAGATTACACCACTGCACTCCTGCATGGGTGACAAGAATGAAACTTCATTTCGAGCTGGGTCTGGGTCGTAGCCAAGTCGCCTCTGCACCGCACAGGATGCTATCTCCGAGGCCTGCAGGTAGAGAGCAGGCCGGTGTGAGCCCGCTCTTTGACTCCAAGCACAATCTCAATAATTACTTTAAAAATAATTTTAAACATGCAAGTTTGAAATTCATATTTTGCATATTTATTATAAAAAGTTGGAGAGAAAAGCAGACATGTTCTACCTGTCATCTTGGTATGCTTGCTTATGCATTATCTGACACATCCTGCCAGACAGTGCATAAACCCTTGAGCTAAAGTTTGGGGAGGTGAGGAATCTCCGTACATATCCTTAAGTTGATTGATTATCAATTTGAAGGGGCAATGTATTAGTCTGTTCTTATGCTGATAATAAAGGCATACCCAAGACTGGAAAATTTATAAGGGAAGACATTTAATTGACTCAATTCCACATGGTTGGAGAGGCCTCATAATAATGGTTGAAGGCAAATGAAAGGCAAAGTCACATATTACATGTTGGCAGGCAAGAGGGCATGTGCAGGAGAGCTCTTCTTTATAAAACCATCAGATCTTAGGCAACTTATTCAATATCCACCTCCATGATTCAATTTTGGGGTGTCTCCCATAGTCTGTAGGGGTTATGGGAGCTGCAATTCAAAGTGACATTTGGGTAGGGACATGAGTCAAACCATATCAGGTAGACTTTATTTGTCATCACCACCATCTTTTTATTTATTTTTCTTGTTTTCTAATTTTAGATTCAGAGATTATTCATGTTTGTTACATGACTATTACATGTGTGATGATACGGAATGGGCTTCTACTATACCTGTCACCCAAATATTGAATATTATACCCAATAGCTAGTTTATTAACCCTCATTCCCCTGTAGTTCTCCCACCTTTTGAAGTTCTCAGTGTCTATTATCTCCATCTTTATGTCCATGTGCCCCATTATTTAGCTCCTACTTGTGAGAACATAAAATATTTGATTTTCTGCTTCTGGGTTAATTCACTTAGGATAACAGCCTCCAGCTCCATCCACATTACTGCCAAAGGCATGATTTTATTATTTTTATGGCTGCCATAAAAATAATTTTATGGCATGATCTTATTATTTTTATGGTATTCCATGGTGTATATATGCCACATTTTATTTAGCTAATCAACTGGTGACCACCAGCTTTTTAAAACAAACTTGATTGACCAATTTTACTAGTTGTGGTGACTCATTCAACACTTTTGGAATTAAAAATACATCCTCGGTTTTGCATCCATGGATTCAACCAAGTACTAATTGAAAATATATGAAAAATAAAAAAGGTAAAAATAATACAAATGAAAAGCAATACAGTATAACAACTACAAGTATTCACATTGTATTAAGTATTATAAAAACTTTGGAGATAATTTAAAGTATACGGGAGGATGTGTACAGATTATATGCACTTATTACACCATTTGATGTAAGGGACTTGAGTAAAATGGTGATTTAAAAAATGGTGATTTGGTTGTATTTAATTTTAACTACATATTCTAAAAGGGTTCTCAAAATAAAATTGAAAAAAAATATTCACTCACTTTTAAAGTACTGAAATTTTGTTGTCTGTTTATAAAGGAGGTTACAAAAATAAAATAACAAGTTTCTTACATGTATCACTATACTGAAGCAATTGCCTACAGAAAACTTAGCATACACTTAAATTTGATTCTTGTAACATTCTGAGGAACATTTATAATGGTAGGATTGCAGATGTTTATGGTAATTTAAAGAGGTAGACTATCAATTAAGAAGTCGTGATTGGTCATACTTTATAAGCTACAAATTGACTTGCTAAAGACTACCCCATAAAAGAGGAAAGTGTAATGTCAGATGTAGTAATTGCAATTCTTGGACATATGTTAACAGTACACAGTTTCAATCCCTCAAAAGGAAAACAAAACAGCTAAATTTTTTAAAGATAATTATGTTGTGTGTGCATGTTTGTGTTTTTAAACTGTTATTGACATGAGTATTCTATCTACTTATCTTTGGATTTCCCCAAATTTTCTAAAGACCAGTTAGAAACGAGATCCTGAAATATTTCATGAGAATCTAGATTCCCTTCCTTTGTATGTCATATTTTAAGTTACCATTATCTCTTTCCTTCTAGAATCTTTTATTTATATGTGCTTAAATCTGATTTAGGCGTTTGTGGACTTATTCAAGTGTGTACCACCCACAGCATGCAGTGTCTAGGACATGGTTTATACTACGTTTGTTACTTTAGTAATTTATAAGTGTGATCCTCAGTAGCTCAGGAGGAACAAAGCTTCTTACGCTTAGAGATGTTAGCATTAAGAAGCTTTGGAAGTTAGAAAGACTTTAAAGGAGACAAGCATTCTCCTTAACATGCTAGAATATTTCCATATTTACTTTATAAACATGTTCATGGTTGATAAATAAGTTGGCCTGGGGTCACAAAAAGGGGTGTGCTGCACACTTCTGCATTTGGAATTATCCTCAACATAGTCAGCTTTCAGGGTGACATTTAGATGGAACTTTTTAGAAATATATCACTTTCTCAGGAAAGTACTGTGGAGTAGAACAGATTTATAGAGCTGGAAGCCTATTATGCAGAGCTGTAGATCACTGCTGCCGACCAGTGAGACCAGCTTTTCTTTTTCCTTTTTGCAAATATTACCTAAATGTCCTTTGTCTTGTCTTTCCTTGTTCAAGTAACAATTCAATTAGATTTTCTTTGTCTGAAAATTCAGATTGTTCCCTGTTCTAAATAATTTTTTTAAGTTTTTTTTTTACTAATCTCATTCCATAAACAAATGTTTTTGTTTAGCTATATTTGTCAGGAGTGACAGATTTAACAGCAAAGAATAAATGTAAATAGGTAGTTAAAAATCCAGTACAATAAATTACTGCATTTACCACGTGTTTATGAAGGATTATGATTAAACATGAAACATGGGTGAGGTAGAAAAATAAATCCAATAATGTGATTTTAGGAGGATTAGTATTGTAAGGTTCAGGATTGTAATCATTATAAAGAACACTTTTAATAGAAAAACAGATTCTATAGTTATTGCTATTCAATATATTTGACGATTCTAATAAGTTCATATTATAAATATAATATTGCCTTTTGGATAAAGCACCTAGTGTGTAATTATAAAAAACATTGCAATCTAATAGATGAACTGGGTGGAGTGACAATTTCCACTTGTTGATGAACGTTACATATGAACTGTCACACATCAAAGAGCAGCATCTCTTTACTCCTTTATATTATTAAAGCATTATCATATCAAGGTTCTTTGGTGTGATTTACCACAGAATAGGCTAGAAAATGGTTTTTTTTAAAGACAATGTGATTTGAATATTTGAATATCATCACTGGCCATAAATATAAATCATTTTCATGTTCCTATAATCCAAAAACTACCTGTGGAAAAATTACCAATCATATCTATGCTGAATGTTCATTCAAATATAAGTTAGAAAGCATTTTCAAACAGAGACATGGTTATTCTATACATCAGAAATAGAAGAAAAAACCAAAAACTTAATATGGATATTGTGTTAATAATCACATGTGGTAAAAGAACAAATAAGTATATCTATAACCATAATCTTAAGACATATATTAGCTTTTAGTAAATAATAAAATTCATCTGCTGTAGCAGGTTTCTAAAATTTATAAGATTTTACTGGAGTGAATTATTTTAAACAGCATAGGACATTTTGGCTACAGATCTTTTGTCTTCTGGGAAAACACTGGCTTCCACAGAAGATAGTCATTTTGAAGGCTGGCAGCGAGTTCTGGTTGGCAACTGTCACCAAGGATTTTCATCCCTAACAATGGTAAATATAAATATAATCCAAGTGCTGTGGTTAATCTGGGTTCCTTTACAACTACAAATAACAAGTCTAAGATTTTTGCTTAAGGTATCAAACCAAAGTTACAACTCTTTCTAATTTTTCGAAGTCAGGAATAGACATCTCCTTCTTACTGTTGTGTGAAAGATAATTAACAGAACTTTTCTGTGACTCCTACCTTGGAAAACTGATTTATTATGGGCAGAGAAATAACAGAGAATAGGAATTCTCAAACTTTGCCATCTCATGATCATCCCTGTTCCCACCGTGGAATTTGATTTAATGTTCTTCCATCTTGGACAGCAGTCAGTGTTTCAATATTAGAAATTCTAGATGCATGTTCTTGCAACAGTTTTACCCAAGGACAAGATTAGTGAAAAACTCCACTCTATTTGAGGATTTTATTTTCCCTGGTACGATTTTCAACCACCTGAAATATGCCATGTTTATTTATGTTATTCTTCTTTATAAAGATTCTGAAAAATCAATGTCAGGGTGAATTCACATGTGCAAATTCTCAGCAACAAGTTAATTTCATGTCAAACTTTAAAAAGTTTGTCATTTTTTACCATTCCTAAAACCAATTTTAGAAGCTGTAATTGTTTTATTGAATAAATTCAGGTAAAGTGCATGCTTCCTTTGAACACCTGTATCCTGCATCTGATGGTCAGCAGCCAAGTTAATAATTAAGAAATGCATCGGTGGGGCACCGTGGCTCACGTCTCTAATCCCAGCACTTTGGGAGGCCGAGGCAGATGGATCACAAGGTCAAGAGATCGAGACCATCCTGTTCAACATGGTGAAACCCCGTCTCTACTAAAAATGTAAAAATTAGCTGTGCATGGTGGTGCACGCCTGTAGTCCCAGCTACTCAGGAAGCTGAGGCAGGAGAATTGCTTGAACCTGGGAGGTGGAGGTTGCAGTGAGCCGAGATCGCACCACTACACTCCAGCCTGGGTAACAAGAGTGAAACTCCGTATCAGAAAAAATAATAATAATAATAAAGAAAAAAATGCATCATATTTCAGCTGAGTTGTTTGAATTATCTGTATTTAAGTACAGTCTCATTATTTATATTTGGATTTTTATTTTTTGGTAAGATGTATTCTTTATTTTTAAAGGAACCTGTAGTCATTGTTTACTCTGTAACTAAAAGGGGACACAGATATATTGCTTGCCTGTGTTTTCTGTATAGGAGTTATTAACAGAGTCGTTGGCTAGTAGAGGTGTGTTCTGTCGAAATTTGTGAAAAAAACATATTTTATCTAGATGAACCTATTTGCCAGATACTTTTTGATATACTGCTGGAAGCACCAGAAATTATCCTCCTGGAAAAAATAAAATTAATTTATTAGTTCTGTACAGCTGCTGTAACAAAATACTTCTAATGGCTTGGTGGCTACACTCCACAAGTTCATTATCTTCTAATTATGTAGCTTAGAAATTCAACAAGGGTCTCGCTGGGCTCGAATCAAGGTATCAGCAGGACTGAATTCCTTTTTGGAGGCTCTACAGGGTCCATTTCCTTTCTTCCTCCAGCACGTAGGGGCCACCTGCATTCTTTGGCCCATGGTCCCACAGTATCTTCAAAGCCAAAGCCAGCAACATTGTGTCTCTCTTATTTCTTTCTTCCATAGTCACATCTTCCTATGGCTCTAGCTCTTCACGTTCTCTTTCCCATTTTAAAGAACCATTCCGATTCCATTGGGCTTGCTAGGATGACTCCAGGTAACCTATCTATTTTGAGGACAACTAGTTAGCAACATTACTTTTCCTGTGCCATGTAACCTAACATATTCACAGGTTTATGGAGATTAGAATGTGTATATTCATGCTGGATATGGCCTAATTATTCCTACCACAAAAATGAAGCTAACTTTTAAAACAATCTTTGAAAGGTGTAACTGATTTTTTGATACAATAGTACAATTTAAGTGTTAATAAAATAATCAAAACAGCAAGTCTAATGTAATTTGCTTAAAAAGCTAACAAAAATTTCAATTGAAACATAATTTTTTATCAGAAATTCTAGCAGAGTTATATGCTGTCTGACTATTTCACTAATGTCATCCCCAAACAATTACAGGTGTTAAGAGTCACTATAGTTTAACAACATTAGCAAAACAACGCACCAGGTTTTATCAGTCATAAAATAAAAAATTTCAAATCCAAGCTTCTCTCTCCTTCATTCACATGAAGTGAAGTCAATAGTCAATCTTACCTAGTATTCTTCTTCATTCTTGTCATGAGCAGCATATGCTTATATGAGGACTTTGGGGCTTGAAGTTAAATCCATAGCTATGTAAATCTGGAATGAAGCTCAGATATTTTTAGGCTAAATATTTTATTCTAGACATTAGGAGAATGAGACAGACAAAGGTGAAGAGATTAGCAAAGGCTCATATTGGTATTTCTAGGTTGGACTGGGACTATGGTTCATTCTTAAATCCTTTAAGCACCTCCCCAGCTATCGACTCAAACATATGTTCAGCAAAAAAGAATATATCCATTGATGTGACTTTTTTGAGCATCTTCTTTGCCTAGATTATTTTGATTTGCTTATTGAGAGCTTATATCATTTGGAGTCCCTAGTTATTCTAGATAACTTCATTTAGGTTAACTCTGGCTGGTTCAGACAAAGATCAAAAGGTGTTAAAGAATATTAGAACCTCCCACAAACTTGAGCTGGGAAAAAGAAACAGACTTTGAGGTTGTGCTTCCAGAAACAGTGTCAGACCTCAGTCCATGACTGCTCTCATGAAGCTACTGCCTGACCCAGGGCAAAAGCCACTCCTTCCAGAGCCTCTGCCACCACAGCTTCTCAAAACTGGCAGTCTCTGCTTATGCACTGGAGCCCTCATCAAAAGGGTGCCTGGATATAACCTCCTTCAAGAATCTCTCTTTTAAATACAAATCTCAGGAATTTTTTTAGGTCTATGTTCTAGATGTAAGGGATGTCAGGTTTGTGCTTTCATCTTAGAGAATTTATAAGGTGAAATTTTCCCAGACACAGGCACAGTATGCAAAGAAGTACAGATCTAAAAGCATGAACAATGTTAGCTATATAGGGCTGTCAGAACATAATCATTGCTTGCCCCTAGCAAACCATAGCTTTGTTTTCTTTTGTTTTCCCCACATAATAGGTTCTAGACCACCAATTAACATGACTTTGATGATGAGAAAGCTGAGAAAACATTTGGGAAGATGCAAAATTGTTAAAACCATATATGTAGGAATTAAGGGAGGAGAAAATGATGCCTACTGATGCTATTATTTGTCTATTTTTTCCTAACAATTAGAATTCATGTAACTGATTTCCTATGCATAAGTTAGAAATTAGCTACTGTAAGTTCTTGATTAAGCTTATTAGATTCATTCATTCAAAAAGCCTGGTTACATTTTGTCACATATCAGCTCATTTAAACAATGATAATCAAATACTTAGCCTTTGTTTGTGCAAGATAACACTAACTATAGTCTTTAAAGAGGAAATGATTTACTATATTTGGCAGTTGTTCAAGTTTTCATTGTTAGTCACGAGCATAACATAATGTGGCAGAGAGCATGGGGCCTTTTGAGTTACTGGGCAAAGTCTAAAATCAGCTACCATTCACTGAGTCCATAGCATAGTCATATTTTTAAATATTTTTTTTTTGTTTTTGAAGACAGAGTCTCACTTTGTTGTCCAGGCTACAGTGCAGTGGCACAATGATAGCTCAATGCAGTCTTGACCCACTTTGGGCTCAAGTGATCCTCCCACCTCAGACCCCGGAGTAGTTGGGACTACAGGTTTTGCCACCACACTTGACCAATTTTATTTTTTTGCAGAGATGAGATCTCAGTCTGTGACTCAGGCTTGTCTTGAACTCCTAGCCTCAAGATATATGCCCCTGTCTTGACCTCCCGAAGTGCTGGGATTATAGGCATGAGTAACTGCACCCAGCCTATGCTAACTTTTCTTTCTACCAAACTTTTGAGATAGGTTGCGAGCTTATTCATATACTGATATCTAACTTGACAGAGGCCACTCAGCAGACTTATGACAGAGTAAAAAGCTTTATATTTCTTTTTTGCCTCCTGGGTACATGTGCTTTGTATAATACACTATCTTTGAGTGTAATTGATGTGTGTGGATATAATTAAGCAACTGATACCACAAGAGTGATGGGACAGTACTCTTCTGATTGTTTTTTTGATACATAAGCCCCCTTTATAGCAGACTGGAGAGTTTCCTACTAGCTTTGGAGAAGTAAGCTGCTATGTTTTGAGAGGGCTATGGCTAGGATTTGAGGGTGGCCTCTAAAAGTTGCGAACACCTTCCATTGACAATCAGCAAAGAAATAGTGACATCAGTCCTCTAACTGCAGGAAGCTTAATTCTGCCATCAATCTAAGAGAGACTGGAAAAGGACCTCCAAATTCCATATGAGAACTGCCGACTGGTTGACACCTTGATTTTAGCCTTGTGAGACCCAGAGCATAGGACCCAGTTGAGCCATTGCCAATCTCCTGATTCATGGAAAATGTGAGATTATATGCATGTGTTGTGTTGAGCCTCGAATTGTTGTAATCTGTTATTCAGCAAGAAGAAACTGGCACATATCATGAAGGTCACACAGCTGATGGTGACTAATTAAAAGGTTTTGCCCAGGAAGCTCGGCTACAAATCCTCTGGTCTCTCCGGTTATAGAATTTTGCCTTCAAATTAAAGGAATCAGCAGTGAACCAGTCCAGGGGACCCAGCATAGCCCTTACACTCTGGATCAAACTACTAGGTAGTACAACTCTCATTAGAGAATTGTGGTTTGATTCTCTAATGACCAAATTGAATTGCAAATTATTGGTGATTTCAAATTTATCTGAGTACTAAGATATGATTAGCTCTCTAACAATCTTAAAAAGAAAGAAAAATTTTCTAATAATTACTTTTATTCCTTTAGCAAATAGAGGTACATCTGAATAATTATTTTATTTTTAAACTCATTTTCTTTTAATGCAAAATAAATTTTTTTGGCCTGAAAAAAATGCATGCAATGTAAAAGCACAACAGATATTTTAGGAAATGTGTATTCAGGGAAACTTGAATCTATGCCCCTTGAAATAACATTTTAAAAATAAAAAAGAAAAAGATCTAAATATTTTAAAGACATATATTTCTATTAGTACCTATTTTTTCAATTCTATTTTAAATATGCCATAAAATAAATGTATGTTTGTTTTTCTTTGTTTGTACTTGACTTCTATAACTTCATCACAAAAAGATAAAAAAGATTATATGTATAGTCATTAATCAGTTTGCATTCCAGATTGCTTTTGAGTTCATAAAATAAGGAAATAGATAATTTGAAATAACTTTAAGAAAGAAATGAAGAAAAATTGGTTAATAAATATAATAGCATGAAAATTATTATATGAAACTGAAAAATTTGTAGCCCGTAATGATTTTGTTAATGTCGTCAAGGACATAGACTCTGTATCTCTCCATTGTCAAAGTTAACTACATTTTCTCCCAAATAAAGTGCTTTTAACAAATTATTGTGGTTACTCTTCCTAGAATTATAGAATATGTTTATCTTTGATTAATTGGAAAGCAGTAATTAGTGTTTATTCTCAGGATGTTATCAATAATGTGAAACCAATTTACAATCTCAAGAAAGATGACTACAAAATTGCTTTTAAAAAACTATGTATTTGGTAGGGTGTGGTGGCTCATACCTGTAATCCTAGCACTTTGGGAGGCCAAGGTGAGTGAATCACCTGAGGTCAGGAGTTCAAGAACAGCCTGACCAACATGAAGCCACCCTGTCTCTACTAAAATGACAAAAATTTGCCAGATGTGGTGGTGCATACCTGTAATCCCTGCTAATTGGGAGCCTGAGGCAGGAGAATTGCTTAAACTCTGGAGGTGGAAGTTGTGGTGAGCTGATATTGTGCCATGGCACTCTGGCCTGTGCAACAGGACTGAAACTACCTCTCAAAAAATAAAACAACGAAAACAAAAACAAAATTAAAAAGAACAACAATAACAACAAAACCTGTTTATATGATTCAAAAATAATTTTTAAAGATATAAGAATTGTGTCGAATAATTACTTCCAAATCTATACCAAGGATTGTTGGCCACTAGTTTACCATATTTTACACTACAAGAAACAAAATATTTAGCTAATTCTGTCCGTAAAAGCATCAGAAACCTAAAAAGCATCTACTTAGAAAATAAAATTTCCTAATAATAACCTTTCCTCCAAAGGGGTTTATTTTTATAATATTGGGAACTAAATAAAAAGTAAATGCATACAAAGGCAGCCTGTATGCGATTTTATATTTATACCAATTTTTAAATTAAACATATGCATATATATACACACATATATGCTGTCATTTGAAGTTTTACTTAGACATGTTGATTCAGTGAAGTGGTGATTCCAAATTTGATCTGAAAGGTTTTAGACTATTGAAAGAATAGTCCCTATATTGAAAAGCTGTCTATCACATGGCAGTGCGGATCATAATCTTCTGTACTCTCTATTACTCCATGCTCTCAGCTACTGCTCTTAATCAGTGTTCTTAATTGAGCCCTAAATACAATTAGGGTTGTTTTATTTTGCTTTGTGTTCCATGAATTCTCACTTTAAATCTTTCTAAGATTACAACAGCCTCTGTAGAGAGCACAATTTATCATGTAGCTTTTATACAAATGTGACATGATCTCATTATATTTCTGCCACTGGATTTTATCGCTTTAATAATCCTTTGCAATATTTATAGAATGTCATGATGAATCATATTATATTTCTCATATCACACAATAAATAGCATGACATGCTAATAAATCACTCCATTTTAGAGAGTTGAAATTATTCTTTGTAAACTTGCACCAAAATGATTAGTCAGCATCCAGTCTCTTTCATCAAATCTATAGTCTTGCACAAATTTATACCTTATAATGCATAATGCAAATGAATATTCAAAATTGTTTAATAGTTTTCTAATATTTTACAAAAGTTTTTGCAAATACATAATATTTTGCAAAGCCTTGTTTTATGTCTGTTGTATTATTATTAAGAAAATGGTTTATTATAAAAAAATTCAGTTTTGTAATTTAATATTCTGTACAACACCAAATTTTTTTATAATGAACCATTTTCTTAAGAAGAATACAGGCCGGGCGCGGTGGCTCAAGCCTGTAATCCCAGCACTTTGGGAGGCTGAAGCGGGTGGATCACGAGGTCAAGAGATGGAGACCATCCTGGTCAACATGGTGAAACCCCGTCTCTACTAAAAATACAAAAAAATTGGCTGGGCATGGTGGCTCGTGCCTATAATCCCAGCTACTCAGGAGGCTGAGGCAGGAGAATTGCTTGAATCCAGGAGGCGTAGGTTGCAGTGAGCCGAGACCGTGCCATTGCACTCCAGCCTGGGTAACAAGAGCAAAACTCCGTCTCAAAAAAAAAAAAAGAAGAATACAATATCCATAAAATTAATAAGGCTTTGCAAAAACTGAGATGTTTATTGAATATTTTTTTAATTAGCAAGAATAAATTTAAGAGAAAACTTTATTTTAAGGATATTAGAATCCACAGAGAAGAAAGGAGTAGAGAAATATGATGTAGTCTGCCAATTCTATATGTGAGGAATCAGGTTTACCTATGCTAAGGAATGCAATCAGTTAGACTGACAAAGAAATGAAATTAGAAATTAGATTTTCCGTCATTTATTTTAGTGGTACTTTATAATAAGTTCTCTTTAAAATTTTATATTTATTGAGTTTTAAGAATTTAAGAAATAATATTTTATATAAATATTAAAAGATAATTAGACTGATAGATATAGTCAATCAAGGTAGCTTAGATTGTGTTGGAATCTTTTGGAATCTAGCCATTATCTTCTTGGCTGTGTGTTTAAGGGAAGCAATTTCTTTTCAATTGTGTTTTTCTTTAATGTGAATTCTTTATAAGCTCTTTCCAAACAAAGACACTTTCCATGGACAAATGCCAATCTCCAGCTCAATGAGTTTAGGGTTCCTCTGATTGTATGGCTGAACTAGAAAGCCCAAGGCAGTAGTTGTTCAAGTGGTTCAGGATATTCTGGAGTTGGCTTTTTTGGTTTGAAGCCCGGATTTACCACAAATCAGAAGTGTGATCACAGGCAAGTTATCTGATTTCTCTAAGTCCCAGTCCCTTCTATTAAAAATGAGGATAATGAAGAGTACAACACAGCCATATCTGCGGTAAGATTAATTATTACATAGCAGATCAAAGGAGGACAATATCTGCATAATAATCATCAACAAATGGTAACTGTTGTGTATACTAGTAACAGGGAGTAACAGGAATCTTTTTGAACAAATGTTTGGAAAACATGGTAGGGACTGCCAACAAAATTTAGTCAAAAATTTATAGAATTCCTGCGATCCATTGCTTTACTGTGCAGTCGAGCATACCAGAGCCTTGGAATTGTTTTAAAACACACACAAAACTATTGTTTACTTGAATATCCATAAATATGTCAGGCTCCATATAATTAAGTAGAAAAATAATCTATTTTGTATATTCTTCTTTATCTTGTAGTATTTAACTGTACTTGATGTCAGATCAAAAACATTTCCTAGAGGGCCTGGTTTCTCCCAATTACAAAATAAGAAAAGTATATATATATTTTTATGTTTCACCAATGCTCTAGTTACCAATACTTATTTTTGTCTTCTAGTCTTGTCATATGAGAAATGTCACTGAAAAATAAAATACCTCTAGTACATGATTGCATATTGTTTAAACATAAATATTGTTTTAGGATTTGTATGCTTAGATAATGACAGAAGTTTCAAAGCAATAAAAATTTGAGGTTATGCCCTAAAATCTTATTTTCTTAATTTATTTATCAAACTGACTGAACATGTAATATGTGATAGATAGTAATTTAGCTGCTGGATATATAGCAGTAAACAACAGCCAAAAATTTGTGTTATCTTAAAATCCATTATTTAGAGGGGTAAGACAATCATCAAAGAAAATGTTTAAAATTCCTAATATGTCATGTATTGGTAAGTTCTAAGGAGAAGAAATATATATGGAAGGTGGAGGGTTACATGATCAGGAAAAACTTCATTAAGTAGACAAACTGTGAGCAAAGACACGCACACAAAAGAAAAGACAAGCCATGCATAATCGCCTACTTGTTAAGAACATAGATTTTGCAGGTAGAGAAGCTAGCAGGTGTCTGCTGTGTTTGAGGGAGAGCAAGGAGTTCATGGTGACTGGGTTGTAGTCAGCTAAGAGACAGTGAGAGCAGAAGGAGACAGTGAGGTAATGAAGTCAAATTACTTAGTTTCTTGTAGGCCTCTGTAACATCTCAGGCTTTTACTTTGAATGAGATGAAAAGCCACTGAAGAGTTTTTATCCAGCCATACCTTATGATCTGGCTTAATGTGATAAAAGATTTCTGTGGTTGCTATGGAGAAGGTACCCTAAGAGGCGATGGTGTGCTCGTAGGAAATGCTAAGCCTTCTACCTGTGTGCCAGACACCATCACCTCTCAACTAATGCAGGAACATTATTCCACCAACTTTTTCCTTTCTTCTGCATCATAATTTTTACTCTTGCTAATTAATATTCTTCAAACACACACATGCTACAATTATTCTTATTTTAAAATACCTTTCCATATCCTATAATTCTCTGAAGATACTGCCTCCTTTCTCTGATCCTCAGAGCAAAAGTCCATTCAACCATTGTACCCAAATCCTTTCATCTTGGTTTTTAAAGATTCCACCCAAATCTGCCTTCTCCTTTTCTACTTTCCAAAATTTGTTGTTGCCAAGGACAACATTGATCCCAATATTCTTCAACTTATAGTCCTTTTCACAGAATTTGACATAGGTAATCACTGACTTTTCCTTAAAACATGTTTTTCACTTGGATTACAGGACACTGTACTTTCAATTCTATTTACCTTATTAGCTGCTGCATTCTAGGTCTCCTTCTTCACAACCATCTTCCTGATTTCTCAATTACAGCACAGAAGGAATGATTCTGGCAATTATTCCTTTATTTAAATTCATTCTCTTTTTATCTTACATCGTGTCATGCTTTAACTCCTATGTGTATACTACCAATTTTCAAGTTTTTAATCCCCAGCCTTAATTGTGTTGTAGAACTCTGGCATTGTACATTCAGCTACTTAGTTGATATTACCTCTTGAAATCTAATAAGTAACTCAAGGTTATTATTTGCAAAATTGACCCTCTGATTTTCTTACTAAACCTGGTTCTCCCACAACTAGGCCAATTCAAGAAATGAAAATTTTATTCTTCAATCATGTAAAACAAAATCTATGAAGTTATCCTTAACTGTTATTTCTTATTTTCCCATACTTAATCCATCAGGAAACCCTGCAATTCTACTTTTAAATTGAATTTAAATGGAAACGACACTGGTCTAAACCACCATCAGCTCTCAGTGGGATATTGCCTTGGCTTCCTATTTGCATCTTGAGTTGATGAAGCCAGACAGCAGGCTTATCGTTAGTTTTTTTTTTTCCTGAAAGAAATAAATTATTGTAATTTGGCGGATCTTAAATAACTGACTTAGAAATTATATGATATCATGAAAATACCTAAACTATTTATTTTGTCAAAATTACAAATATCTTAAACTGTATTTAGTAAAGTCGTAAGTTCTTTCTATATGAGTTTTAATGTGAACTCCTGCTCAAGAATAAAGAACACATTCAGTTGTGTAAACTTAGAGAAAGTCTAAGCTCAACTCAGAGAGGAGAGGGCTATTGCTGTATTTGAATTTAGGATTTTTTAATAGTCTTAATATCACAAAAACAAGTGTAAAAAGAAACCATATAAATATCTCATTACCCATCTAGTTTTTAATATACTATCTATGTGTTGCATTTCCTGAGTCAAAATTTTATGGTTCACAATTTCTACATTGCTAAAGTTTTTAATTTGGTCATAAAATTTGACTGATTCTCTTTCATAATTGCAATTTCAGGACCTGTAGTTTTCCTGGGTTGATAATTATTCCGAGGAATTATTTATCCATTCAGATAAAGATCAACCAGTTCTCATAATTTGCTATTACTGTTTATATAAGATCACTTAATCACAAATGCTTTCTTAAGATCTCATGTTTATTCTTTAGATACCCACAAAACACTTTTGGAATTAGAATTTTCCCATCACTCTTAAAGATAAATGGAAGAACTCAGAAATTAATTTGACCTCTTTGCTGCCTTGGCATCCTACTTAATTACTATCGTTAACTATAAAACCTATTATCTCATCAGTAACTATCTAATTTATAACAACCTATATTAAGTATAAAATATTATAAACTGGTTGTTATCTGGCTTTATGTTATGTAATTGCCCCTTTGATTTTTTTGTTTTTCAGTCAAGTTTACATGCTTTGTGATATTTAGGATACATTCATACTTTTAGGTATTTCTTGTTTCATTTAAATGCAAGTTTTGACTTCGATTTCTATCAGAATTGTGAGCAATTTTCCCATTTTCTAATAGGACTTTTTCAAGTCATAGAAAAATTAAGGAATTATGTTGTCATTTAAATTCACTAAGAGAGTTGGAAAACATCAGTAATTATTTACAAGTTAGGGAAAGTAAACATATGCTTTAAAATAAAATAAAATAATATATTTTAAATAATTATAATCCCATTATTGTTAATTAAAAGTTGATTTTTAAGCATGTAAACAAATGTGGATTTGTAGATTCTTAATGTAAAACTAATAGCTCTTTCTGGTGCTTTACTATTTTTTTATTTTCTTTGTCTTGTGACAGTAAAAGCTGTTTTGTGGAACACACTTCAATACCAAAGAAAGCGTGTTAATAGTTTTTTTATAGTATATATTATCAAATCCATGTTATGTAACATCTTTTCATACTTTATAAGTCAGTGGTTTAGGAGATAAAAATATGTGTCTCAAAACACTTGTGATTGTTTTCACACATACTGTTTTAGCATTCTAGAAGTGTTTTGATGGATTTAAAGATTGGTTTGCTCTGTAACACTATAATCTAAGAAAGTTTTCCTTGGCTTTTAAATCTAATCTCTGAGGTTGGACAGTAGTTTTTCTTTTCTCAAAAAAAAATCCTTGTTGGATTTTTTTTTCCTTGAGGCATATCAAATTCTTATTTCCTTTAGGATATAAAGAAATAGAGATTCAAAACATTGTGTAGAAACCTTTTATCCCCTATTTTGTGGATAAATGTTTCAAAAAGTAACCAATGCTTTATTTCTTTGTTATATTTAATTTTTATTTTTTCTTCATACTTTGTTGAATATAAAATAAACTTGAAAGATGCATTTACCAGTTAATTCAATAAAGCCTTTTGTGTGTGTGTGTGCGCGCATAAATTTTAGCAAAAAAGTCAGAAACATGTACAAAATGAAAGCTTAGAATTTTGTTTTGTTTCCTTTTTTCTTTTTCTTTTTTTTTTAAATCTACAAACTCCTCTTGTATCCACTTCATATTATTGGTTAAGCTGTTATCAGAAATACTATTTCTTTTTTTTTTTTTTTTTTTTTTTTTTTTTTTTTTTTTTTTTTTTTTTTTGAGACGGAGTTTCGCTCTTGTTACCCAGGCTGGAGTGCAATGGCGTGATCTCGGCTCACCGCAACCTCCGCCTCCTGGGTTCAGGCAATTCTCCCGCCTCAGCCTCCCGAGTAGCTGGGATTACAGTCACGCGCCACCGGGCCCAGCTAATTTTTTTATCTTTAGTAGAGACGGGGT